>JARNME010000012.1:31538172-32113122 GCA_030179655.1 Scaptomyza flava
AACATGCTTGAAATTTAAGTACAATAAACATATAATGAATAGCAAAATGACCCCCGATAGCCTTAAATGTCAACAGTGCGGCTCATGACGTCATACGCGTCTGTCAAGTTTAAAAGCGAGCGCAATTAATACACAAAAAGTACTTACTCGTACTTGCATGTTGTACTACGTACAATGTATCTGTCAGATACTTTTGTGACACAATGTTGCCGTTGCAAGTGTATACATAGGTATGTATGTATGCCAGTAATTAAAAACGACAGCAATGCATTCATTGAGTGTTGCAATTTCGCCAGCAGGCAGCTTGAGCATGGTGACGCAACAATAAGAACTTTGCAACAATCGCCCGCTCTGAGTTCCCTCTTCTGTTCCTCAAGCGAATGCCAATAATGTATTTATGTCGTTGCACTTGACATTTCTCCACTACATTTTTATAGCCCTTTTCCCTTTTTCGCATGATGAAGCTGTATTCCCCTTAGGGCTACTTCGTTTTGTTTTTGCTAAGAAGAAAAAAGCAAAAATAATAATAATAAAAGTAATAATCAACTGCAACAGCAGACAGAAACCACAAGCAACAATTTTATTACAGTCATAAAAATAAAGTTGCAGTTTTTCCACAATTCGCAAATGCAAGAAGTAAAAAAAAAGATGTTAAACAGAAGATAGAAGATACACACATTCTTACATGTAAATACAATGACCACCAATGACCAGGAAGCTGTAAAACCTGCCTGATGTATTGTTTGTTGTTGCTGTTGTTGTTGTTGTTGAAATGCGATGACTCAAAATTGCAATTACGTCAGCCAGAGAGTGACAATATATTGATGTTTAGAAACTGTAAATCATATACTATTATCTAATTGTTGTGAATTTGTCAAAGCTAAAATAAACAAAACCAAAAAAAAAAAAAAGTGTTATTAATATTTTTTATTTTTCGTTCCTATTTTTGGAATTAAAAACCGAACGGCGGTCCTTAAGACCAGTTTATTCATATTGGTCCAAAATAAGGACTTTGGTTCTTAATTTGATTGAAATATAAAGAAACTGGTTCCATTTATACCAAGTTAAGCTACTTGAAGCTAAGCCGAAGTTTGATCGGTTAACATAAGACTGCATATGAATCATGTTTGGCAAGAGCGCAATGGCTAAGGCGTCCGCTTGGCAATGGTTTATTTATATTCGGTAAGATTAAACAAATTAAAGTAAATTACATTTTAAACGTTAATAGAAGCATGATTGTTGTTGATTTTGTTCTTGATTTTCCAATGGAAAAAACGGATTTGTTTTCTGAGTGCAAGAGAAACCGTTTATAAATTGATTAATTTCTTGCTTTATTTATCAAATGTAAATTGATTCATAAACAAATTTTCCAAATGTATTTGTTAAATCAGATAATTACATTAACTTTTGTTATTCATCTGTAATATAATGTATTGCTACAAGATTGGTTGTTATCATGTAATAATCCGGTGAAATATCTTTGTGTGTGAAATTTTTAATGGAGAGAGAACAGGATCGGGTATTTGCATATCGCGAATCACAGTGGATATTCGAAGAGACGGGGGCGTGTCATTCGCCTTGAAGAGAACACAATTTCACAGGCATGTTGCTTTTCCTATGACAATTAGCAAATCTCAGGGTCAGAGTTTTAAAAAGATAGTACTGTGTGCTATAACCAGGGAAACGATTATTATACAAGGTAAATTACATGTGGCAATATCAATATTTAAGGAAAGAAAAAGGTATTCAAAACATTGTAAATGAAGAAGCAATATAAAACATTATACACACTTAAGCTGTTCTTTTTCTTAATTCTTCAGCCTTTTATTTATACATATTTATATAATGGGAAGTGCAAATGTGCGAAATGAGCGAAGCAAGTGGAGCCGGGTATTGACGAGTGAGCAAAGCAAACGAGTAGGGGGCGGCCCGCTAATTGATATAAACATTCATTTTGAGTGTGCTTAGTTGTTGAACAAGTCAAGTGAGGCGTTTTTCACTTAAAAGTATGACCATAGTATGCATATGACCCATAAGCCTCAATGCAATAAATTCGATCGAGTTGCGGTAACTACTACAACTGCTAACCAATGCTAACTATATCAGCAAGTCCTTGATAAAACAGGAAAGCGCAAACAAATTTTTAATTTAAATTATACGAAAACGAAATGACGCCAATCAATAAACAAATAACTTTTTAGCTGGCACCATTTTGGTGGCTGGTAGCTGGTAGCTGGTAGCTTGCTAAATGCAATCAGAACCCACCTCTGAAGGTGAGCCACTGCATCATTGTTTATTGTGTATGGTGTGGGGTAGGGTAGGGGAAGCAGTATGGGTAGAGTAGGCGGTGTTCCCTGTGTTGCCTGTCGCTTCCATAACAATGACGTGACAAAACAAAGGCAACGGCAAAAGTTTTTGGCGTGCTGATTTACAAGGATACAACGCAGCCTTGCCTGATGCAGACCGGGGGGTCGGAGCATTTACTATATGAACTTACGTACATACATATATAGATTATGGTGTATCGCCAATGGGTGTAAAGATGGCCCACAGAGTCCTTATGCTTGGGGGCTGGGGCCACTTTGTTTTGTGCCGACACTTCCGTTTTTGCTTGACTTGAAAATTTGTGCCATGACACGAATTCGATGGCGCTAGGCCGGCAAACTTTATTGAGATTGAGACATTATGGACATGGCGGAGGCTACTCATCGAGTCGAGTGGGTGGCTGACTGGCTGGCTAACAATTGGTGTCAAGCTGGGCACGTTGGGTTCAAGTGGCTGTTGGCCCAAGTAGAGCAGGTTAATGATGGGCCACAACAACAATCAATAGTTGCACAACATTTTATCCAAGCCAAGACAGTAGGCAACTTAAAGTCTCGTTTGTTTCGAGTTGACTTTTATTTTATTCGGATGCATGTGCAAAGGTCGTGTCCCAAGGATAAATTATATGATCATGAGTCTAAGAACCTTCTCTTCCTTTGCGTACTCGGTCCACACTTGTAATAAGCCATTTAACTTGAAGTTTATCTTAAGTTTTATTTTTTTTTTTAGCTAACTATGCATGTTTGTAAAATTTTAACTAAGTTTGTGATCTGAGAACGGTCAACACTGAGTCAACAAAGTTGCTTTACAAAGTTTGGCACAAGGTAGACCGTTAATTATATGACACATAAAAAATCTAATAAAATTGACAGCACTGCTTCTTAAAGTATCCCACTTAAGCCAAGACTAAGGTGGCAGTAAGCCAGAATATCACTGATATTTACTGATAGCACTATATATGAAGGGTGTCTCAAAACAAACCAGTTGAGTGGTGACAGCCCTAATAAATAAATAGTAAATCGACAGCTGACTGTTTAGGCGTAGTAAAAAATGGATTGTTACACTATAAACAACGAGTCTTCATTATTGAACAATATTTCAAAAATAATAAAAGCTTTGTGCATGCAAAGCCGTGGAGTCAAAAGCTTATGTGTTATTTTTTTAAATAACTCTATCGTATGCACTTTATGCTTCAAAAGAAAATTACAATCAAAAGACTAAAAAACTGTGTTTTCTATTTTATTCAAATTTTGCGTTAATTTGGGACACCCTTGATAACTATATTCAAATATCGATTTCAAATAAAAACAAACAACTTTGGATGAGACTAGTTAAAAAAGTAAATATGTTTAATATCAATACAATTGGCCAACTGATATGTTAAGAATTGGAATAACTTCTAGCTCAACTAATCAAAATCAATTGGGCAGCAACAGACAAAAGTACTTAGCGAAGCTATTTTCAGTTATTGAATTTAGAAACCGGCCAAAGCCAATGGACACCACCTACAATCGTATATAGTATAAGTGTGTATGTACAATGTGCATTTGTAGAAAGAGAGACAGATCTTAGTGTCCCGGGGGGATTGGATCGGGTATCACTGAAGTCTTTGTTTGTTATGCTGACTGGTTGGCTAAAGAACCGGTAACAAGTATTGTTTATTGGGGACCTGTCCATCTCATTACCACTTGGCATTGGGCATTAGGCAAACACAATTAATGAAACCGCACATAGAATTTCGTTTGCTGTCTGTGAAATATTTGAATTGCGATTGAAAAGGTGTTAATGAACAGCCCGAAGGCATTTTGTTTTGGGCTGACATCGTGTTGACACAAGTAACATTTTTAAGTGGCTAGCACAGACAAATAAACAATTGTTGCTGACTCTCTCAATTGGAATGTTAAGAGCACAAGTTGCATCACATATATTTTGGCTGAAAAGGTCAGCGCAATTAGAAGGTTAGTAGAATAATATGATCGGTAAGCAGTGGGTTCGTTCTGAGAGGTGAAGCCCCAGCCCCAGCCCCACCTGAAATCATGAATCTAATTAAAATGCAATTCATTGCAGCCCAGCAGCGTGATGTGCATCAACTGGAATGCAAATCGAATCTTACCACATAGGAAGTGCATTTGAAAAATAATAAAATCATCAGCAACAATAACAACATCAGTACCAGTAACAGCAAAAGCAACAACAGAAACGCGCCGCTGGCAAAACAAACCCATAGCCATGCCATGAACACCCAAACTCAAACCCAATAGATTTCTAGCCATCAAACAGCAGCATCAGCTTCAGGTTTAGCACCACCGCCAACAACCACAGCAACAGTTACCATCTCATGCAGGCAGCGATGATGTCGATTCAACGAAGGCGTTGAAAATTGTCAAAGAACGCGCCGCAACAGAGGCACTGTGGAACCAGTGATTGTCGAGAAATATTCTAATTAAAAAATTGTATTCGAAAATTCGTTTCGAAAACAGCGACCATCTCCATGTTTGAGAACCGATATATTATAACATTTTCACAGATTAATATTATGTCAAACCCTAATAGCGTTTTCAATATGAGTATTTCAATAAAAGTATATCGAAAGGGGTCGGATGACTTGACGAAACTAGACACAAATTTATTTTATATAATTTTGTGATTTCATTTTTTAAATCAGCTATTAATAAGGGCTTAAAAATCCACATGACAACCACTGTGCCAAATACGTTGTTGATATTCAATAGTTGGCAGTCATGATTCAAAGCATTTGAAACCATCGACTTGGACGTTGCTCGCCTGTTGCATGCAACCTCATCTCTCATCGCTCAGCAACAGCAACAGCAGCCGCATCAGCAGCGGCAGCAAACGAAAACGGTAAACCAACAGGCGTTGAGTTTGGAAAATCAGGAGGACCAACCTCAAAAATGCGCACCTTAAAAATAATTTTCAGACGTGTTGGCTGGCCCACACTGACTGTGACTTCGAAGCTAAAATCGCAAACAGTCGAAACACAGAAATGGTTGCCAATCGATTTTGAGCATACGAGTGCAACAAAACGAAATAAAATAGGCGGCATCAATATCATCGTCATCGTCCAACTCGTTGACATTTGCAGCATTAGGTTTAAGTCGATACCGTCTCAATAAACTATATATATAAATAGTCTAAAGCGATTGCAACAAAATGCAACAAGTGCAGGCAATTCCAAGATATTTCTAGTGCCGGCAATCAGTTGTCGTCGACTGGCTGGCCACGCCAACGAGTTTGGCAAAGTGTGGGGCCGTCGTCTATGCTCCCTCAATGTAGGTTAGACTTTGGCTTACTTATACGAACATTAAATGAGAAGAGCCAGCATTGCCACAAGACTCCGACTAGAGTTGAATCTATGCAAAATATCAAGAACGCTTGAAAATCTGTTTGGACTTAAAAAAAAATTCAACAGTTAGGTATATTTTTTATTTTCAATCCATAAAAACGCATTGATCGTAACAGATTAAAAACCCGCGATATATCAAATCACATGAAAATAATAATGAAAACTAGCATTACTAACATCAATCAAATTGAATCGTGGATATGTAATTTCTATTTAATGTCCATATTACCACACTTAACAAGTTTGATAAAGTTAAAAATGGTACGTTTTAAGCCATCTTAAAAATAACCACATACAGCAAATATTAATTAAAATTTCAACTAACAATCACAATAAATCAAGCATGTGCAAACAAGAGGCAACAATATTCAGCCAAACTCATTGTCAGATGTTAGGTCTTAGCTTAGCTGAAGCGTTTCGACCAGCTCCAATAGACATTGTTTGCTGCCAGCTGACCAAGCCAAACAATTGGCCAATTTATTGCATGATTAGATGTTTGAGATTTACAGCATTGAACGCCAAAAATCAATAAGAAATAAGAATTTTTGGCTGGATACCCAACATAATTAAGTATGGAAAACACACAAAACTGAAAAGCCAAAGGCTTAAGTGATCATGATGATGATGTTGGTGAAGGCGATGGTGGTAGAGTCGACTAGTTAGCGTACACGAAAGCGATATTTGTTTTATGAAGCCGCTGTCGTGGCTCTAACTGCACAATGTGTTGATCTTGAGATTAACAGGCGGCAGCTCGTACAGATTCAAATGAGCACACAACACACGACAAAAACGATGACGATGACGATGAGGACGACTTTAATCATGGGTATTCATTCATTCAAACGGTCAGTCGTTGTCTGGCAATGGCTGCGGCTGTGGCTGTGGCTATGGCTATGGCGTTGGCGTTTTGTGAGAACAACGCCAAACTGCTTATTAGACGCAATTAACAAGACACACACAAACACAAACACAGACACAGGGGCTGGGTGTCAGAACAAGATGTGTTCAGAATTGGAATCGGAGGCGTAAAGCGACCCAAAGCTGAAACTGAAGATTGGCAGCGGCATTTGTTCGTTTTTCGTCATCTTTTGTCGGCATTTGGCATTAGCTGGGTGTTAATTTTGGTTGGAACACCGCAGCTCAGTCAGCCATCTGCAATATTATGTTGATTAATATTTAGATTTTGATTTTTAAATTCAAAGTAAACTCTCTGCGCCAGCTTGGCGTCTGTTCGTCGTGTGATTTATGTCCCTACAAACCAAACCCTAACCCTATCTAATCCAGTCTCTGGCCATTTGACATCAGAACAGGCCCCTCACATTCATTCATGAATCCCTTGCTGTATAATTAAGGGCTTAACATACAATGCAATAATTTTGCAGGCTTCCGGTATTTAATTGGCTCAAGTTAAAACCGTATCGAGCTTTAAGGCTGGGTGGTCACCATTTGTGGTGGGTGTTGGCCATTTGATTATGGGTTTAGCTTCAAGGTTATCGTGATGTAAGCATTGTCTGTTTCAATTATAATAACTATAGCTACTAGAATGCAGTGTGGGCAACTTTAATTTTTAATGAGCAATGTTTGGCGATCGTTGATTGGACTTAACTAGAGATGCTTATGCAAGCATAACAAATAATTTTATAGATTTTTTTCTATTTGTTTCAGCTTTGGCGCTTTAATGTAAGCTAACAATAACCGAAAAACAAAATTAATTTTCTTAGCTTACTGGAAAATATTTACGAAGAAACCGAAATTATATCAGAATTCATCCAACTAAGAATGAAATGGCTATTTACAATCATTGAAATTGGAAACAACTATTTATTACTATTATTATTTTATACGTCTTTAAAGTATATCTTTAAAAAAAAACCGTTTTATTTAATTTATTTTGCACTTAATGTAAAAATATAGGAAAATATTTTGTTATTATTATTTAGATTTACTATTTGCCAAACCAATTTAACACTTTTCAGGCACTTTTTATGAAGAACATTTCACATACATCCTTTTAAATGTAAGTATTTTCACATAAGCTCCGTTTAACCTACAATAGAAAGCATTTTATCTTTACGCTGCAAATGAGTAATATCATACAAAATAAGTGAGCCTTAAAAAAGTTATTGATAAATTAAAAAAAAAAGCTTGTAAATATAAAAAGCTTGGCATAGAGATCTAATTAGTATGCCTTAATGCCTTTAAATATTTAAAAATATAATAATATAAAATATCATTTCATGTACTAAATTAACTGGTGCAATTTAATAAAAAGTTTTATTTATCTGTTTTTAAGTAAACTTAAGAAAATGCTATGAACAACAAACATTTTTTTCTGCTTATGTATTTTTAAATCTTATTTCAGGCACACTAAAAATATATATATAATAATGTAATTATATAATAGCTTGGTTCTGGCGTTAAAGTCATGTCTCGTAAATATTGTAAACTACTTCAAGGTTAGTCAAAAGGCATGCAACAACTGGACTAGGCCCAGTCGTGTCGAAATACAAGTGGGTTAGTTACAATGCATTGGCTTTCTTTGCCAGCCATTTTTCGTTTTTTAGTCAGGCAGCGAATGCTTTTTATAAGCAGCGACAAGCCAAATAGAAAATCAGCCGGAAAAACACAAAAACACAATTGATGGCACACCTTGGCACGATAAAAAGGAAAACTCAGTCGGTGCACAAGCCAAAAGCAGACACAAATATTTTATCATGAAAAACTCAAAAAAAAAAAATTGTCAAGAAAAAAATGTAAATCACGCCTAGATGGAAAAAAAAAAAAAACAAAACAAAACCGCCACAAAGCGACGAGTCGAGACACACTCCAAAGATGACAAAAAAACGCAAGCATACAGGCTGAAGATGATGACGAAGTCGACGATTTCAATGAAAATCAAGTGCCACGAGCAGCATAGCGAAATAGGGTAGGGCAAAAAGCGCCCACAGATGGGACAACAAGTAGGAAGTAGAGGGGTCCAAGAAGAGGGAGCTGCAACTAGTTGGGATGGTTTCGGTGCTCAGCGATGCGAACGATATGGCAGGAAGCGGTAGAGCAAATAAAATAAAAATAATAAACCAATTATGCACTTTGCCGCAACATTGACTAGAAAAGTTGGTTGGCAACAGCAATAGCAGCGCGGAGCTGCAGCGGGGGGGATGGGGAAAAGTGTTTTGGACTTGGGCTGGTCAGCTGGTAGGATGATGGATGTGTTGGCCAGCGTTTGCCAGCAACATGAAAATTAAATCAGCAAAATGTGTAGCCAAAAGATGCAGCATTCAGATACGAGTCGAATTCAAAACAAGTAAGAAGGCTCTAGTCGGGAGAGCCCGACTAGAAGATACCCTGAACCCAGTTGCAATAAATATATTTAATTTATATAAGACTTTGGTATACTGGCTTAGCTTCCATCGATTAAGTTCAATATCTCCGGTGTTTCTCAACCGATTTGGACGAAATTTTCAGAAAAGTTCTATCATTATCCATTACATCAACCCTCATTTTTAGATTTTCCAAATTCGATATTTTATTGTTATCGATATTATGTGTATATCGGAAACCATAATAGTTATCGATAATTTGAAGCAAACTTGTTCTGCTCATGGTATAGGAGAACTTAAATACAAAATCAGAAGTCTCTAGCTCTTGTAGTCTCTGAGATCCACGCGTTCGTCTGTATGAACGCGTGGATCTCAGAGACTACAAGAGCTAGAGACTTCTGATTTTGTATTTAAGTTCTCCTATATCGAGACAGACGGTCAGACGGTCAGACGGACAGACGGACAGACAGACGAACAGACGGACATGGCTGTTGATGCTGATCAAGAATATATATACTTTATAGGGTCGGAGATGCTTCCTTCTGCCTGTTACATACTTTTGCACAAAACCATTATACCCTTATTTACCCATTTTATGGGTTAAGGGTATAAAAAAGTCTAAGGTAAGTAGCTGGTCCGACTTATTCAACTAACGGCCCCGCCATCAGCACACTGGAAAAAAATTCAAGAATTTTAGCCTTGAATCAAAACTTTGTGGTGTCATATCTTGTGTATCAACGAAAATTTTTGGACAACGCTTTTGTTTTCTTTTATGATCGCACTAGCTTAATTTTACTGTCGAACTGTCGAACTTCCATGCAACGAACATCCATATAACGAACTTTTCTATGTAACGAATTATTCTCGAAAACGAACTTTATTGTGCTCTGCTCTCCTTATAACGAATTTTTCTATTCCCTATAGCAAATGTTTCTCTATTACGAAATTTTTTTGTTTGTTGTTGCTACAGCCGGCGTTAGTGAAATTTGTTGTTTGTTTTTTTTTTTTTTTAAGTCAGGATTTTAAAAAGGACCGAAACTTTGCGTACTTGCGTTTTGTCGTCAGCTAGACGCACAAGCAGAGCATTGAAACAAACGGACGCAACCAACGACATCGGCAAGGGTGTAGGCTGCGTTTAAAGATAGTTTGATGCAGGTTTGACGTCCTACCAAATTTGGTGACTCTACCTCAAAACTGTGGAAGATATATTTGTATAATTTAAAAATTTGTGAAGGAGCCTGGGTGGAATGGATGGGCGTGGCATTAAGTTTTTAATGCAGTTTTTTAGGGGAGTTAATAAAATATCTTCTTACCAAATTTGGTAACTCTAGCTATGTGTTGATTTATCGATCTTCAGCTATCGATCCGTTCATACAGGCGGACATAACCTTCGGTATCGAGTGTAATAAGAAACAACATAAACTATTAGCAACAAGAATTCACTAGTGAATTGCTATTAGCATAAAATCTATTTATAAAACCAGCAGGTGGAAGTTGAAACCACGACTAGAACTTTAATCAACAGTTTTTAAATCGATTTCAGTATTTCTGGGGTTACACATAATTTAAGTTTTTCGAACTTGGATTGTCGGTTATAAGTATTTTGGCAATGAAGTATGTTTGTTTGTGGGCTTATAGACACAGAAACCACTGAACCGATTTTAATGAAATTTTGGTGAGTCATTGTGATTACGCCCGGGATGGTTTGTGGCAAAAACATTTGCCACGCTCATCTTTTACGCCCACTTTGTCTCATCTGTCATTATTAACTCGCAAATATTTTAGAAGTAAAAATATTTTCTTACTTTGTCTTAAAAATAATTTCTTAACGAGGCTTTAAAATTTTATTTTGTACACTGTTTCATTATGATTTAAAGACTTCTTAAGATTTGGTCAAGAATTTTATTCCTATATCAAGAACCTTTCGTGCTTATATATAATAAGAAGTATCTAATAACGTTGAAGAATTGTTATCTGATTTTTTAAGAAAATGAATACTAAATTCAAGTGTATTTGACTTCTTTAAGTACAGCATTTTTTTTCAGTGAACCTGCCCTGCGCACCTGAGATATCGCTTGAGTCTGTGCCTTGGCTTGCCTAGATGAGCGGCAGATTGTTAGCTCTTGGGGTCTTATCTGACTGCATGTTGTACTAAGTTATGTATGTATGTTGCATACATAGTTGCGAGGAGCTCTGGGCGGGCGTTACTATCTGGGGTCAGACCACGGAGGTCAACTGCATTCGGAGCTTCGCGGTTTCACTCTTTAAAAGGTTTCACTCGGCTTCAACCTCTCTCGTCTTGCTAATGAAGCTCCAGAGCCAAAGCGTCGATATTGTTATTGTTGATGAGACTTCGTTGATAGCTCGACTAGTTGACTGCTTCACTGCCTGACTGCCTGACGACAACATCTTTAGACCCAGCAAAAGGCTGCAGTCTTTGTTTATCGTACATAAAGTGTTTAGTATTTAGTTAGTTGTTGATTTTTGCTTTGTTTTATTTTTCTGCTGTACAAATTATGTGGCAAGTATGCGAGGCCCATTGCCATTTCGGGGGTTGGTCCCCGCCATGTAAATATGTGCTTAAAAATTTGTTTCGAGTACCTCTAGTGTAATTAGTACGCCCCTGCCCTCCCCAAGGCAACGACAGGTTGTTGTTCCTAGTTGTTAACTGAATCGCTATGAAGGGCTCGTCAATGTTCGTTTTGTGGCTATAAAAACTGTTTTGTTTAATGCACTCCCAAGACTCAATGTTCATAAGTATTTGTGCCAAGTGATGGTTAAATGTTTGCCAAAGATGAAAGTTTGTAAGTTCAGTTTGCCTTGTGTCACAAGTCGTTGTTGTTTATGGTTTGTCTCCTCTCGTCAAAATGCGCCGTCGAAACTGAAAGTTTGTGGAAATAGTTGGAGCAGCACCAGCAATTAGCGATGCATTTGCTGAAATGATGGGCGGAACAACAATTCGCTTAATGGATTTTGTCTCTTCGGAGCTTCGACTGTTTACAGCAAAGCAATTTTCAAACAAAAACCTTGCTCAATGCAGTTATATTAACTGTGCCTAGTTACAACTTTTAGCAGATCGTGTAAATATTTTGTGTCTTCCAAAATTTAATTTGTAATATAATATAATTTAAAATGTATATTGTATGTCTTAATATTAAGGAAAAGTTATAAATTTAGCTTTTAGACTTAGTCAGTTATCTTAAAAATTTGAAAGATAACCGATAACAAGTAACAACACAAAATGAGTGATATAGTCTTATTAATTTAAGCAAATTCTTCGCAGAACGTGATTTAAAGTTTATTTGCTTATTATTGTTTCCATTTACAAGGCAATTATGTTGAAAAATCTGCCTACCTTTAATTCGGTTTATTTTTTTGAATTTTATTTATTATAATTATAATTCAGCGCTTTGTTTAAGTCAACATTTTGCATTACATATTCTCCTCTTCGGCAAGACAAATACTATGATTACCAATTTGCTTTTAGTTGACTTCCTTTATCATACAATTTGAATCCCCGACTGAGTCACAACATAATTAGCGCAAGACGAACGTTGCCCGCGGCGCCACTTTGAAGTCACCTAAAATAATTAAAAAAATAAACTGTCATAATTAATTGGTGAAGCATCTGCAGGAAACAAAACGGTCAACGGCTTCGAAATATAAATATACCAGTTGAGCCATAACAAAACGTAATAATCACAAAGAGCCAAAGCTGACCCAAATACTAAACCTAAATACGCTGAGCATCAGACCGATGGGGCCCCAGTTTCATTCGCAAGCCAAGACAAAGATCGCTTACAATATTTATATAAATTAAAATACAAAATAGCCACATAAAATGCAGCTACAACAAATTCTGTAAGACAAAAAGCCTTAACTCAACCCTTGGAAGAGCAGAACTGAGTCACAGTTTTAACGAATTTCCTTTAGAAAAACATTTAGATTTACCAAGTAAAAACGAGATAAGAAACCTAAAGAGTTCTCCGAGATAAACCGCATATTAAATACTCTTGCAAAGTTTTCTAATCTTAAAGAAAACTTTCTTGACAAAACTTTTTCTGTATATTTGTATAAATAAGGAATTTTTTACTTTTTAGTTTTCAGCAATATTTATACATAAGTAATAAATATAGTTTAAAAAAACTAAAAAACACGCTTTTATAATACATCGAACTAAAAAGTGAAAAATAAATATAGTTTAAAAAAACTAAAAAACACGCTTTTGGAGCATATCAAACTAAAAAGTTAAAAATAATTTTACAAATAAGCATAAAACAATAATAAATAGTATTATTGCAAAAAAAAGCGTTGGGCGCTCGATGTACGAGAAATATGGACAAAGCGCCCCACGCTTTTTTTAAAATAATACTATTTATCATTTATTATTGTTTTAAGCTTATTTGAAAAATTATTTTTAACTTTTTAGTTTGATATGCTCTAAAAGCGTGTTTTTTAGTTTTTTTAAACTATATTTATTTTTAACTTTTTAGTTCGATGTATTATAAAAGCGTGTTTTTTAGATTTTTTAAACTATATTTATTTTTTAATTTTTAGTTCTATTAATTATTGAAAAAAAATTTGTGAGTTCTAGTGAACATGAACATGGAGCAGATTTTAAAAAAATAAATTTTTTTTTCGGCCGTGGACGGGATTAGAACCCACGATCGGTGAGTCCGGGAGCGAAAACCCGCGCCTTAGACCGCTCGGCCAACGAACGAACTTGAGGTAGTGGGATATACTGACAGTAATAAGCCACTTGCTTTTAGTCCAAAGGAGAGTTACATACATACAAGTGAAGCTAATATAAGCGTGTTAAAAAGAGGATACAAAATGTCTAGTTAAAAAAAAATTGATTGTAATTATTTTTCATTTGTTATCGTTAGAGATAAAAATGACAATTGATTTAGATTCTGCATAATTGTGAGAAAAACAATCAACACTAATAACTATACTTTACTTATACTTATAATTATTAAGGCAACTATTTGAAGCTCAACATTATTACACATGTTGAGATATAATTTTAATCTCTCAAAAAGGAAAACAAAATCCAGAGCAAAATATTTATCGCTTCCGGATTGCTTGAAGTTGTTAAAGTCGCCGCGATCTTTCGAATATCATATGCATAAATGGTCGATTTATCGTTTTTGGATCGGTTGCTGCTTACGGTTGTCAACAGCTTTGAGTAGAAGTTTGATTTTTCGTTATTCGTTTTTATTGTATTTTTTCTATTTTTTTGTGTATTTTCTATGGGTTTGATTGATATTCGTATCGATTGCGTTTACGTTTGACAAGTTTTGCAATGCAACTGCAACAGGCACGAAACAAAAAAATAATCTGCAAAACTAACCTGTTGCAGGCTTGTTGGTTGTTCGGTTCGGTTTGGTTTTGGCCAACTCGAATGAAATACATATATTTAATACATTTACAAAATATCGATGACGTGCGCGATTGCCTTTCGTTTTGAAATTTGCTTGACTCTCCGAGCACCTCACAGAGCACCTGACTCAGGCTCAAAGCTTCAAGTCACAGTGAAGCCTGTTACTGGATGTCGAGATCGGCGCTTGGCTTGTCTTTGGCGCATTTTCTACGCCTGTATGACATATCACCATAGATTTACATTGAATTTCAATAACTGCGAGATGTCGGTTTGCAGTTGGTTTTTGTGTCTAAGATGAAGATGAAATGCAAGCATTAAGTCGATTTCGAATGACTTTGTCCCGAAGCTTTCACTTTTGAGTTTGGCTTTTGCTTAACGTTTGTTCGCTTTTGGTGTGCGGGCATAAATATTGACATGCTTATAGGCCAGATCGGGTGGTACTTACAGCTGCGCTTTATTTAATATTGCAAAAGTGGAAATGTTAAGCAAAACTTTTGTTGTTGTCTGCTCAAACAAAAGTATAATTTCTCTCCTATATTCTATTTAAATTGTTTCTTTTCTACAAAGTAGCTATTTTAATTGCAATAATATTCAAATTGAGCAAATTGAAGTATGACAAATGCTTATGTTAAAAATGTGGCTAAAGCCGTGAATTTAGGTTAACAGTTCTGATCAATAGAATTTTTGAGCAATATTGTTGTCAATAAGTTTTTTTTGGCTAAACATATCAACATTTGATTCTACGCTGATCTTATTCTTGTTAAGTCGCTTTGCTTTGTACCTGAGTATCTTTGGCATTCTAGACCGACTAATGTTAATGTTAAATCACATAAAACATTGCAGTATGAATCACACAGAACTATTAAGACTCAATATAAGTTAAACATGCGTTTAAGTTGAGATAATATAAATACTTATTACTTATACTTATACTTATACTTTATTAAAAGCTTAAATGAAGCGCACAACAATTGTTCTGAACTGCATAATAAATACAAATTCATTAAATAATGTTTAAAAAATATAAAAAACCAGCAACTTAGACCTATAATTAGGTCCAGCTATCAAAAGTCCTCACATAAAAATCACATCCTTTCATCCGAACGTAGCGGCAACAGGAACAAAAATTAAGCAAAATCAAACCGAACGAAAAAAAAGTAAGATAAAAGTGAAGCTGACGATAATTGTGATGAGTCTCCTTTCGGATCCATGCGAACTGTAAAGACTGTGAAGACAGCGGACGGACCCCTTCTCGCTATAAACAGTCTCAGATGCGGTCGTTGACTTTTTCAGTTCATTTCGCTTATGATACTGAACACGATAGCCATGAAGCTGTTGATTAATTTCGACTCTTCACCGGAAATGTAAAAGAAAAATCGCAAAAACATCGCTAAATGATAATACAGCAGACGACACGAATCGATCGGGTTTGTGGATCGATGGATCGCTCCAATAGAAATCAAGCAAAAAAAAAAATAAAAATAAAAATATAGAAAAAATACCAAACACGCCACGGAAGCTGTTTACGCATGAATCAAGCATAAAATTATGGTTAGCATTTAATTTTTTTTATTCATCATTTTGGCCAACAAAATTATGAAGTTGGCAATTTAAAGTTGCGTTTATATACCCTGATCCCATGTAATGGGAAAAGAGTATGATGGTTTTTTACAAATTTCCTTCTGTCCCTCTGTTCGAGCGCGTCGGTCTCTGAGAATATAAGAGCTAGAGACTTAAGGATATCGAAAATTGAAGTCAAGTCAAGCGTACTCTTACTCACCCACACATACATATGTACCTGCAAACAATGAATATTCGCGTAATGTCTCGGGATCAGGGTATCTCCTAGTCGAGTTTCCTCGGCAGGAGCCTTCTTATTTTTTTGCTTATTATTTTCTTGAGCGCGGGCCAATTTTATGCCGATTTTAAATGCTCGAATCGAAATGAATGTTGTTAAACAAAAAATCCAAGTGATTTTGAATGATTGTAAACATTTTGCTTATTGAATTACGTTGCAATTTACGAGCTTGTGTTTTGTTTGTGCAATGAATATCAGTATCGGTATCAGCTGGTAAGGTGTAAAATCTCGACATCGAATTTAATGAGCAGCGAAGTTGGACTTGTTTGCAGCCGACAGGCGCTCCAGTTTCTGTTTGTGGACCGCAGCGCCATCCGTTTTTCAACTAATTAGTCTACAAGATATCTAAGCTACCATGGGGTTGGGGTTAAGGAAAGGGTGGGGAGGGATTGCTGCAGGTAGTCAAAAGATAAAGCCGCAGGCAGCCAAAGTTCAGACGTATTCTTTGTGTTTTTCTGTGTTTCGGGGGCAAATTGACTTAAAAAGCAAACGATGGGTCAGGCCAACTGGACTAACTTGTGAATGTTTCTTATCCTCCTCACCCCTCGTTCGACTCCCATCTCTCGACGATTGCAATGCAAAGCTCACGAAGCTGCCTTCAAAAGCTGTCAAGTTAACAATCCAGACAACACAGCCAGCTAGCCAGCCACAGTCTTATACCCAGTCGCAGTTCCCGGTCCCGATTCCAGTTTCCAGTTCAAAACGTCTCTCATTTCGTGTCCCTGATGCTGTCGTCTTCTTCTTCTGTCGGTTAATGTCATTATCAAGATCGTTTGCATTTAATCTGCATAAACAAATCAAATAAGTAAAAACCAAGTCGCGGCCCGCAAAAGTGGCGCAGAAGTCACTCGAGCTTCACCACCACCGCCACCACCACCATCACGTTGCCCTCGTTGTCCTCGTCCTCCGTCTCAGACAGTCAGTCAACAATGCGTCGGTAATGCGGTAATTGTTGTTGCTTTGGTCAACAGATGATGCAGCAGGTGAGAGTAGGTTGAGGAGAGAGAAGGAGAAGTCTCTCTCTCTCTCTCTCTCTCTCTCTGCCTCTGTCTTCGCGATGATTTGGCGCTGCATGCTCATTCTCATCCAAATCGGCAATGCACGCAGCGGCAAATTAAGTAGAACAGCAGTTGAATATGCGGTTGGCTGCGGCTGCTGTTGCTGCTTCTGCTGCAGCTTCTGCTCCTCCTGTTGATGCCGCTGCGTGCTGAGATTTTTGCCAGCAACAAACGCAACAAAAAATATTTTGTGTGCTTGTATGTGTTTGTGTGGTTTACCCTACCATGACATGGGCTAGGATATTTCTCTATGTGTTTTGTGAATTTAGTTTTTACACAAATAGTTGACTAAGTTAGTAACCCTTAACTTCTTTATCAAATCCTAGCAACAACTTTTATTTCTTATCTAAGGCTCGTTTATTGCTCTTCATGTTCAATTTTAAACAAACGATATCCTATGAATACAAAGAAACTTTAAACTTCTATTGAGAGAATGATTTTAAAATTTATTTGGTATTTCTTAAAACTTTTTTCAAATAAACGCTATCTCTGTGTCAACATAAAGTAACCCACAGATATTATAAGGGAAAAAAGCTGTATGATTGCACCGTTTCATCATTTGAACCATCTTTAGCATAGTATGCAGTTCATTTCAGGCCCATAGGACGCGAATTCGTGATAATGACCACCTATTGTACACACACACACACACACACAATACCAAAGAGCATTTGAGCCAAATGAACACAAGCGAATTCGTGATAATGACCACCTATTGTACACACACACACACACACACAATACCAAAGAGCATTTGAGCCAAATGAACACAAGCATAAGAGAGACTGAGAGAAGCCCTTAAAATCTCCAATAAATGGACTGGCTAAGACTCGGCATTTGCGAAACGACTGCACATGCTGAGCGTTGCACTTAGTTTAAAGTTTTGCTTAGTTGCTGTCTCTGTCTGGGTTGCTGTGATTCTGGCTGGCAGACTAACTGCGTCAGAGATCTTCGCAGCCAGATTTGAGTCTTTGAAGATGCGAGCATACGCAACAGCAAAAGCAACAGAAACTGCACGAGGGCACTTTTCATAATCTTAGAAATGGGAAGGCAGAATGACTGGACTGGCTGGCCAAAAATTGCAGCAGACTTTAACCAAGACTCATGCTGCGAATCACGTTCGCCTATAGCTTCTCATACATTCTGGCCAGTTGGCTGGTTTTTGGTTTTCGCTGTTGCAGCAGGTTAATGAAATGCGTTTTAACGAAGTTTTCAATGATGTTCTCCTTCTTTTTTTACCCCTTGTATATTGCATTCTTTGGTTCTCCTTGGGAATCCGCGTGCTGTGTTCCCTTTTAATGTTTCAATACTGGTAAGCTAACTTAACGAATGATCAATGATTGTTTGCTTAGCGTGTGGCCTCACATACAACATACAACAACACAGGCAATAAGTTGGAATCAGAAATGCAACATTTTATGGTCTGGCTTAGGATGCAAATCGTTCATATCAGACCTTGCAGTAAATTGTGTTTACGAAGCTCTAAATGTTTCCAAAGGGACCACATTTAAATGACCGATTAAGGTACAAGGGGTAAAGAAAGACCATGAAACCTCTTCTCTCATTTTGGCTTAATTACGTTATTCCCTTTTCGAAACAATAAATTGTAAAAGTGAAATTTGAATCAAGTAAAAGTGAACTGCGAAAACCAGCATTAACTTAAGCTTTTGATTGAAATATCAGTCTATATTGACTTCAATTCCTTTATTTTTAAATTGATAGCTTTAAGCTAAGTACAATTTCGGTCGTATCCATTTGCTAAGACAACGCTCTTATCACTGACTCATCAACACCAGCCGGGCCAAAATACGAATAACAAAACAACAACAAAAAACACAAAAATCCAAATACGCCGAGTAGCAAAGACAACGACTTTTAGCCTACGGGCAATCTGTCAACTGGCGTCAGACGATCTAAGACAAGCGAGTCAGCCAAACCAAGAAACTTACCAACCAGCCTACCAACCTACAACTTAACTGGCAAAAAACTAAAGACTACCACAAAGAAACAGACCTATGGCCTAAGGCACTTTGCACCGCGTTACGCGTTTTGTCCTCTGGTGACGATGAACTACGATTGAAACTGTGCCTGTGTCTGGGACTAAGACTCGTACCGAGCCTTTGGTTACTTTGGACAAACTGCGGATATGAAGTTAGACTGACTGTGGGTTGACTTTTGTTGGCTGACTGCTACGTGGCTATCAATTGCCCAAAAGCGTTGCACAAATTGAAACGTTTGACTATATTTGGGTCAGTTAAAGTGATCACATTAACAAGTCAATAGGAGTGCAACATCCTTTTAGGGCATCGCACGTCAACAGGAGTAACAGTTGGTGGTAGCTGTTGCCGTTGTCTGTCTGTGCTCCTGGACAGTGCCAACTGGCGTATGTCGCCAGCCGGGGTGTTGACACTAGCAGATTGATGTGTACTGGTTTCCACTGGTCACCAAAAGGTGACTAGACGCAGCGTGAGAACTGGTACTGGATGCAATTTTGCTTCTGGGCTTGCGGCTGCTGCTGCTGGGTGTGTTTGTGCCCCAAGGGAGTTGCCCGAGAAGTAACACAATCTGGCAGGTACGTCAAACCGGCTGCAAAACAGAGATTGTTTAATTGGAAAGCAAAAGAAATCTCTGCAGAGGTCACATCCATATACACATAGGTCATTGGGGAGCTAAAGCAACTTCTAGTAAAAGCAATTAATAAAGGATTATCAAAGTCTGAATTCTTCGGCTCAAGTCCAGTATATTCGATATTTATTGCACAATGACCTGGTCATTAAGTGAATTATTTCATGGCAACTTCGTCGCACAATATGTGATCGTGACTGATTTAAACAGCAGCCATTACAGCAGACAACAGACAGAAGGAGGAGATGGAGGACACTGTGTGGATTTGTCTTGCTGCATGTAACCTTTAAACTGTTTAATCTGACAATGGAAATAAATAAAAGAATTAACATTTATTTTTAAGTATGCGCTCCAGTATGTGCTTCAGCCAAATCCCCCCGCTAAACAGCAAGGCACAGTCGATCCAAGAACAGAGAGCCACCGATTCGAAGTTGACGGCGACTATCAAAACCAAAATAAAAAACAAAATCCGCCCGATGTGCAAGCCACCTAAAAAACCACCAGCACCGAGACAACAGAGGGCCATGTCTAAAGCATTTTTGAAACATGCGAATTGCTTGTACGTGACACGCAACAGCAAAAGGAACCAGCCAAAAGGAGTTGACTGTGGAGGATGATGACAACGGCGGCAAAGAAGGATAGGAAATGAAGGAGGGAGGAGGCTGCGCACCCAAACACACACATAAGAAACAAGATGACCATGTCCAGCCAACCACTTAGCCATGAAAGCGGTAACTACATGCAACAGATGAAGCATGCGCTGCGGCATGCAGCACACTCAACGCTCAAAACTTAAATGCCAAGGTAAAACTCTAAGCCAAGAGCAAATGGCGATGGCAATGGCAAAGCAAAGGTAAATGTAGACCCTAAAGTAAAGGCAAAGGTAAAGTACTTGGAATGCAACCCAACACAGCGCAAGGAGGTTTTTATTTACAGCTTGAGCAGCACATCGCCATGGATCACACAAAGAGTTGAGTAATTCTTAACCACGCACAGTGGCCAGCAATAATAAAAAAACTAGACAACTGCGTATCCTTTTCAACAGTTAAGATTAGTTAACTTCTTATCTAAATCTGAAAATAACAAGTGAAACGTTGTAGTCAGATACCTGTAAAAAAAAAACAGGTAAATTGGAACCAAACTTGGTTACTATAGCTTAAAAACTGTGAAAGATGCGCTGATTTCCGTTTTAAAATGTTGGGTACAATTTTCGATACAGATCCTTGGAGGATGTCGGCAGGTATGTTGCCATCAAATTTGGTAGTTTAGAACTATTCCGATCTGATGGGTGGAATCAGTGGGCGTGGCCTTCAAGTTTTTGATGAATTTTTTGGTGGAGTTTATGAGCTATATTCTTACCAAATTTGGCTGCTCAAGCTGTATGTGAAAGTTATCGATTTTCAGTTATCTATTTTATCGATTTCCCAGCTCCTCAGTAGGTGTAGAAACCCAATCTTGACACTTTATCTGTCTCGCCCATTAAAAAACATATGTAGTTTCAAGTCTCTTGTTTTACGAGTGTCGAAAAAAGTTGCCTTCATAACGATGGATAGACGGAGAGATGCCATAACGGACAGTGCACATAAGTAAAATGTAAAGAACATTTTATTTAGAAACAACAAATAGTTCAAAGTTCTTTGATTCTTCTGGAGTAATCTTTCGCATAGTAAAACAATGTTCTTTGTTGATAGCTTATGGCGTTATTTGAATACAAAAAAAATATATATATATTATTATGATCTTTGATCTTAAATCATAGAAACAAACAAATTTTATTTAGGGGTTTCTTCATTTGAAATCATGGTCGTTGAAACACAGTGTTGATCAATTTAACTAAAAGTTATCAATAAATTGTGATACACGATAAACTGGAGGAAGACAGATTTTTTGAAAAAAAATAAAATAAAATAAGTAAATAACACGAAATTAGTTCAATCCACTTAGTCCACTAAATAAACTTGAATAGTCCGATTTGTGTGCGAGGCATGTGGCCCACTGTGCAGGGATGCTCAATGAAATTTATTTGGTGATGCTTGAGCGAAGCGTGAAGTTGACTGCCGCAGAAGCCTCGAACTGCAGTCAAGCACAGACACAGACACAGTAGGAGTCACAGTACCTGACATTAAAAGCCTGAAAGAGAACAGACCAGGGAACGACCAGGCAGACCGATAAGGCAGCCGCGATCAATTTAATCGCGCAAATAATATACCTCGGTCTGTGACTGAGCTTGAGTTTTGGTCGGGGCTGGGCTGGGGCTGGGGCTGGGGCTGAGTCTGAGTCTGAGTCTGACGCATGAATCCTGGGACCTCGACAATAAGTATGTACATACAACAAGTAAATATGGAATAATCGTTATGCGTACCATATGCTCAAAAGGGGTCGAGCCTTCTTATCGCCATGCAAAGATCAGAAAGTGTGTGACCGACCAAGCGACCAACCGACCAACCAGTCGATTGTGAATGCTTTGCATTTCTTAAGAATTGCAACCTGTGCGAGAATTTGCCTCTTTCACTTTGACACTTGTCCGCTTGTTGTTTTATTTGGTCCAGTTGTTGTAGTTGTCTGCTGCGTCGGCGTTGCTTGTTGGAAATTACGCTAATTTCGTATGTGCCACTTATGTGCAGTAAATACCCTATACATGCCGAACACAGCAGCAGCAGCAGCTGGGATGATCGGCACAGTTGAAACGCAGCAAACTGGGACTTCTTCAATGCAATTACATGTTCCTGGGCCATAAGTCAGACAGTCGCCACACAATGTTCCAATTCTCTACCCAATTTAATTGGCTTTTACACCAAACTGATGCTGCTGCTGCTGCTGTTGATGCTGCTGCTGATGATGTTGATGCTGACTCTCATCTCGAGATCCTCGCCAAGCCGAGCTCATGACACGTTGCGCGAATCACTCAAATGTCACCATAAATTCCGCGCATGCGCACACATTGGTATGCCTATTTTTGGGTTAGCGTACACTCGCTCTTCGTTAGCTCTGAGGCGAGCTTTTGTTACCATTTCCCATCTTGGCCATAAAGTCAACTACAATCTCCACACCCCCCCGTCTTGGCTAAAACTTCACTCGTAGCTGGTTTTGCGTATCTTACGTATGAGCATGTAGTTTACCTGTTGGCGCTTACCAGTTGCCTATTTTGGGAGTGGCGCTTTTTCTTTTAGCTCATTTACGCCGCCCCAAATGTGTTAAGGTGTGAATATCCAATTAGCGGTTTCCACACCAAAATGGTCAATGAAAAAGCCTCTGGTCAATGATAAAGCCTTTGGTCAATGATAAATAAAGCCTTTGCTCAATTCTCCGTTAAGTGACTTTTCGTTTATCTCATTTTTCGTTCACACGCGTACTCACTCAATTGTGAAAACTTTTTGTAATATCTTCAGTAAATTACATATAACACTTCAACAATGATTCGCCTTCCTCGTTGATTAACATAAACTCATTACATTCACTCAAAATTTTGTAAATTATTTACTATGTATATACATATTAGAATATTGTAAAAGGTTTGATTAAATCATATCTAGCTTTTTTTAAGTCATATTTTCATACATTTGTTTAAGGTAAGCCCAAATTTGAAAAGATTTTTTTAAGATATTATGATGGTGGTTTTGTATCTCTTATCTCTTATAGTTTAAAAAAAAAAAATAGTTATCGATCTTAAATTAAGTTGCAAAAACAACGCTTATACGATTATTTATGTTTTTAAATTAGCAGCAATTAAAGTCAACAATATTTCAATAAAGCTTATTGGTGGCAATCAAAACACGCTGCATGACTTTAATAATGTTTTAACATTTCATATGGATTTCCAGCCAATCAAACCAAACGGCAACTTATTTTTGTACATGGCGCGAATGGAGGCAACACGCCTCTCCGAAGCGATTATATCATACAAATTAATAACGAAGCTGGAACTGGACATGAACGTGGACCCGAAACGCACGTACACTCAATGTATGTACCGATCGTGTTTTGCCATATAAACTGTGAATCAGCGTGAATATGTGAGCGATGGTGACGGTGATTGGGAAAACTGAAAGTAAAACTTAACAAATTTCCACGCAGCAAAACGCAGGTGCAAAAAACTATGTAGCCTGTTAATTAGATCAAAGCTTTATGGTCATACATTTATCTTACCTGACAGCCTGACTGACTGACTGATTAAATGAATGACTGACCGAATGAGTGAGTAAGTGTGTGCGTGCCAAATGTTGCAACATCATAATGATAATAATGATTACAGATGCCTGGCACTTTAAAACGTGTCTTCTTTTGGCCAACTTCAATTGAACATAAACAAAAATGGCTAAGACGTGAGTGTGCGCGCCCGCATCACAATTATCATTTCAAGCAGCAACATCCAGGCTCGTCTTGTTGCAGTAGCAGGCTTCATTCGCTTCACTTCCTGCAAATTCCCATCTTACCGGCTGCTACGACAGTGTTTGATCTTTTGGCAGCTTGTCGCACAGAAGTCGCACTCAGCATGCCCACAGAATTGCGCGCAGTGCCTCCTGGCTGGAGATGCCTCCAGCTCCTGCTACAGCATCGGCTATTGGCTCCATTTTCACTTAAACCATGAACGTAGGATGGCGCTTGTCTAGAAATGTTTGTTTTACAAAGCAATAGTGTCATGCTGTTCATGTTGTATCAATGTACATAGTACTATGTATGTATGTCTATCGTTTAGATATTATAAATTGAGTTATCTGCTGTATTTTCCTTCTGCTGCTTTGTGGCTTGGTGAGCTTACTAACAGAGGTAGTTGGGCGTATCAAGGCAATGATGTGAGGGAGGGCTCTTTCAAACCGGGAGAAAATATCGCTTACAAGCAAGGTGATTGTATACAAGGCTGTACTGGCACTCGTCTAGACATTTGGCATATAGGTTACTCTTTGAAAAAACTCGGAGCTGCATTTTACATGCGTTATGAACACATTGACAGATACCCAAACCAACTGGTGAAAAGGACATTTGCGAATTAAGTGAGAGAAGAAGTTTAAGCTTGATTCGGCAGAGAACAGCAGATTTAATCACAAGGAGTTTGATAACATCCCGTCAACAGCGCAAGCTCGTTTTTCACTGAACCTTGACCAATTTCAGACTGCCTGCGAATTATTTAGACATTTCTTGTTCGTATATAGGGCAGATTTTTTGAAAACTCAATACTATATATTTTGGCGATTTTACAGATTTTTAACATGAAAACATTAAAGCAAGATCTATAAATACAATCTCTGGATAATACAAAAAAATATTATTAACGCATTTTCGCAACACAAAATATGCCAATTTCGATTAATTTTGTTGGAACTGCCGTTAAATGATATTAATTTAATAACATTAATATATTTCGGCATATTTCAAGAAGCAATACAACAAGGAGCTTGAACAGAAATATTTAGAAAGAGAGAGTGATAGAGGGGAGGCATAATTTTGATGATGACCATTTCATTTTGTATCTTGAAGATTTCCAATTTCGATTCATGGGATTTCCAATTGATATTTGTCTGCGCGCCAACGCAATTCAACAAACTGTCTGTCAGTGAGTCGCGGGGAAGAGTGTAGAGGAGTGAAATGGGGAGGCATCAAGCATGATGGCATCTTCTGCATCTTCATTCGGGCTGTGTGTCTGTTTGTACGTGGCTCATAAATTGAAAAAATAATATTTACACAAAGTAAACGCATTGAAAACAGTTTAAACAATAATCGCCAAGCGGCGATCAATAAAATGCAATGTTTTTTTTTTGTTTCTTTGGTTTTGCTGGGATCTTTCGGTCGTTTAAGCCAATGCATAAACCAACCGCAAACCAAAATCAATACTTTAATGTTGACTCCGGGTTGCAAGCTTCAGCTTCAACTGCAGTTTCGAATGTTGCTGCTTAACGTCGAATTGCGACGTGGCGGCGTCGACTTCTCACGCAGTTGTGTGGAATTTTTAACTCATTTAAGTTTTTCTTAATTTTTTCCGACCAGGGGAGGGAGAGAGGGAGAGACGATGTTTGTCGATATTTACTTCTGGTTTATTTCTTCTTTTTCGAAAGTTTACGTTTACAAATCTTTCAAGAAATCAGCCTGCGCCCGACAAGCTAAGTCGTCTTTCACCTACTTGGCACGTTGCATCGTTCTGGACAGAGTCGGACCAAGTCAGACCGTTCAGGCCTGGGCTCGGTACAAGTTTGCGTTTTAATTACACGCAACGTTGTTGGGGCAGTCGCAGCCGATCATCTGCCCGCCGCCTGCTCTAAGCCAAGGGCCTCCCTCCATCATATGCACTTGCAATACAAACAGCCCAGTCAGCTTTTGGCCAGCTTGAGAACCCAACAACTGTCGTTGTCATCTTCACAATGTGTGTACAAGTTGTTGTTGTTTTTATTGCTCTTAATATTCTTGTTGTTGTTCTTGCTGTTTCTGTTTGCGTTTAGCAATTAGAGTCCAATGAAGCGTATTCCTTATTTTTATGCATTATCGAATTAATGCCATCGGCACAAAACGTTGATGACGTCCGTTCCCGTCTTTGCCAAAGATAATGGGCCTGAGGCAAAGAGGATAAGAAAGACTCCAGTTAAATGCGACATACTTATTTTAAAGTTAGGGAAAGGTAAAATGTGTGGCGGTGCTGCAAGCAATATGATGTTAAGATACTGCTACTAGTTCTTTAAGCCTGGGGCTTACCTTTAAAGCTAAAGTCACGAAATTTAGTGGAAAAATGGCTTTTCATCTCCTCCAAAGAAACAATATTTTAAAAGTTTGCAAACAAAATTTTACCACAAGCTTTAATGCTGATTTCAGAGTATTTCAAAGTCGGTTGCGCCCTAATGCAACGTTTTCACTGTTTTTTTTTTTTTTTTTTTTTTTTTTGGCAGTGTTCTTTAGGCGCTTAAATTGCACTCAATTTCGATTTGTTCTTTCCGGTTGCAGGCAGTTGTTCGCAAACATTGATCACCTGCACGAAAACAAAGTTGATCTCTGGCAACTTCAGATTCATCATAAACTAGCAGAACAGCATCCGAGCAGTCTGAGCAATTCTGTGTATTCCAGAGATAGAGCGTATAACTTACGCAAGAAAACTTGTTGACATTATTGTCGATAATATGAACTGTCGAATCGCCGCCACAAGCCACTCATCAGAGACGTTGTAAGTCCTATAAACAAATGAAAAATAAATAAACACACAAACAGAATGAACAATAAACAAGTGGAAACGTTGCAGTCGGACGCAACCGACTGCGGTGTACTCGATACCAGTATTAAAAATTTTGATGCCCATCCATGTGGGATGTTAATTGCTTTCTTCATACCAAATTTGGTGACTCTAGCTCGAAGTTTGTATAAAGTGGGGAAAGGGGGGCTGGGGGCGGTATGGGTGGAATTGCATCCAAATTTTTGATGCAGATCTTTGTGGAATGTCAATTGCTATCTTCATAACAAATTTGGTGACTCTAGCTCAAAGTTTGTAAAAGTGGGGAAAGAGGGGCTGGGGGCGGTATGGTTGGGCGTGGCATTCAAATTTTTGCTGCAGATCCTTGTGGAATGTCAAATGCTACCTTCATACCAAATTTGGTGACTCTAGCTCAAAGTTTGTATAAAGTGGGGAAAGGGGGGCTGGAGGCGGTATGGGTGGAATTGCATCCAAATTTTTGATGCAGATCTTTGTGGGATGTCAATTGCTATCTTCATAACAAATTTGGTGACTCTAGCTCAAAGTTTGTAAAAGTGGGGAAAGGGGGGCTGGGGGCGGTATGGTTGGGCGTGGCATTCAAATTTTTGCTGCAGATCCTTGTGGAATGTCAAATGCTACCTTCATACCAAATTTGGTGACTCTAGCTCAAAGTTTGAAAAAGGTGGGGAGAGGGGGGCTATGGGGCTGGGGGCGGTATGGTTGGGCGTGGCATCCAAATTTTTGCTGCAGATCCTTGTGGAATGTCAAATGCTACCTTCATACCAAATTTGGTGACTCTAGCTCGAAGCATGTAAAAGGTGGTGAAAGGGGGGCTATGGGACTTGGGGCGGTATGGGTGGGCGTGGCATTCAAATTTTTGCTGCCGATCCATGTGGGATGTCAATTGCTATCTTCATACCAAATTTGGTGACTCTAGCTCGAAGTTTGTATAAAGTGGGGAAAGGGGGGCTGGGGGCGGTATGGGAGGGCGTGGCATCCAAATTTTTGATGCAGATCTATGTGGAATGTCAATTGCTATCTTCATACAAAATTTGGTGACTCTAGCTCAAAGTTTGTAAAAGGTGGGGAAAGGGGGTGGAAGGGGTGCGCGTGGCTCCAAAACTTTGATGCACTTTTTTGGGGGTCGTTGCAAGCTATCTTCCTGCCAAATTTGGTGGCTCTAGCTCCACAACTCTGGAAGATACACGCATTCCCGTTTTTGACGAAGCGTTGGGGTGGATGGGGGCGGCTAGGGTGGTATTGGTGGGCGTGGCATCCAAACTTTTGATGCAGTTTTTGGGGGGTCATCATCACCTATCTTGGCACCAAATTTGGTGGCTCTAGCTCAAAAACTGTGGGAGATATACGCTTTTTTGACTTTAAATTGCGGGGGGGCTGGGGGAATGGGTGGGCGTGGCTCCAAAATGTTGATGCAGTTTTTTGGGGGTCGTTACCAGCTAGCTTTCTACCAAATTTGGAGGCTCTAGCTCCACAACTCTGATAGATACACGCATTCCCGTTTTTGACGAAGCGTTGGGGTGGATGGGGGCGGCTAGAGCAGTATCGGTGGGCGTGGCATCCAAACTTTGATGCAGTTTTTGGGGGGTCATCATCACCTATCTTGGCACAAAATTTGGTGGCTCTAGCTCAAAAACTGTGGGAGATATACGCTTTTTTGACTTTAAATTGCGGGGGGGCTGGGGGCGGAATGGGTGGGGGTGGCTCCAAAATTTTGATGCAGTTTTTTGGGGGTTGCTAGTAGCTATCTTCTTACCAAATTTGGTAGTTCTAGCTGTAAGGATGTGCGAAATATGAGGATTTATCGGTTTTGAGATATCGAATTTATCGATTTACCAGCCCCCAGTTATCGTAGGACCCCCATCTTGACACTTGAATTTAGTATCCCATAGATAAAGAGAATTGGAAAGTTTCAAGTCTCTAGCTTGAAGGGTGTGGAAAAAAGTTGCGAACATACAGACGGACAGACGGACAGACGGATAGACGGACAGACGGACAGACGGACAGACGGACGGACACCATGACGGACATTGCACAAACCCAATATACTCTTTACCTTCGGTATCGAGTATAAAAAGAGAGACAAACAGTAAGACAAAGGCAATGGCAGAAGATGCGACTGATTCAATGTCCCCTGTCCCGATTTCCTCTATTCGTAACCAATAGTGATTCCCATCTGACTTGATGTCTGACGGCGGGTGTTTGCCAAGTTCCTCGTTCCATGTCCCGTGGCCCCCTACTGTGTCCCTGTGCATTTGAGCAAATGTTAATTTTGTCTTTTGCCGGTTTAGCGTGTCGATTTTTTAATTAGTCGCATCGTCGTCACTGTGATTTATGGTCAGCCATCCTCCAGCCAGCCATACAGTCAGCCATGGCCTGCACTTTGAAGTACATGCGTATATTGGCTAAGCTAATAGGCTCTTGAAGCCAAGCACATTGCCCAGCTATATGGTTATGAGAATAATGTCCCATATGGAATTTCTGCATAGTTGGCTCTGTTGATAGAGTCGCCTCCTCGGTAGATAAATTGTTGTTTATGGCCATGGCATCGCCAACTTGTTCGGGTTAATGAGTTGGCTCTAACTAACAAGTAGATAGATTCAAAAAAGACCAGCATTTGGAATTTTGATGTCAACGCTGAAATAAGCTACGTGCACAAAGCCGGAGGTCAAAAAATGCGTCTCTGGCAAAGGAAACATTAGATAAGCTTTGCCTCTAGATGATTTTACAATGATTGTCGCAAGGTAGCCTGAACCAGTTTTGAAAACTCGACTAGGAGATACCCTGAATCCTAGGCACTACTTGTACAGTCATTGCTTGCATGTATGTGTGTGTGTGTTTTGAAGGATATACAGAAATACATGCAATACTGCTTTATTGAATGCTTGACTTATCTTCAATTTTCTATAGCTCCGGTGTTTCTCTACTGATTGTCATGAAATTTGTGCAGATGATCACTGTTGATCGGAACGGGAAAATGTATCGAGTATTTGAAACAAACTTGGCCTGCACGCGATATACACGAACTTTAATCCAAAATCTTAAGTCTCTAGCTTTTATAGTCTCCGAGATCGACGCGTTCATACAGAAGGACAGACAGAGAGAAGGACATTTTCACAAAACCACTATAAGTGTTTTCTGATTACATGGGTTGAGGATGAATCATATCTTTGGGAGACGTCACCAGCTATAATGCCTCCAAATTTAGCTTAAAAAGTGTTGAAGATTTGAGAATTTTTAAAAATTTTTCGTGCAATTTTTTTACAAGATTTTATGAACTTTCTGAGGGACATCAGTAGCTAGTTATTTTCTCACCAAATTTGCCAACTCTTGCTGTAGGAATGTGGGAAATATATGGTTTCTTTTATCGATTTTCAGCTATCGGTTTTGTCGAATTACTAGCCCTTCAGTAGGCGTAGCACCTATCATGACATTGAATCTGACCCGCCCATGTACAAAAGTATTTGCAGAGTTTGTTGCGTTTTACAGACCGGCAGACAAACAGACACCATGACGGCCAGAAGGTCAGCATGACGGATATTGCAAACCTTTCAAGTTTTCAATTTTTTTTTTTTAACTCTTATCCAGATTTAAAGAACATTTTTGAAACATTGTATATTTTGCAAGACAATACCACACTTCAATAAGAACAAAAAGCACATTTATCAGAAATAACAAGAGTTAACGTAGCATTCGGGTGCAAATGACTGTGAAATACTCTGACAGCAGTGGCAAATAGTTTGTTTGTGGTAGGCATGGCAATCAAACACTTTGTGATCTAACCCTTTGGGGACGAGCTGTGTTCCCAACAAAACTTTATGGCTGTGGGAGATATGTATAAGCATTTTCGAATTTTAAAAGCTGGGGTGGGCATAGCCTGCAAAAGTGCAGATCTTTTTAATATGTCATCAGATATCATCCTAACTAACTCACGCTCATACGGAAAGACAGACGGTCAGACCGAGTAACAGCATGAAGGACATTGCCAAAACCAATATACGCTTAATTTCTGTATTAGAGTATAAATGCAAGCAAAAAAGATTTCGAAGTGGTATTTACCGTAACATTGATTTGGTGTATGTCAAGCAATAAATTTTAACAAACTTTAAATGTGATCGATGTTCTATTGACGTAAACTTTGAAGAGGTATTTTGACATGCCAACTTGACAGGTTCTATTGCAGATACTTAAATACAGATACCTGAAGTTTCAGATACTTTGGCTAAAGCATGTTGCTGCATAGCGACGACAAGCTACTTAGATACCGAAACTGAGAAAACTGAGTCAAACTGTCGCTTTAACCATATTTGCCAAATTTAACGATTGCATCAAGTTTCGTGTGCCCTCCCTCCTCTGCCCTCCTTTGTATGTGTGTTAGCCAGGGATTTATGTGTAGCTCAATTGTTGCGGTGGCTTATGACAATGGTTGGGGGAATACATACTTTGAATGCACTCACGCAGCTCGCTGCTATTTTAATGCAGTGAAATCATAGTTGGAATGCCCAGTTGCATGTTACTGCCAAATGAGATAGACACCTACTTGGGAGTTAACACGTTGTAAAAAGACAACTTGGTCGAGACATAAATCAATGCGACTACAATAAGGCAGCTGATGACACCAAGACATCAAGACAAGACCTTAACTCTCACTTTCCTGTTTATAATAACCAAAAGTTTTCCAATAAGGCGGAAACAAGAAGCGCGAGGGCGTCACTCACGTTCACCAATTCATATGCAAATTTACGACAAATCATAAAAACAATATTCGAAAAGCAGATGAAACAGCTTTAAAACACGCACACATACTACCACGATATGTGTCAGCGGGTCAATGTGCGTGAGTGTGACGAAAGACGGTTAGAAGCTAACTAAAGATGGGTGCGTGTCATTGGTAATTGGATAGTTAAAAATCAACATCAACCAGTTATGTTGATTTAATAATTTTACTTTTAATACTAATTATGGTTAATTTTGGTTGTTCATATATTTCAATTAAAAGATTCATCGAAAAAATAAGAATTGTTAAAAAAAAATCAATTTAGACAGGATTGCGTCTTTTATAACTAATTTTACAATCATAAATCCTAGTTTGATCGCAGATGGTAGAAAAATTTAAATAAGAACAACAAAGCATCTGCTTGTAATATCATATTTTAAGGTCTGGCGTGCGATGTGCTTTTCACTCTTTAATATTAAAATTTGTTACGTTAACTTTCAGTACATAGCTTAACCAATATGTAATTTATTTATTGACAAGGACACACTTTGGACTTGTAGTCAAGTTAACAAATCACTCAAGTACAGCAAACGCTCGATAACGTGATGCGTCTAAAACGTGAACTCATCAAAACGTGAACAACATTTTTTGTGCATTGACTATTGTAAAACGTGAACAAGGCGAGAAAGCTCTATAACATGAACAATAAACTTTTCAATGTTTACATTGAGCTCAAATAATTTTTTCATTTTTTCTCGCCACAAAACTCACTCACTCACTCAAAAGTCAACAGCAGACTAAAGAATGGCGCAAATTTTCACTTTTCTACAATCTTTACAACAATTCTAAATAGAGGATATTGATGTTGACATTGCCGATAATGATGTTGAACATAAGGACGAATAGAGTAGAATAGCCAAGAAGGCATCGATCAAAATGATTTGAGTATTAGAGTATTAGAAAAGCAGAAAACTCAAAAGAAAACAAGTGGAAACGTTGCAGTCGGCCGCAACCGACTGCGGCATACTCGATACCAGTATTAAAACAGGTAAACAGAGGCCTGATTGCAAAGGGGTACGGATGGGGCAGGGGTGTACGCAGCCTTAAAGATTCTCCGATGCAGATAGGTATGCCACCAACTATCTTCCTTCCAAATTTGGTGGCTCTAGCTGAAAGTTTGTATAAAGTGGGGAAAGGGGGGCTGGGTGCAGTATGGCTGGGCGTGGCATCCAAATTTTTGATGCAGATCTTTGTGAAATGTCAATTGCTATCTTCATACCAAATTTGGTGACTCTAGCTCGAAGTTTGTAAAAAGTGGGGAAAGGGGGGCAGGGGGCGGTATGGGTGGGCGTGGAATCCAAATTTTTGCTGCAGATCTATGTGGAATGTCAATTGCTATCTTCATACAAAATTTGGTGACTCTAGCTCAAAGGTTGAAAAAGGTGGGGAAAGGGGGTGGAAGGGGTGCGCGTGGCTCCAAAACTTTGATGCACTTTTTTGGGGGTCGTTGCAAGCTATCTTCCTGCCAAATTTGGTGGCTCTAGCTCCACAACTCTGGAAGATACACGCATTCCCGTTTTTGACGAAGCGTTGGGGTGGATGGGGGCGGCTAGGGTGGTATTGGTGGGCGTGGCATCCAGTTGATGCAGTTTTTGGGGGGTCATCATCGCCTATCTTGGCACCAAATTTGGTGGCTCTAGCTCAAAAACTGTGGGAGATATAGGCTTTTTTGACTTTAAAATGCGGGGGGGCTGGGGGCAGAATGGGGGGCGTTGCTCCAAAATTTTTGATGCAGTTTTTTGGGGGTTGCTAGTAGCTATCTTCTTACCAAATTTGGTAGTTCTAGCTGTAAGGGTGTGTGAAATATGCGGACTTATCGTTTTTAAGTTATCGAATTTATCGATTTGCCAGCCCCCTAGTTATCGTAGAACCCCAATCTTGACACTTTAATTTACTATCCCATAGATAAAGAGAATTGGAAAGTTTCAAGTCTCTAGCTTGAAGGGTGTGAAAAAAAGTTGCGTTCATACAGACGGACAGACGGACAGACACCATGACGGACATTGCACAAACCCAATATACTCTTTACCTTCGGTATCGAGTATAAACATAGTGCCGCGTAGTTAATTATGGCTATGCCAAGACTATGATACCCTTCACACAACCAAATCAATGCTCCCCCTCTTATTTATGTTTCTGTGCAGTTGTTAATTTTTCGCTCCTATTTTTACTCTTGAGCGTCATTTACTTGTTCGTGTGCGACAACAAGTGCATGACAGCAACAACAATTGATAGTACGATATGATCAATTTGTATGGTGGCTATGTCGTAGAATGCTCCGATCGGGATGAAATTTCATAGTGAACAAACCCGACATGATCTAAGCAATCTGTGAAAGTTTCATCAAGATCGGTTCAGCAGTTTGGCCGGAGATCGTGTTGAAACAGACAGACGGACAGACGGATGGAAATCAATTCCTGTGCTCGGCCTGATCATTTTGATACATAGTTTATAGGGTCTCCCATCATTCCTTTAAGGCGTTACAGATTCATGACAAACTCAATATACCCTGTTTCACATGTGTGAAGGGTATAATTACAGATTTTTTTAACTAAAAGTTTTCTTAAATTTCTTTAAAGATTTAATAAAATGTGAATTTATATGAGTGAATATTGCATTTATCTGCATTTTACACTATTTTGGCATTCGAAAACGTGAACACTTTCGTCAACGTGAACTGCCTTGGTTTTAATTAGGTCACGTTATCGAGCGTTTGCTGTATTTTATTTAGTTTTTCTCTACAGTCTCACGTGACCCGCGTGATCATGCAGATTCTCACGCTTTCATCTTTAGACCGAAACGAAGCAAGCCAAAACCAAAACCAAAGCAATCCCCGAAACTCAAAAACCGAACTGTCCCATCAACGACAACAACAACAATATCTTAAGCTCATTTGTCACAGAAAAATCATATATGTATGTAATTTGCTTGACAACCAAAAGTGGATGTCACGCGTCGCTGCAGCAAACGCCTCCATATTGGTGTAGGTTTCAGAGACACATGCACACAATGCCAAAAGCCTCACAGCTCTCAACTCCAAAACAACAGGTTCAGGTGCAGGTCTCGTAGCGCCGCATTCGTGCCGCTGATGGTGATGGTGATGTTGCTGTTGATGTTGGTGTTGGTGTTGATGTTAGTGTTGGTTTGAGTAAGCATTTCCTTAAATTAGCTGCACTTCGAATGGTGCATTATGCTTGGACGAGACGGGACTAGACTCGACTAGACTGGATGGTCTTGGTCTTGGTCTTGTAGCCGACATGAGCATCATCATAAGCGTTGTCTTCACATGGGCTTTTTAAGTGCTGAGGTTTTGATGGAGTGTTGATTCAGCTGAGGTCAGTTGGTACATTTATGGCCGTTCCTTCATCTCCACCGCTTGCTTTCATGATGATGTTCGGGCGTTACTTTCAGGTGGGCGCATTTAATTCAACTCCATAATCAAAATTACAAGAGAAATTATCAAAAATGTTTTTTTCTTTGGGAAAGATGGCGATGTGGGTGGGTTCCTTGATGTCTCTGATAATATTCATGTTTGGTTATCATAACATTCACATAACCAATATCAAGCACTAATTAAGTTAAGTTTAAAGTTATGTTCTCTTCTTTTGATTTATCTTTGGAATTATACTGAAAAACAATTGCTGATTGATGTTTAAAGATGAAAAATTTAATTTATCGTATTTTAAATCTAGAGATTTATCATTTTTCAATAACAATTTATCACAAATCACATATTTAGCTGTATCTTTTTGTATTCCTTAGTTATAGATTAAGGGAATGTTATGCCAGGGTACAAAACCTATAGCTCAAGTAACAACTTAAGCAATGCTCTGATGCATACCTCTTCTTTTGATTCACTCCATCAACCGTTAAGTGGATAAGCGAACTCTCTAAACACTCGATGCTTCCGTGGCATTCACACCTCTTGCATATATGTACATATATGTAGATACATAATTGTGTATATGTGAATGTAGTGAGCCAATGGTCAAGTCAAAGTCTTTCACATCCGGTTCTCAGCATTGAAATGGTAAATATGTTCAGTGGAAGACCGTTTAAGAAATCTATTTAAGCAAACGAAACACTTCAAAGTGAACCCCACTTGCTGCAGCGGTTTCACATGCAACTGCTGCTGATGCTGGTGACCGATGACTGAGGGCCTATCTGAAAGTCAAGCCCTTTCCAGCTTAGGCAAACATTTGCAATTACAATTTTAGCATATAATTGCGAACATGATAAACACTTTTATCTGCCCAGAACAATGTGACAACAGATGCGAGCAGGAACTGAGGATGCAACAGCGAGACAGAGACAAATACAATGATAGAAACAGGGTCTTGGAGCTGGACACGGACTTGGACTGGCAGTAGAGCGGCGATTCACGCAGTTGCTGACTGGGTTTGGCTGCCAAGAAGAAGCGTGTCGCCAATTGATCTTGAGTTTTACCTAGAAAAATGTCGCGACAATTGTTAGCAATGGAAGGGATAAAAAGAACGCCAATCACAAACACAGCAAAATGACGATACAAAAACAATGCAAACAAAAGAACTGGTAGAGAATCGAGAAGAACTTAAAGCTGAAGCTCGTAGTATCGTAGTATGCAATTGAAATTGAAGAATTACGCCAAGAATGTCAGCAAACATAGTAAATGTTGTACATAAAACTGGCTACAGGTACTGCGTCTGGCTGTAGGTTTAGCTTTAGACATAGCTCTAGCTGTAGCTCTTTGGGCTTTGCATTGTGCCAAGTTTTTGCTGTTGTGCTGGATACTCGGCACGAAGCACAAAAAATTGTCACACAGCTGATCCGGTGGCTGATCAGAATCGTGCAGGGCCCAAAACAGCCCCCGCTATGTGTAGTTCTGGCGGCATCTAAATGAACTGCAGATCAACTTCAACTTTCAGTAGCTAGCGCCTCATTACGAATGGAAATGATGATGGACAATAATGACGCGACAACAGGAAGTCCAAGTCGACGCCGCCACCAGTTGCAAGTTGCAAGTTGGCTGTATTCTGCCTTTGTTCCAGTCTCTTACAGTCTAATAGTGAATGAACAGAATGATTGCGATTGCGATTGCAATTGATGTTGCCCAGCATCTGAACCTGATCTGAAGAACTGAACCGAACTTCAACTCAACTCAAAACTCGAACTGGGCTATTGCATCGTTAAATTGATTTGTGTGTGTCGCCTCGTCTACAACAAAATAACTAGTTTCCAATGGCTGAGAAAGCCTTTGTCCCACCGTATGCAACGAAACATTTCGTTTTATATTATGTGTAGTACTTCTCTGGATATTCGAAAAATGTCACCTATGCTGAAAGCCACTTTGTTTGGCTCGCCTTTGATGAGCTCTTGCTTCCGTTTATGGACTACAACTTACTCAGTTTTGGTCTCATAGCTGTCATAAGAGAGTTTTAAGTACCTCGTTCTATTTTTTATCTATCGAAAATTCTGTTAGCTTCTTCTTATTTTTTCTAGACGACATGTCGTATACTTGACGTCGTATTTGGTTTGGAAATGTTAATAATATGCACACAAATTTTATAAGGCCAACTAAGCAATGCTTATAAATATAAACTTTTAAAACATTTATGTATTATGTCATAGAACAAATATAATGATAAGACAGCCCAGCAAAATTTAAATAGTTATTTGAATCTCTGAATAAGTAAACAGATTTTTAATGAAGTTAACGCACTGATTTTGTAAACAGTTTCTCGCTCTCAGCTCTATCTTTCGAGGTTAAGCACCACAAATTGTTTAGCAGAATATAATATAAGTACCATATAGCTGCAGTGTATAGGTACATACAAACAGTCTCCGAAAATATTATTTTTTGTGCAATTGATAGCTAATTAACGGCAATTTGATTAAAACTGTTTGTTGTGCGATATTATTTAGAATGTTATAGGATTTTCATTTTGCTCTCCAATTGCATGCCGGGAGTTGGTTGATTGTAAGAAGTGATTTTATTGTTGATTATTTCTTGTACTTGTGAAGAGTACACCATTAAATAAAACCTAAAAACTACATATTTCGGAATGTGTTAAGAACCGTATTTAGATTATTTTGGAGTTTATCTTGGTATAATGCTGGGCTGCACACAGTGGACTCAAAAAACGAAATAGGCTTAAATTTTGTGTGCCGATGATTTGGAGAGAGCCCAAAAATCATTTGGACTGCTTTTACTTCTGTGTTCTGAGTATTGCGGGTATTAATAGGAAAAATTTTAACAAATGGTAGTTTCCCGATTTACCGTCATTACCGTCCTTTCATCATTCATCAGATGTTCATATTCTTTAGAGCTTAGTTCTGAACATAATACAGCTGAACATAATACAGCTAATGATCCAAACGATTGTGACAGTGTTTTCGCAGACACAGAAATTATTTCGCAATATTTTAATCAATGCGAGTTGAATAACTTAATTTGAGATTAAGTCTTTACAAAACAAGCGTCTGAAGTGTTAGCTTCGAGGTTAAATGATATAAATTTAGTTAGAACGTAGAATAAAAATAACTTATTCTTAAATTTGTATGGAACAGTTTTAATTTTTAATACATTAAAAAAAAGCTTTAGCAAGAGAACTAGAGCTGATAAACAAACAAACGTACTTTGGATTTGCTTTCAGCGCACCCACATTAACTAGAATCGGTTGATAAATTCAAAGAATCAAAATGAGTGTTGCCATATGTTATACATTAACAAATCGGCAGTCGTTTTTAACAATTTTATCATTTTCCTCATTCAAAGAACAAATTTCAAACGAGTCTCCAAATTGATATTGATAATTACCTTTTAGAAAATAAGCACAAAATAGCAAAACCCACGAAGCCACAAAGAGAACCTGATATGACAACTAATAGCTAGACTTAACAATCGATTTGGCTGAGGCTGTCGAACAAGTTGACAAACAAATTTACGGCAACTCCAAATGGCAGCTAAGAACCGTTATTGCTATTGCCAGGATTGTCATAATTTCGATTAGCCAACAGAGACAGCTACAACAACAACACGGGCCAGTTTAGCATTGAATGGAAATGGAAATGGCACAACACCCGCGACTTTCATTGGTTTTGTTTGAAAAAAATCATCCGCAAGCCTTATATTTCTGGCAAGCCGCTGTTCGGCCAGCCTGTCCAAATGCAACAGAAATTAAAGTTAACAAATTTCCGACAATGTTAAGACATTTTCCAAACTGAACAACCCGCAACAAGAGGCGTATAAAGCGGTCACACGGACTGGCAATTGTTCGACGTGTTTTTTTTTTTTTTTTTTCGATTCTATTGTGCGCGCATTTAAAGTTGTCAGAGTTGCAAGGAGTAACTAGTTACTATGTAGTAAGTAAGTGCATGTGTATTTACTATTTTACTATTGGACCGCCTGACAAAGCAAAAAAGCATCTTAAGAAGCGATCCAGCTTCCTTCCATCAACAGACGCCCAAAGGCCGGCAACTTGTTCAATTGTTCACATTTTCCGTGTTTGGTGTTCACTTCTGTTTCTTTCGATTTGTTTTTTTGGACTTTTGCAATTAGAGGCACATAGAAAATAGAATAAAGTAGAGGTTTGCTAAGGAATATGCGATGAAATGTGGATGCTTGAAGTGGAAAGAAGAAGAAATTCTTTTCCTGAGCAGAATTGCAACTTAATGTTATAAAGTTGTTGTCATTGTTGTGATCAAAGTCGTTGCTGCTACACTGTTAATGTTTTGGGCTGAATTTGTTAACAGGTCGTGATAGTCAATTAAGGTTCAGATTTGGGTAATGTTTGTCTAACTGTTGGTGTGTAGGCATTGTGCGGCATTATTGGCTTATGTTTCAGATGTGAATAGTTCGATTATATCAAATGTTGTTAGGTCTGTTTGGATTGTGTTGAAATATTGATGATGATAATTGGCTCTAATCAGTTTTATTGTTCAATTTCAAAACAAAGCTTTATAATCGATAACAAGCAACTCATTAAAAACACGATAAGTGTCAGAATATATTAGATAATTAGAAAAGACATACAAGCAACAGGTAAGCTGTTGGTCTGACAGGTATTTGAATAAACATTATATTGGCGTTTTCAATTAGAGTGACAAAAACACTCTCACACACCATTGGCCAGCTGGTGATAATTGGCAAGTTGTTGAGGAGTTCACGCAATATCAGTTGAACACCGATGCAATCCAAAGATAGTGTCGAGTGCAAATCATTGAGCGGGTATTAGCTGAAGAAGAAGAAGAAGAAGAAAAAGATCTCAGGCAAAGACAAAGTTCTCACAATTTAATTAGTATGCATTTCCATTATTTATATAGTGTATGGCCTCAATGACCACATCGTTAGCAGTCACTCTCGACTCGGCTCGGGCATTGTTTTCGTGGATCCATCCACATGGGATGGGGAAAAACTTATACTCAAACTTCAACTCCATCTCCGACTCCAGCGCGTACGCATGTCAATCTTGTCGGATTCAGGTAAGACTTCACACAACAACAACAACAACACACACACACACACAACAAGAATAACACTTACGAGAATAACACAAACACACTTATAACTCATTTGGTTTGTAACTCATGTTGTTCGCTTGGTGTCTCAGTAATGTTTTGTAGTTTTTATAGCTGCCTTTTTACAGCCGCGAGACGATCCGTGCACTTCCACCAACTATTGTAATACATCAATATGATTCTGAGTACTATAGCGCTTCGAGCCAAGTTTCCATTTCACCGCTCCGCACTCTTTGTCTGCTCCATGTGGCATGTGCTTGATTTATTTTTAAGTTTTTCAATGTGTATTCTCTTTGGTAAACTTTTTCCTTGGTTCTGTTTGCCAAAGGTAAGTTAAACAAATCGAAAACAGTTTTTCGTTTTCTTTTCTCTATAAATATTGAAACTTTGTGTAGAGATTAAACTAACATTCTTCCATCTTCTGTTTGTTTTTTAAAAGTTTCAATATTTTGCTTTGTTTGGTCAAAAATTAAAAAAAAACTTTTGACCTATAAGAATATGGGTCGATCTAACCAATTCGTCAAAGTACTTATTTTATATAATATGTCTAGCTAAACTAAATGTTTCAGACCTAAACAATCGAAACAAAATTGAGGTTATTATTAACCTTTATATTTTGAGATCACAAACTACGTTTGTATTTTTGTAGCATTTTTAACATATATTAACGAGACTTTATCGTGCAATGAGATTTCCATTTAAATAATCTATCAATAATTATAACATATATAATTCTGAAAGCAAAGTTTAAATTTTTTAAGCCAAATTGAATGAATTTAGTTTCTGCCGTCTGCAAAAAGATCTATGCAGATTATATATTTATGGGAACCAAATAATTGTTGTTTTAATTGCTGTTTTGACTTAATGTCAAGTTCAGCAAATTAGGTCATAATGCAAGAAATACAAAAATCCACCCAGCAGGCAGTTTAAAGAGCTTGTGACTGAGAATCTTTTAAATGCCTGTGCGAGTGTGTGAGTGAGGTTCAATATTAATGAAAACTTTGCTCATAATTAATGTAAAGTAAATGGGCATATTACAAGCCAACAGACGAACAGACAGCACAAACTCAAAACACAAATCAGCGTCGACTCGAAAGAAGCTTAGCGAACAGAAGTTCCCACATCATTAATAAAATGAAATGAAGCACAGATCTGAGGCAGAGGCAGCAGAAGCAGTAGAATTGTTCGGGAGACACACACGATGATCCCGTGGCTGGCGCTGGCCAACAAAATTCAAACGAATTGATGCGACTACAGCTTACAAATGTACCTACAAGATACATGAACAGAACCGAAGCTCGAAACAAAAAAATAAAATCAAGAAACACCAAAAACACAACTGACGACAAATTATGCAGCGACAACAAACGAAGACAAACTAAAAGAACAGTGACCAGCACAAGCAAGAACTGAAGAATCTTTACGATGGATTTAAAGTGCAGGAATCTGCAGACTTATCTCGAATGGACTTGTATTCGGTTTTGGTTTTGTTTCTGTTTGCTGTTTGTGAAATTTATAATAACAGTAGATAGAAATGAAGCTAAGCATTATGTCTGCTCAGTCCGTTTAGTTTAAATTTATTTGTCTTAAATGGCAGCGGCGCTACCTGAATCCAATTGGAATTGAATTCCCATTTCCCCCTGGCGTATCTAAAAGTTGGTATGATAATCTGATAATCTCCATTGGAGCTCTCAGCGCTCTTTCAACCTTTTCACACTCAATTAGATCGGAGTTGAGCGGCTTTCTATCTCTATCTCGTTGCATCTCTAAGATGTTTACTCTAAATATTTGATCGATTTCATTTGCATGGTTCGCCTAGATAACAGAACAAAATCCATATACTGAGCTACTTCAGTTGCTAAGCTACTACTGATGCCAGTTTCCAGCTGGTTAGGACTCACACTATGAAGCTAACTTGCATTTGTTGTATCCCATGGCATTGAAGGCAGGCAGTTTCAAAATGTTCTCAGCTCATAAAATTCCATAGTGAATCATTATTCTCTGCGCTTTTTGTGTCTGGCGTCTTTCCGTGCCGTGTCCGTCTATCTGTCTGTTTGTCTGTCGGTCGGTCGGTTTGTCGGTTTGTCGATCTCAAGCTCAGACAGTGCGCTCCATTGGTCTGCATTTCATTTATTGTGTAATTCTCAACAATGTACTTTTGGCCACGGATTTGTTGTTTTCTTGGCTGCCAGTCTGTCCGTTTGTCAGACTGCTGACTGCCTCAGTTTTGGGGTTGTCTTCGCTTTGAATTTGATTCTTGATTTTATGTCAGTTTATTTATGATAAGATGACCTTTTTTTTCTTCATCTCATTTTCGGTTTGTCGTCGTCGTCATCTTCATTGCGCTGATCTTTAATAGAACTGGAGCTGCGACTCTACTTTTAAAAGTGAATGAATGTTGCTCATTAAGTTATGGGGCACTTATGAGTTAGCGGTGTGTGAGTGTGTGCTCTTTTTTTTCAGACACATTTTGAAATACGAGTAGCGTGCACCGTCAGATTGGGGATTTTAGTATTCCCTTTACAGTTTTCAGAGTAGGTAAACCATTCCTTCAAAAATACTGCTCGCCTTTCTTTGGTTTAATATTAAATGTAATTATAATTTTGAATTTTTTTTAAATAAAATAATTTGTTGTTAATTTGAATATCCGTTTTTATATTTTAAACACTAATAAATCATATATAATGTTGTACATTCTACTTATAAAGAGATTAATAAGTAAAATAACTATGGAAAGTGAAAAATATTTAAATAAGTCCTCACAAAAAGCAAAGTAATAAAGAAATAAAATATGCAATACTTTAATTAGTGACTAAATGTATTCAAAAAATTTGTTCAAATAAGAAAGCGGTTCCAGGGTCCCATAAGGTTATTTTTAAGCCAAGGAGAATGTTTCTATAAAGTTTTTCTCTCAGTGCTTACGTCCCAATCCTTCAGCAGCAGCTACAATTTCCGATCATGTGCACTGATCACATTTAAATCCAACAATGCGATTGCTCAGTTTACTACTATTTTGATTTTGAATCTGGCATCTGTTGTTGTTGTATCTGCTGTTGTTGGCGCATGTTTAGAGCAAATTTTCAAGATCAACAACGCAGTTGAGCGTCACGAAGATGAAAAGCGAGATCTTTTATAGCGATTAGCCGCGGACAATGAATGCACGATGGCTTAAAAAACAAAAAAACAAAAAAACAATACAAAACGCGACTACAAAACTTGCATGTACGAAACAAGCTTAAAAGACAAGAATGAGAACAAGAACACAGAGTTTTAGTTGTACTGCAGTTGTTTTTGTTGTTTGGTTTGGTTTGGGTTTCGGGGATTATGAGAATTGAGGCAAACATTTTTCAACTGGTTTTCTGAGGCGCAGACAAAAGCATAAAATTCAAAAATATTTTTGGTATTCTTTTTGGAATCTTCCCATTTGGCTGTTGACAGAACGAGCATTATTATTGTCAACCCCTGTCCCTATTGCTGTTGTTTGTCTAAACACAATTGAGCAAAAAGCGCTTTCAATGAGTTAATTTGGAGTTTACTCTGGCACTTCATGATGGACCGAACTGGACGCCTACATAAACACAATTAGGTGCCCAGTGATAGAGGCGTCGAGCGACGCCGACCACACGGGCCATGAAATGACTTAATGTGGAGTAAACCAAGTTGGTAAACATATAAAGTTCATGGGCCCGTGAAATGTTGAATGAGCATTGTCACGGCTCCACATAAGTCGAGCCCAGCGGTGGTTAAGTGTCGAGTGTCCCATATCCTAACATAATATTTTCATACTGCATTTTAATGATTTAGCATTTAAGTGGACCGTTTGCTGATGCCGCCGCTCATCTGGCGTATGCGTAATTGTTTTGTAAATGATATGCTTGTGACTCTTCACACACACACACACACTCAGACACACACACACATTCATATTTACTGCCCACTGTCCAAATGACTTGCCACTTTGTGTGTTGGCAAGTTAAAAGTTGCTTAATTAAGCGGCTGGACGAGTCTCGCGTCTCTCAAGTCTTGAGTCTCTCGCGCATCTATATGACCACAATATGGCTATGAGTATATGGCAATAGCTATGATATTTGTGGCCCATGTTGACAGGCCACAAAAAGATATTAAGCGGCTCCCAGACCAAAAAGGCAATAGCATACGCATACGCATAAGCGTACGCATATTCTTCCTTGAGCAACTTCATTAACAGCGCACCAGCAGCGCCGTTTAAGAAGTAAAAATAAAGTATTATTTATGATTATTGTGAGAATTTCACAATGGCATGAGAGAATTTATTGTTAATGTTTTGTTACAGCGGCATCTTGCAGTTGCAATGACTGCAGCACCAGCAGCCAAGACCCAACAGACCCAGCCTCTGTACGACTGTACGATTGTGTGATTGTTATGCCGGCAAAAGGTGACGACACCGTGGGCCTCATCTGCGTATCTGGCTGTACAAAATTTCAAATATTACTTTGGAAAAGCTTAACTAGCTTTCCTAGTTGTTTGAATTAGTGGGTTGAGTCCCTTAATAAATCTGGTATATATTCTTTACAATCTCTTTAAAATTGCTTATACGCTTATCATTTTATAGATTCTTAAATGCTTCGTCTCACTGTGCTCATCTCAAAAACCTCAAACACAATTTGTATAGGCGAGAAGACAGAAAGAATGCCGCCAACATATATATTTATATTCTCTGATATGTAATTAACCATGAAATTTTGTACATAGTCATATAAATGTAAGTAAATATGTTACTTATTTATTCACACACCACTCCTCATTAGAAACTTTAAGTTTTTTAGTGGATTTTTCCACAAATACATATTTAATGTATTAAGTAAATAAATTGTTTATTCTTAAAACAAGCGTTTGTCACATTTGTTGGTTTTTTGATTTTATGGTCTGAGCTTTCTAATTGCGACGCCGTTTTGCGCAGTTGTCGTTAATTTTGCGATTTATTTATCGATATTTGCTAGTAAAATGCCAAGCAGTTCCTTTTTGTTGGCAGGCTTGCGTTGCACAACACTTAAAATGTGTTGAATTTTCAATTTGGACGCCATCTTTGATGCAGTGAAAGCTCGTGGACAGCATTGCCAACTCCCAATTATCCACAGTGGAGCATTTCTCATTTGTTTTCCATGAACCATTACCCAAAATAAGAAAGCAAATTTGGTTAGAATTCATTCATACAAATTTTTATTGTTTTTTTTTTCATATTTTTTTCTTTTGCATTTTTGTTTGTTCGTTTTTCGTGGCTTGTTTTTTTTTTCTTGCAGTTTTCAATTCATTTTTTTAATTACTAAAATTCCATAAAATTGTTTAGACTAAATTAAGTACAACACTAAATTACAATTGTATGTATGTAACTACTATTTTTTTTCTTTATATATATATGTGTTTCAAGTTGTATAAATATATGTATTTAAGTTCGTATGTACTTTAAACAATCTGACGCGTGTGTTTGTTTTTTTTAGGGTTTTCTTTTTTGCAATAAAAATATAAATTACTAAAAACGACTATTTAAAAAAATTAAATATTTATAAAAATATATATATATGTGTGTATATATAGGCGGTCTTATCTAAGCATATATAAAGTATGAGCGTAGATAACAAAATGTTTTATAGAGAGAGCTTTAAGTTTAATATGTACAATATTGGTTGAGATTAATATTGATGAGCGCTGATCTTTCTGTCTAGAGTTATCTGTTTTAAGTAAGCAAATGTTTTAGAAAAATATTAATATATATATTTATACATATTTTGCCGCATATATAGTTTGTTTTTGTTTAGCACATTTACAACTAGATTTACACTAACGAGGAACCATTTGCAATTTAACTGTAAGTTCTTTAAGTCCGTTTTTTGTGAAGATTTAATTTTGATATATTTTGGAATTTCGCAAACACTCGTTGCTTCATACTTTCATACTACACATTGTTTGTTTAATGGTTTTGAGATCAAAATTAAATGTTAACAATTTGTTATTTATTTTGTTGTTGTTTGTTTATGTCGTTAAGTAACAAAAAGTAATTTTAAGACTATATACTGTTTTGAAGACTTTTAAACATCCGCACGCAAAGGAATTTTGTTTTTGTATATTTCATTTAATTTTGTTGTATGCTTATGATTTATAAATTCAATACATTTCTATAGATAATGTAGATTTCTTTTTTTATAATTGCTTCAAAAATATATAAAAATTTAAAATAAGCCGAAAATTAAAAAAAAAAAAATAGTGCATAAATTAAAAATCTATGTGTGTATATAGTGTGTAAATACTTATAATAGAATCACTAAATGTTTTGTTTGTCTTCGCTTGTTTGTCTGTGTAGGGCTTTTAAGATAATAGTATAATTAAGCTAGATGTTAAATTTAGTTTATGCATATACTTTAGACACTAAAAGTAGAGCGCGAGATAGTCAATTTTTTGTGTATGTTTTTTTTTATATATATTTTTTTTTTTGTGTATCAGAGTTAACTATAACTACTATATACAAAATGCTAGCGCTTTACTTTGCATCGACAAGTAGAGTCGACCAACCGACTATGCAGCGTCAATGAGTCAATGAGGATTTGATTTGTGTTTAATTACCTTAAAACTAACTGTTATTACTAATTAGATCTTAAGAGTTCTTTGCGTTAGGTAATATTTACAATTTATCGCAACTATTTAGAAATAGTATAATTATAATAATAATAATTGAAGCAGATTTTTCAGTAACATGCAAAACGTCAGTATATAGATTTTTTTTTTATTTCGTCCAGTGTAGATTTGATTTAGCTGCTTGTGCTTTGTCGCATAGCCTAGCGCCTTGTTTTTTGATAATAGTCAAGTATATGTGTTTATGCGTGAGTGTGTGTGTGTGTGTGTGTGTGTGTGTGAAGAGATTAAGTCAAAGTCATAGGTTTATTTTATTTTTTTATGTTTATACTTGAAATACAATTTTTATGTACAATTGAGAAGAACTTTATGCTTACGTCAGTCCATGCGAAATAACTTAAAATAATTACAATATAGAAATAAAAGTGTAGTGGTGTTAAGCCTGTTACAATTTTGACGACTGCACTGCTTCAATCAACAACAAAGCCAACAAATGGCTCAAAATCATTTGGCGTCTCTCTCGATTTCTTCCTCTCCCAGTCCAGTCTTAGTTTTGTTTTTGTTTTTGTTATTGTTTTGTTTTTGTTATTTTTTTTTTTTTTACATATGCGGCGTACCGCAGACCACTGTGCGCTGCTGCTGCGTCGCACCGCTGCCCGTGGCCGAAGCAGCAGCCATTAGCTGTGAGGAGCATGCACCTGCAACACCTGCCGCTGCCAAGGATGGCCAACGCTGGCTGCAATACGAGCCCTCCCCAAGCACCGAGATGCGTTTACCTTTGCCCTCGCTGCTGACATTGGTTCCAGCGCCCCCCGATGCGCTGTACTCTTTGGTTGAGCCGGCAGCTGCTGCTGCTGATGCTGCTGCTGCCGCCGCTGCTGCTGCTGCTGCAACACCAGCGCCCGCTGATAACAGCTGGGAGGCACGATGCATAATCGTTGGATCTGTGTTGAGCTGTTTCTGCGATTTGGCTCGCTGCAGCGGCGCTAGTTGGCCTATGCCACAAAACTCCGAATTCGCATTATTATCCGCTGCAGCGGCATAATTGGCCAATGCACCGGAATACATGCGGCATTCGTCGGCTGCTGCTGCCGCTGCTGCTGCTGCTGCGGCCGAAGCACAAATATTATTGACTGACTTGTCCCACGTGTTCTTAATGATGTTCGGATTGCTGTTGTCGAAGGTCAATCCACCGCTGCTGCCTCTCTTAACACCCAATGTTCCAGTTGGAAGGCCACCAACTCCGACTCCCACACCAACTCCGCTGCCATTGTGATGCAAAGTGGCAACTGCATTCTGTTCGTTTTGTTTACGCGCCTCGGCATCATCTTTTTCTTGGGCACGCTTTCGTTTTCGCTTCATGCAGAAGACAACGCAGGCAGCGATTACAGCGACAAGGGGCATGGCCACCGAGAAGATAGCAATGAGCACCACCTGGGCATTGGTTAGGCCATCGGCTCTCGCTTGTGTTGTGGCTCCATATTGATGGGCATCGTAGGTAACCGAATCGTAGGGTTCATCATCGCACTGACGACCCTGGAAGCCGTTGGCACACACACATTCAAAGCTATTGACGCGATTCATGCAAGTGCCACCGTTGTGGCAAGGCATGCTGCCGCACTCGTCGATGTCAATGGAACAATCCTTGCCGGTGAAACCCGCACGACACGAGCACTGATAGTCATTGTTGAGATTGGTGCAGGTGCCGCCATTGGCGCAAGGTTTGGTCAGACAGAGATCAACTTTGCTGCTGCATCGAGGACCATGGAAACCGGGTACGCATTGGCAGCGATATTGATTCAACATATCGATGCAGGTGCCACCGTTTTGGCATTTATGGCCCGCACAATCGTCAATGTTCTGTTCACACTTGGCGCCCGTATATCCATCATTGCAGATGCATTTCCCGTTTGGCTGGCAATTGGCGCCATTCTGGCACGGATTGGGATTACAGTTGTCCAGATGAAGATCGCAGGTGGGTCCACTGTAGCCCGTTGGGCAATCACACTGAAACCCCTGCTTGCTATTGTGACTGCTCGTGTTGCGGCATCTGCCCTGATGACAGGGCTTATCGGCACAGGTCAATAGCTTCTCCTCGCACATGCGACCATTCCAGCCCTTAGGACAGAGACACTTGTAACCTCGCTGCGTTGCCTCGTCCACACAGGTGCCGCCATTCTGGCAAGGATTCACATCCGAGTCACACGAGCTGATCTCTGTCTGGCAATCATTACCACTGTAGCCAGGTGCACATTTGCATGTGTAGAGTTCTTGGCCGGTGTTGAAGCAGATGCCTCCATTTAGGCAGGGGCGATGATTGGTGCAATAGTTGAGATCCTGATTGCAGAAGATTCCACCCCAGCCTTCGTTGCATATGCAATCCCATGGCTTGTTGCATGTTCCATGAACGCAACTTGGATAAGGGGCACACTCATCGCACAACGGTCCTTGCCAGCCCTTTTGACAACTGTAAATCGAATAAAAGTACACACATATATACAATTAATAAACTTTCGTGTAAATAATAAAATAGAATGTGTAAAAGATATGACTTGAATGCAATACTATGTGGCTGATCGATAACATTGTTGTAAACTAGTCATTAGCAACTTATCGTCTATCGATCATACACATGTACATATGTACATGTACATGAAATATGCAAATGTGTGCAAAGGCAAAAAACAGCGGATGATGATTGTTGGACATGATGGACACGGACACGGACACGGCTATTGCGCTTGGGGCGCTGGTTTACTTTTGAAGTTTTTGCAGCAAGAAGGAAAGGAAAGAAAAAGACGAAGGCAGAGCGCATCACCTGTTAAGCAAATCGCTCACACATACATACATATATCTTTAAAATAAATCAATACAAGTACACATGGAGGTAATTGCTTGTGTGTGGGTGCAGCAACGCTTGGTTGAGTAAGTAGAAGAAAAAAAAATATAATAAAAAGGGCAACTCAGTACGACAAGTCTGCTCTTTAACTGTTACTGTTACTTTTACTGTTCCCCTCGCCCACCCTTCTAACCAAGCGCAATTACAAAACTGCTCCAAAGACGTCAGCGTGACAGGAAAAGTCGAAATGAACGGAAAGGCATGTCAACTTAAAAGTCAAAACAATAAAATGATGCGTCGTTGTATTTATTTTCGAGTGCACACATATCCGCACAGACAAAAAAAAAACAAAAAAAATGAGACATACAATTTGCATTTCTCACGATCTTGTGCAGGCATTTAATTTATTTATTTTACTTGCAGCGCGATCCAATTTGATTTGACAAACTCACAAACGAACGAACGAACGCACGCACGCGCGTCTCATTGTGGGGACAAATGCACAATCGATTAATATGCAAAAAAGCAAATGAAACAAAGAAAAAAATCCTTCACCCACAATTCAAAGTAGACACTGGACGCAAAGTAGAGGGGAGTCATAACAAGGCAAGCGGTAATTGGTATGCGTCAGTGTGTGTGTGTGTGTGTGTGTGCAGAAGCAATAATGTCGCGACGGTTAACACAACACAGCGTTGCCAACCTGCCAGCTGTATTTGTTAAGTGATATTGTGCGCGCGCTTAGAATTATTAAAATATTCCCACCATTACGCAGCACAGCACAGCACAAAAAGCACTTTAATTTTCAATGGCTTTGATTTTTGGTGTTGGGTTTTTGATTTGGCTTTGGATTTGGCTTTGGCTTTGAGTGGCACACGCATTCTTGAGCGTAACGTATTTTGCGGTTTCTTACACAAACAACAAACAAAACGCGTTGAGGCCCTATTTATAACACAAACATTTCATCGCAAAATCACAACAATAACATTTGTGGTTGTCGATCCGATGGTAATGCGAATGTATCTACACATTTATGGGTATTTTGATTTTTTGGCACAATTATTGAACCACAAAATGTTTGATTTCCGTTTTCGAGACTGACTGGGAACTGGTACAATCGAACTTTATTGGCCGCCAGCAATGCATAAATAATGAGCAACATCCTGTTCAAAATCAAAAATGAAAGAAATAATCTAAACACACAACGAACGGCGCAATTAGCTTTCTGCACTTAAAGCTGGCAATGCTGGCTTAGCCAATCAACAACAGCTGCTTGCTCCAGAGAGGTGGACGTGGATGGGGAGGAGGAGGAAGAGGAACTAGCTACTCTATGAGATTTGAGCTTGAAATTTCATGCATAAAATATTTGCCAGCGTCGTCAAAAGTGTTGGCTTACACCTTGCTATGTCATTGCTGTTGTTGTCGTTGTTGTTGTTACTGTTGTTGCTTTTGGCCTATGAAAAATGTGGGAAAACTTTGTAATTCAATTTTATATATATGTATTTTCGCTTATTTGTTTGTATTGCTTCTACTTGATTATTTTTTTTTCAAGCAGGCACTCAAATAATTGTAATGCAAAACCTCGACAATCAAATGACAGCCAATGCACTCCCGACAAAAAGACAAAGAGCCAAAGCCAAAAGAATTTCTTGTGGTCGATCGCACAAAACGTGCACTAAACGGCTTTGCTAGTTGCATTTTTTTGTTGTAGTTATTGCTTTTGCCCTTTACCAAAGTTGGTAGCACTCGGCAAAAAAAAAAAAACCAGCTAACAACAACAAACAGTGAAATAACACTGCAAAAGGTGTGTCCAATGACAATTATTGTTGTTGTTACTGTTGTTGTTTGTTGACAGCGGGGGACAAGCAAAAATACAAAAAAAAAAAAAAATAAATAAAAAAATAACAAAAGCTCATCTTGCCAAACCTAAGCTTAATCAGCTAATATTCATTTGTTTGTTGCTGATCCTAAGCCATATAAATTAAAGTTATTTAAAGATTTTATTTACTTACATGCATTGGTTTGGCTTATCGCATTGACCATGGACGCAACCTTTGGCGCATTTGGCTGCAAGAAAAAAAAAGGAATAAGAAAAATATGGTTAATTGATATGTTTAAAAAATCAACAAAAGCAATACATATATTTTATTTTAATCTAATGGCAACCACTTTCTCAACTACCTGCCACAACCACAATGCGCATTTACACCCACACACTCACACACGCACACACGTTAGAGCCACAGCCCACATTGGTATACCCCCGAAACTCATCAAACAAAGAAACAAAGACAAAAGCGAAGAAGAAGATTTGAGGCAATTTTTATTGATGGACAGAAACTTTCTTTTTGAAGCGTCTGGGGCCAAAAACCCCCTTAACGACAAACCTAAACACACTTAAACAACTATAAAAACAAAAAAAAACTAAAAACATTTTAAAAACTACGAAAAATAAAACGCTTGAAATGTATTTTTCTTCTTCTATTTGTGTGTTTGGCAAAAATGAATCATGGGCCAAAAAAATAATAATAATAAACAACGCCAATGACTCCCAAACTGTTGTGTTCGCTGCCCGTCCCTCGGCCCATTCTTCAGGGGCAGCAGGAATAACTTGTTTCTAATATGCGCCAGGCCAGGTCCAAAAGGAAACACCACAAAATGAAATAATCCCATGGCCGCAAAGAGCTGCAACATCATAAAGCAACAACAAAAATACGAAACATCGCCACCAAAAACCGATTCCCAAGCTCCAAAAGGTTCGACGAAAGCTTCGATTGTGAATTGAAGAGAGCGACCGAGAGAGAGAGAGAGAGAGAGGAGAGAGAGAGAGAGAGAGAGAGATAATGAGAGAGCGAGAAGATGAGCTGAAGTTAGTATCTGAAGCTGGGCCAAGAATGTAGCAAACATGTTTCTTTCGGGGCTGGAAGACTTAGGCTGGGACTGGGGCTGGGCCCAGGCAGGAAGTAGGGGAGTTGTTGTTTGGCTCTGCCGCCCGCTTTTGTTCAAGAAGGAGGAAAAGTCGTGAAGATTGCGCAAAATAAGGCAAGCTCCTCTTTAAACTGGCCAACAACAGCTCAACTCGGCTCAACACTTGAACAGTTTCAATTCATTCAGCACAGGAGGGAAAATTGCTAGAAAATCACTAAAACGTGTTCGCTCTCCCGGCTCCTGGCTCCTGCTCACACACATAGCTAGATGATGATGCTTTTTCTGCTGCTGATGCTGCCGATGCCGCTGACGGTATGCGCTTTTAATTCCCCCGCACGCAGATAATATATATAAGCCGTAATATTGGCAATTGGCAATGATTTTTATTACATGGCCACAAAAGCACAGCAAGAAGAAGATGGATGCTGAGTCTGGAGCAAAGCAAAGTCTACCACATGAAATTGTTTTTCCCGGCAGCGACTGAAAGTGAGTTTGTCGTTGTTGATAGTTGTTGTTGTTGTTCTTGTTGTTGTTAGCTGGTAGCCAGGGTCTTGGGTATTGGAAAGAATCGTTTCGTGGCTATTTTAAACGTGCTCGCGTTCTCGCTTTACGTTCTTGATGGGCTATGTTTGTGTTTGTGTTAGTGTTATTGTTGTGTTCACACGCCCGCAAGCGAATGACGCAAATGTATCTCATGGATTTGGACCTAATGATTCTGACTCAGTGTATCCAAGTCTGGTATTTACTTTCACTTAGTTGAACTCAAAGGCTTAAGGCTATGTATGTATGTATGTATGTATGTTCATATATGTCTGTCTGTGGGAATGTTTAAGGTTCAAAAGTCGAATATGCACTTAAAAATGCAATTTTAAGACAAAACTATCTCACAGTTTAAATGTAAAATAAACTTTTAGCTACACTAGTATCTTCAAAACTTAAGCTGATGAGTATGAAGCATAATTAAGTATCTCACAGATCACAAATGTATCTACAAGATACAACTGCGCACCCACAGCTGCCATTGCACCTGGAACCAAACCATTCATAAAACAACGAAACGAAAGAAAAAACACTTTTGGCTAAATAGCTCATTTCCTTGAAATTAAAACGAATAAACACATACAAACATCCATATGTATGTATGTTTGCATATGCAAACACACAAAAACACGCACGCATTCGATGCGATCGATGAGCTTCATTCAAAAAAACCAAGTTGCAAACCTTTTGGAGCAATTTAATAAAAGGCACACAGTCCACTTCCACATGAGCAACTCGCTGTTGTTGCACGTTTTGCCTTTTTATTTGTTGCTGCTGCTGCTGCTGGAAAATAATTTTCGCACAACTGTGTGTGCGTGTTTGTTGTGTGTGTGTGTGTGCCTTAATTTAAGCTCATTTTCGGCGCATTTAACTTTAAAATAAAGTATAGCAAACAACAACAACAACAACGACAACAGCAACAAGAGCGGAAGAGGCAGCAGCAGCTGCTGCTGCTGTTTTGGCAACTTGCTCAACCGGCAGAAGCAGAAGGACACAAATAAATTATATGCCTCGAAAAAAAAAGAAGCAGACAGATCGCCGCACTCGGACCACATTTAAGGTGTAATCAGCCGTAGCCAGGCCCTAAAGGAAGCTCTGGTCTCGTCCTCAGCAATGTGTGGCATGCAGACGAAGACGAAGACGAAGTAGAAGTTGAAGAAGAAACTCAAAATGCGACGTCAACCACGAAACAACGGAGGACGCTACATCATGATGATGAAGAAGCTGTTTGCTATATGCGTATATATACATGTGTGTGTGTGTAAGTTTGTGTGTATGTGTGTCCACATAAACACCACACCTTGAATATCATACTACTACTATATGGAACCTGGAAGGGGCCCTCTTTGCACTTGGCGTGGGAAGATTTTTGTGCTCTTCAGTTTGAGTTTTGTGTGCTCTGATTCACAGTGCCTCAAAACATATGCGAATGTGTGTGTTAGCCTCCCTCCCCCCTTCCTCTCTGCTGCATAGGTAGCTACCTATGGGCTACTACAAAAAAGGGCCCTGTCCGAGTTTTGTTTTTGTTTTGCTTTTTTCGGCTTCCTCAGTGATTTCTTTCTTATTTTCCTCTCTTTTTGTAGTTTTTAGTTCGTTACGACGTTTTGTTGCGCATTTTGTTTGTTCTGCCCCATGCCCCAAAATGACAAATGATTTTTCCCCAAACCAACAACTACAAAATTCATATAAAATCATTGATTTTTAATTTATTTGTTTGTCTTTTTGATTTTTTTTCCACATTTTGGGATATTTGAATTTTGGTATTCAAATACTTTTTTTTTTTTTTTGATTTTTGATTTTTGATTTTCGTCAAATCATCGTCAGAGCTACGCATTGAAAATAATTACACTTTTAATTCGTAAACAGCTCCTCGTGTCTCCCTTGCGTACCCTCCACCCCTTACCTCTTTCCACCCTCCCTCGTCATCCATACTTCTTAGGATGCCTCTCACATTTATTTATTTCGTTTTGTGTACAATCATCTCATTTGATTTGACAAGCAAGTGATTTTCAATAATAATGAGAGTTGCGCGCTGAAGTGCGGCACAAGAAACGCGCCACGTTGTTGTCCACTTGACAAAAGCAACAACAACAACAAGCAATAACAACAAACACGACCAACAGCTTCATCGAAAAGAATGTTAAAGTTTTTCGCGGCAAAACCTTGAAGATCGAAAATTTAGCTACCCAAAAACTTATCTCGACTCTAGCTCAATAAAAGAGATATACCATATAGTTTTCATGGTTCAGGCATTTGGAACTTCTTTTCATGCCTTCACGAAATAACTGTATGTACTTACGTTTCTCGCAATATGTGCCCTGCCAGCCGGTTAGGCAGACAATTTCACCAGTTTCGGAGCATGTGTAATGCCCGAATTGATCATCGCGGGGTCGACAGAGATTCGCACAACCCGAGCCATAATAATGCGGATCGCAAGTGACACGAAAATCGTATTCGAGTGAGGTGTGCTGCGATTCGGATTTGTTCGTTTTCCATTCGGATGAGACCTCGAGAACTTGTTGCACCGACAGCCGTTGGATGAGCAGATCTGAAAAAGAAATACATACAGCAAACAATAAAGATAAGTAAAGATGTGTGAGAAAATTAGAGAGAGGCCTTAATGAAGATTAATTGAATTCATTATTACGGATTTGAGAACTGGCGCCGAGGAATTTCGGGAGAGAGATTGAAACGTACATTTACAAATCGTATAAGACTCGAAAACTTCAAATACCTAAAAAACTTGCAACTTGCGCTTGTCACAGTCGTTGCGCAGGCGCACAAGTCAAGTGCTGCTGCCACAGTGCGGCAAGGTATGCGGCCAGGCAAGGCAAGGCAAGGGGTAAGTACTCTTGCTATTTTTGCAGGCAGGCAGGCAGGCAAGCCGCCAGTCAGCCATGCAACACACGACCAACTGAGCGTCAGTTGCATTTTCAGCTGTTCCAAGCGGACCGGTCTTACATTTATTTTTCGAGAAACTATTGGATGGTAAACATGTTTGAATATGTGTGTGTGTGTGTGTGTGTGTGCACATATACATAGCTGTTTTATATAGCCACATTATGCCATGGTCTATAAAGTAAATTGCAGGTGCATGACTATTCGAATTGCATGCAGCCAAGTCTAACCTAAGCTCGAGAAGCTCAAAGCGGGCCAAGAGGTTTGAGAGAAGACAACAACAACAACAAAAACACAAAAAGCTTGAATAAAAATGCTGCATAAACCTCTAAATGCCAAATGCATAGAACAAAATATTTTTTTTGTTTTACAAAAGCAAAAGTTTTTTATTTCGCTTCAAACTGATCAACAAAGAAAGATAGTTAAGTAATTAGTGAAAGTGGGAGTAGAAATTAGTGTGTAGTTACACAGTAAGGACATGAATTGGAAGCATGTTATAGAATTTGATTTAAATCAACTCTGCTGAGATACGAATATGGATAGCAAAAAACGAAAAATATATTGCTGTGTCAATAAATAACTTGCTGCAATTGACAAGTGGCACCAAATAACTGGTTGCTGCCAAAAAAAATGTGTACGCAAAATATCCATATTGGAAAATATCAACTAATTAATTATCAAGCATACCAAAAGTATATATAGTAACTGTGAGCTAGTATGTGTGTTTTTATTGCATAAATACAAAATTCTAAGTCAGATGCAATTCGTGTGCTTCACCTGACGTGGCAACATGGAAAAATGCTCAATGCAAAACTCGCGCCAAGCAACAACATTCCTCAAAAAAGTCTGGCGTAAGGCAAAGCAAAACTAAAAAAAAATTAACAAACAAACGAAGAATTTAATATTGTGTGTGTTGCTGGTTTTATTTACATTTGCAACACACACACACTCACACACTCAAGTGCATGCATGCAACAGTGGATTTGTGGCATGACAGGTTATTAGGCGACGTGCACCGGCAACGCTTCAAGCGAGACGCACAATTTTACTGCAAGTTTTTTGGCGTCCAGTTTGGCCAGTTGGCCAAATGAATGTGTGCAAACAAATAGTCAAAATAAATAAATACACACACGCACAAAAATATCGACGCAAAACGGCATTTTTTAATCTATATATATAAAAGAGTTCGTCCGCGTTAAAATGGATCAGCCACAGCCTAAACGAAAAGAGCTAGAAGGCTGAAATTTTCACACAATTTTCCATGCAGGTAGTAAGTGAGCACTAAGAAGGGAATTTATATTTGGACAACTCCTTCAAGTACCTCCCATACGATTTGGAGCACTTTTTACCCATTTAAAAAAACAAATTACAATTACAACAAGTACCCCTTCCACTACTGTCGCCTGATTGTCGCACAAGCTCAGAGTTTGATCGCGAGCGAGAATACAAAAACAAAACAAATGCGCAGTGACGCCTTCGCGTCGCACAAGCAAAGTCATAAAAAAAAGGTTCGACACTTGCAAAAAAGAAACGGATTTCCGCTTTTCAATGCGCTTGAAAATAATTTTCATAATTTTATGTACATGAATCACTTCGCACAGTGCACATTTTTCTTTTTTTCAAATTTGTGTGCCTTTGACAATTGATTTACGACCCAAGTAGCGTTTGTTGTTGTTGTCAGTGTTGTTGTTGGGCCCGCACTGCTACTTTTTGTTGGTGTCATTGATTTAAAAAAAAAAAACAACAACATAACAAAACTTGGTGCGTCCAGAAAAATTTCCCACACCAGAATATGTTATGGGGGTGGATTCGCCTACTTGCTGCTTATATAACTTAGACAAAACGTAACACACTAACATTATTGATATATTATTGATATAAAATTTCGAATAAGCAAAGGGCGTTCACATAAGCGCGTGTGTTGCTCTTATGATAATCAGATAATTTGAAATCTCGCTCCGATCATGCTCCTTTGTTGTTGCTCATTTACGTTCACTCTCTATTTATTTTCAAACATAGATGTTAATATCCCTATCTCCTCCGCACTCACTAAGCTAACTATAACTAAGAGGCTGCTGTTTAAGGAATTGCATTGCCTAATTTGCACCACCCATACCTAGCTCTTAAGTGCAAGCGTTGTATGTATGAGCTCGGTATCTGCTGCTTAGAGGAAGAACTGTAGTGCTCTTTCCAACATTATGTTTTTACATACAATGGTAAGAGAATTGGTTATGCATTTTTGTTCATATTTAATGTGAACAAAGAAAGTAACTTTTCGTTTCAGTGAATTTTTTAATATTGTTTATATTAAGGATAATTATAACATCGAAAGTTACTTTTTGAATCAGTGATTTTTTCAATATTCTGATTTTCGTATTATATAGACATATATACATTCCTTTAAAATACGTATATATATAAATTCACTTAAAATACGTATTTTATGATAAGTTATAATAAAATTTAATTGCTATTATATAAATATTTAAATAACGATCAACGTATTTTAATTTCTTTTGTGGTTTTTTAAACACAAGAAAAATAAGTCGATTTTAGACTTAATAATTGAAGCAACATTATATATAGCTGTCTTCTATTTTGCATATTATATAATAGTTATATAGACGCTGCTTTAGTGCATTTAAAAATCAAATAAAACTAAGCAGTCTGAATATTCGATTAAATTAATATAAGTTGGCATATTCAATTTTATTGAACTCTATACTTTGTATAGACGCTGTAACGTTGTGCAGTGAAGTCAATTTTTGACTTATTTTGAAGTATTTATTTATTTATAATACTTATTCTAAATTAAGTTGTTAATTTGTTTTGTTGTTTTTTTTTTCAACAAAATTAATAAGTCGATTTTAGACTTAATAATTGAAGCAACATTATATATAGTTGTCTTCTATTTTGCATATTATATTATAGTTATATAGAAAAAAAAAAACTTAGCAGTCTCAATATTCTATTAAATTAATATAAGTTGGTATATTCAATTTTATTGAATTCTATACTTACGTATAGACACTGTAACGTTGTAACAATCGTTTGACAGTGAAGTCAATTGACTCACAGCCAAATTAAAATATGTCTATTGAAGCTTTAGATATTAGTGGTGTTTTGGTGCCGCATTCAGTTGTTGCCATAATTGGTGATGGAGCCTGTCTTTTTAGATATATTTCCTACCTTTTATTTGGTAGGCAAGGCTTCCATGGCACCATACGCCAAAATATTGTTGAACATGTTGTAACCAACTGGGAAACTTTGGCTTGCTTCAGCATAAACTTAAATGGAGAGTGTTATAGCTCTTCTCAACAATATAAGTGCGCTATGTCATACTCATATACTTATGGTACTGCATGTGAGCTTCAAGCAGCAGCAGAAATTTTTGCTGTAAATTTCCAAGTTTTTCAGAATGGAAATTTATTACAAGCATTCGGAAATAATATGCATCCTGTAAAAATATTGCGTTTTACCGGTCCATTAATGAATGGACATTTTGATGTTTATATTCCTTTAGAGGAAGTATTAACTCAAGATTCTGATACGTCAAGTGAATGTATAACTGAAAATGTTAAAAATCCTGTTAATAGACGTAGTCGATTCACCAGCAAAACAGAAAAAAGGTAAAAAAAACGTTCATTAGAAAAAGAAGTGATATCAATAGGGGTAAGCGCATAGAAGCATCAAAAAGATATCGTGTTAATAATCCTGATGTTATTAGAGTTGTAGTGAGAAGAGATCAGACTAATAATCCTGAAGCTCATAGAGTTGTAGTGAGAAGACATCAGGCTAATAATCCTGATGCACGTCAAAAAAGGCGTTTGCGTGCATGGAGTGTTAAAGCCATGTCTGGCTTAAACTATGATTTTGAAAAAGCTTACAAGTCAGATAAAATTACTCAACTTGGTAGTATGAATTTGATATGCAAACATTGTAATGCTTTAAAATGGAAAAATTAGACTTTGGGTATCTGTTGCAAGGCAGGAAAAGTTAAACTTTCACAAAATGAAAGTTTGCCTGATCCACTTAAAAGCTTAATAATTGGTGGACATCCAAAGCATGATCATTGCATTGATCGTATAAGAAAGTATAACAGGTGCTTTCAAATGACTTCTTTTGGAAGTACAAAAATTATAAATGAAAGTTGGTCAACCTTTAAAGTCCAAGGACAAGTGTATCACCTAATTGGTAGTGTCCGACCTTTGCCAAATGAAGAAATGCAGTTTCTTCAAATTTAATTTGTTGGTGATGATGAAAAGAAAGCTCAACTACGTTTCAAAAATATTTCAAATGTTGATTTAAGCGTAGCAAAGGATCTTTAATGTATGTTTCATCATCGTAATCGTTATGTTAAAGATCTAAAAATGGCTCTCAATAAAATACCAACAAGTACTAAAGACTATAAATTGATTATACATGCTGATCGAACACCTGCTGGTGCTCACAAAGGGCTTTACAATGCACCTCAATCAAGCGAAGTAGCTTTAGTTATTGTTGGTCAGCAATTTGAAAAGCGCGATATTATTATTGAAAGCCAGAATAATAAATTACATCGTATAAGTGAGGTGCATCGATCATACGATGCCTTACAGTACCCTTTGCTATTTCCTTATGGCGAAGATGGCTATTCAGTGGATATACCACAATGGAATCCATTATTAAAAAAAGAGGAACCAAAAAAATAGATATCTGCGTTAAGCTTTTACAGCTATAAAATAATGATTCGTCAATCTGAGATAAATCATTTAATTTACTGTCGTTCCCTTTTAAGTCAGTTTTTGGTTGATATGTATGCTAAAATTGAAACAGAAAGGTTAAATTATATTCGCTACAATCAAGCGAAACTCAGAGCAGATAGCTATATACATCTACAAGATGCAATAGGCCAACAAGATGTTGTCACAGCTCAACTTGATCAGATGGTAATTTTACCATCTTCTTTTACAAGCTCTGCACGATATATGCATGACAAGACTCAAGATGCTAAGACATATGTTCGCCATAATGGGCGACCAGATCTTTTCATAGCATTCACATGCAATCCACAATGGTATGACATAAAAAGTGTTTTATTACCGGGTCAAAAACAGCATGACCGTTACGATATTATAGCTCGAGATTTTAATTAAAAAGTTAAAGCTTTACTGTCACTACTGACAAAAGATTCTTTGTTTGGAAGCGTGCAAAGTTTCATGTACTCTGTGGAATGGCAAAAGTAGGGTTTACCACATATACATATTCTGCTTTGGTTAGAAATTAAAATAAGACCAGATAAAATCGATAAAATTATCTGTGCCGAAATACCAAACGCAGATGAGGATCCTTTGTTATTTAACATTGTTAAGTCAAATATGATTCATGGTCCTTGCGGTTCATTTAATAATAAATCGCCATGCATGAAAAATGGAAAATGTACTAAAAGGTTTCCTCGACAATTACTTAAAGAATTTGTGACTGGAAAACATAGTTACCCTTTATATCATAGAATAGCGATAGAAGATGAAAGATAGAAGATGGAAGATAGAAGATTGCATAAATAATCGTTGGGTTGTGCCTTATAGATGTGTACTATTGAGAACATTTGAAGCTCACATTGATGTTGAGTATTGTAGTTCTGTAAAGTCTATTAAATACATTTGTAAATGTGTTAACACGGGCAGCGATCAAGCATCATTCACTCTTGAAGACCAACGTAATGAAATTAATATGTACGAAAGTGGCCTTTATATAAAAATCTCAGAAGCGGTATGGAGAATCCTTGCATTTCCCATACATGAACAATAAAGAATTTCAGAGAACGAACCGAGAGCATGATGTGCTAAATTTTTCTGGAGTTAAAAGAGGTTCAGCTTTGGGAAGAGTTCATCCCAATAATACAGAATGTTTCTATTTAAGACTTTTACTGCATTTTGTAAAAGGCGCAACTTCATTTTCAAATTTGAAAACCGTTAATGGTATAGCATACGCATCATTTCAATTGGCGTGTAAAGCTGTAGGATTACTAGAAGATGATAAGCACTGGGATTTAACTATAGCCGAAGCTGTCATATGTCAAAATCCTACAAAACTGCGAGAACTTTTTGCAATAATGTTAGTATTTTGTCAAATTTCAGATGCTCTTAAACTTTGGAATACTTATAAAGAGAGTTTCTCAAATATATCTCATATTTCACAAGACAGAAATATTGATTAAAGTATTGTGAATAATCTATTAAATAAATGTATTATTTGCATTGAAGATATTGAACTGTCTATTGGTGGTCAAAGCTTGACTTATTTTGGACTTCCACTACCAATTAGATCCGAGGAAATTGTTCCAAATATTGAATATCATAGAGAAACAAATTATGAAAACTTCGATAATTTTGTTGTTAATAATGAGCTACTCCTTACTGCTGGGCAAAAACAAGTATCGCACAGCGCATTCTACACTTAAGATTCCATTTAATTTGATTCATTTAGAAACACCACATTGCTCAATTTCAAAGCAATCTAATATTGCTGTGCTCAAAGATTGCAAGCTTATTGTTTGGGATGAGTGTACTAGGGCCATAAAGGTGCTTTTGAAGCTGTAGATCGATCTTTGAAAGACATTCCAGATATTGAATACTTAAAGGGTGGCATAACTGTTCTCTTAGCTGGTGATTTTCGACAAACTCTTCCAGTGATCCCCAGAGGAACAAGAGCAGATGAAATAAATGCGTGCTTAAAGTCTTCAATTTTGTGGCCCAAAAAACAGAAAATTGCATTAACGAAGAATATGCGAGTGCACTTAAAAGGTGATAGCATAGCTGGTGAATTTGCAGAAATGCTTCTTCAAATAGGAAATGGATTGTTTCCAACCCATGATATCAAAATAACTTTACCATCAACTTTGTGTCATGTTGTGAAAAGTATTGAAGAACTAACTCTAAACATATTTCCGGATATTACAAATATGACAATGCATTGGAAACAAACGAGTTTTTATTAAAATCATTTCAAAGTGAAGAAATGACATATAACTCTATTGATTCTGTGACTGAAATCGAAGATGCAGTTCATTACCCCGTCGAGTTTCTTAATTCATTAAATCCGGTTGGCCTGCCTCAACATAAATTAACTTTAAAGATTGGTTCACCTGTTGTCGAAGCAAGTATCTTACTGGCAATGGTATAGGGGAAACGGTTTTTATACCGAAAATTCCATTAATACCTTCTGATTCTGAATTGCCAATTCAATTTAAAAGATTGCAAATTCCTTTAAAAGTTTGCTTTGCCTTAACAATTAATAAATCACAGGGACAAACTCTTAAATTAGCCGGACTAGACTTTAGATACGATTTTTTCTCTCATGGCCAATTTTATGTAGCCTGCTCAAGAGTCAGTTCACCAAAAGTTTATTTATATTAGCAACAGACGTAAAAACAACCAATTTCGTTTGTAAAGAAGCTTTTTAAAGTTGTTAATAATTGCAAATTAAATTCAATAAGTGGATAAGGCCTGCTGGGGAAATCACAATAAAATATGACGCGCCTGATTCTTTACCTCAATGGTGGCGTGGAAAAGAGAATATGCAATACTTTGTTTTAATTTGTTGTTAAATATTTTCTAATTTATTTATTTTGTATCTATCTTCTATTGCTAAAATTAATATAAACTATTTGCGCAGCGAAGTAAGCGGGCCACTTTCTCGTTATCTATAAAAGTGACACATGCAAAAAGAAGTAAAAAGAAGATGTTTTGTGAAAAGTTGCGTGCAACAACTTTCGAAATAATTGCAATTGTTGATTTTAATGACATGATTAATGATACGCTTAGTGCGAAAGTAGACAAAAAAAAAGGAAAATATCCCAAGTATTTACCAAGTAGGAACATTTAAATCGATAAAGATTCCCATTTAGGTAGTTGTACGAGAGGAAATTTTACCAACATCCTCAAACAACATGGGGAAATTTCTAACAAAATCCTTAGACATTTTTTACCATTTTTTCTTTGGGGTATTTTTTTGTTACTTCTAAAACGCTTTGCACATCGTTTTGTGTTTGAACAAATGACCTGAAATTTGTGTGTGCAACAAATTTAGCATCAGGCAACAACTGAATCTTTAAACTTGACTCTGACAGAGACAAGGCTTAAGTGTAAGGCCTCAACAACTGCAAATATTTAGTCGCAGTCGCGCTGACTTCTTCTAAAGGAATTTGTAAAATACCATTTTATCAAGACACACGACGACGAAAAGAAGAAGAAAAGGAAGACGACGGCGGCGGCGGCGGCGGTAACAAGTTTTGTGTTTTCTGTGGCAAGAGAAGAGAGACCCAGGGACTCTCGATGCTGCGACTGTTGCTGGGCTGCTGCTTGATCCAATGAGTTAAAATTAAAAGATAAGCATTTTAACAACATCGGCCAACAACAACAGCAACAACAACATGCAACTAACAACTTTGGCATTGGCAGAGATTAATTGGTAGGCAGGGATAGGTGAAAAAAGAAAAAAAAAAACAGCGAAAAGAATACGACGACGAAGAAGAAGAACGCCAGCGAAAATCTTAAGAGCATGAGTTGAAAGATTTCGACGCATCAAGCCAAGAATCACCTTGCACACGACGCAAAGCCCGACGCGTCGCCTCAAACCTGGCCCAAAAAGGAAGGAACCTGGCTCAAGGAAGGCGGTCGTCGGTCGGCGGTCAAGCTTTATTTGTGTTTGTGTGTGTGTGTGTATCTTCTTCTGGGTTTGATGCTGCTGCAGGCAGACATTCAACTGCTGGCCTCTTGCCTGTAGGCAAACAACTGGCGAAAAGGTCGCAAACATTCGACTTCCCTCCCCCCCCCACATACAAAACCCCCTCTCTTTAGGATCTTGTGGCTGCTGCAGGTTTCTTTCTCTGCTTGCCTTGTTCCTTCTTTTTTTGTTTGTATGTAATTTATGTTAAATGAATATAACAAAACAAAAAGAAAATAAAAAAGAGCTGGTAAACTTGTTGGCAATGCAACGCACTCGAGACAGGCGTAAACTTGCTATGCAACCATGCAACGTGCGTCAAGTATGCGGGAGATCGTTCACCAACAACAACCTTTAAATAATGAAATTAATCCTTGACAAGCGAGTACAGCGACTAGAAATCTGTGCAAAATTGAAAATGTAAAGAGAAAAAAGACTTAGTCGATAAAGATCTGTTGGGTCTGAGACCGCCTAGTACTTAAGAGTTAGCTGTTAAGATCCCTAAGATCACAGCAGGATACCAGTTTAAGGAAAGCAAGAGAGAAACGAACTAAACAATTAAAATTCCTTAAGGGACTAGGCCAACCTGGATATTTGAACAAAGACAATTGTGTGCCTAGTTGTAGTTAAAAAACAATTCATGTGAACGTTTATCAATCTTCATGAAGTAAAAGAAATGCCTAGAAATGTGCAGGTATCAAACAGCTGAAGCTGAAACGGATTCTGAGCAGGTAGACTAAAATTGTGTGTGGGAAAACTGTCTTTCTCGAAAAACAAAAAACCAAAAACTTGCTATTGTTGGGGTAAAAAAATGTGGAAAGATCAATCATTGGAGAGAGGGAAAATGTTGTACAGTGTCCTTGAATGTGTCCATGGACCACACAGATGACTTGTTGTAAGCTCAGAAAACACTCTCATGTGTGGTCCTTATCGGGCGGATGGATCAGCGATCATGTCGCATTGTTCCAAAGATGAATTACACGCCGAACACGATCGCTAAGTGGAATTTTCACAAAAATCCTTTGACTAGAAACTTAAAGTTCGTGATTAAGAAAAAAAACCAACAAGCAGACACAAGCCAAGCTTGAAACTAAATTGCATTCAAGTAAGTAAAACAACAGACAGACAGACAGAAGGACGGTCGGACGTCGGCCCGACCTCAGCACACTTCCGTTCGAACTTCGAAGGCGAGCAGACAACAAAAGGCGACAAGTTTGCGGTGGTTTATCCCTAACCCTAAAAAATAAAAAGGAACCACCAACCGGTGTGCTTAGCCTGACGCTCGAAAAACTCTTAGCTGTTATTTAAAACCACTCAATGTGCCGGAAATCTTATACACACACACAAGTGTTGAACTCTGATTCGTTGCGCTGTTAGCGAAACTAGAAATTTGAGTTTTGGTATCAGGTGTCTCTCTCTCTCTCTCTCTTTCTTTCGGGGATCCATTCGATCGATATGATCCTTGAATCAACAATTTTTGGACAGCTTTCGATCACGCAGGAAGCTATGAATATATAAAGTGACGCCAAGGAAGCAATTAAGCAAAGAAAATTTAAACTTTCGTCACCACAGGATATTTGTGAAGGAAGGAAGTTATTAAACGGTTGTCTTCGTTTTTTTGTACTTACTGTTTAAACGAGAATTGGCGCTGTTGTTCGTATCGTGCCAGGCCTCAATGATCAGCGTGAATGTGCCCTGAAATGTAGGAAAAAAAGAGAAAGTTTGATTATTTGTTAGCCAGTAAGAAGAAGACTCGAGCTCTTCTTATCAAAACGGGAAGTAAATAGTTTTGTGTGACTTTTGTTGGGCTAAACAAAAATCTTTCTAGCACTTATAAAGATATGATCTGGGCACATAACTTACTTGATGGCTAATAGCTGGCTCTCTGAAAGCTCTTACAAATCCCACAGCCCACAGTACAGCCTCATTATAAACAGATTATGACAGCGGGCCATGCTCCAAAGACGCCCACATGGCTGCGACAACAACTTTAATACCAACACTAATACACTAGTACACATACACACGCAATGTACATTTGTAATTCAAATGCACTGCAGTTGGCAAGCTGGCAAACTGGCAAACTGGCAGCGCCCTCAATTCACACTTGATTACAAATGCATGAAGAAAAAGGTGGAGGTGTGAGGGCACAAAAAAAAAACCGGCAGAGATGACACAAAATCCAAAATGCATACGTACATATACATATATGTATGTATATATATATTGACAAGATATTTGCAGAGGTGGCTCTAAAAACTAACGCTAACTTGGCTACTTTAATGGGCGTGTGTGTTGGAATTGCGTATACAAGTTTCAGTTCGAGCTCGAGTTCGAGTTGCATGTAAATGACTAATTTTTGTAACTAACTTTCGATTGCTGCATTACTTTTGTTGTTGTTGTTGTGTTTGTTGTTTGTGTGTGTGAGTGTGTGTGGGCGGCAGATGTAGAATTAATTTAGTTGATAAGCTACAAGAGTTTGCCGATTGATTGCATAAACAGCTGAAGCTAAAGCGAATTTTGTATTTATTGGTGTGGCCAGACATTAAAAAGCATACACACAGTTGATGGGCACGACAGGAAATAAATCAGACAAGGCATAGGTACAAGCATATATACATATATATATGTTTACAGATATATGGTACTGTGCATAGATCATCAGCCATTAACAATGGTAAATGAAGCGCTGCAAAAAAACATTCATTTGCTCATTTTTTGTGTGCAAGTTTTGTCTGCAAGTGACATTAAACTAGATAGAAAACTATTTTCTGAATTTATTCATACTGTTCACTGTTTAATATACTATATACAATTTAAAATATGTATGAGCTCCAAAAATAAATGAGCGACAGACATACATAAATACATACAAGACATACAGATACACACGAACTTGTATCGCGTGCAACGGCGCTGTATATCAACGTCAATATCTGCTGCATAGGGTGAAGTGCAGCATGCCAAATGCATAGGGCGCAAGAGGAGGTAGTAGGAGTGGCAAGACAAGACAAGACACAAGACATGCGCTGACAGCGGGGAGTAAGGGAGGTAGGGGAGGATATGAACGGATCGACAGACAAAAGTAACAAAGTTCAGCAGCAGCAGCAACAGCCACAAACAACTTTGAGGAGGATGAGAGAGAGAGAGAGAGCATTAAATTTGTCGTTGACTATTTATAGCAGCAAAAGCAGCTGAAAAGGGAGGGCGGCAACCTCCTACCTTCCACAAGAGAGGGGATAATCTCTCTGGCGAATTGTCATGCGGCATGCGTATGCAACATGCCCCGTGCCACTCTTTTAATTAAGTGCAACATTAAATTAGTTGATGCCGCCGCCGACTCGACTCGACTCGGTTGCAGAGGTAACGTCTAGTCGCTTACTTTAATGAAGTTTATAGTTTGACCTAGAAATATTTAAAGTTGGAATTCGCAAACAAACAAAAAATACACAGACAGAAAAAGTCAGTTTTCCCTTGCATAAATTTCCCTCTATTGGGATATTTGACTTTTCTATAGCCAACAGCTTTTTAGGATACATTTGACTTATCTTTATTCCTACTATTTGTGGCACGTGCTGCATATTTTCTGATTCATTCCAACTAGCCACTAATTGCAAATGTTGCAAATGCGTAATTTGCATATTTTTTGTATGCAATTTTTCACTTTGCCTGCAGCTGCTTCTAAAATGTATGCAAAACTTATACATTTCACGTGTGCCGATAAGTCTAGCTACATAGTATATATTCTCTCTCGCTCTCACTGGATCGGCCTAGCATGACTTTGCCACTTTATGTGTCTGTGTGTAAGTGTATAATAATGATAATAATAGTGACGCTGCACATGCGCAAACAATTATGAGGTAAAGTGTATGTAGTACAGTGACGGGAGATGGGAGCGGAGAAATCCACCCCTTAAGTAAGCCGCACGCTGCGGGCGCAGTGCTGACAAAGCGACCAAAAATACGTTACAAAATAGAAGCGGGCAACTCGCTGAAACAAATATGTGGGGTGAATATAATAATAATCACTCAGATCGTAGCTGGTTGGGCTTAAAACGTAGCGCGAGCCATCATCATTGAAGTAAGTAGCGAATAGCGGTCGGTTGTCGTATGATACTCGTTATATAACTTAGGAATTTCATGGCATGCTTGGTCACTGGAGCATTGAAAATAAAATAGCATAAGAATAACGTAAAGAAAGAATTCGTTTAGACTGGAAATATTATTTAAAATTGAAGACACGTGCGCATAGGATGAAAACTCTTATATATGGGAAAGATAGTTGGGAGTAAGGGCTTGGCAAAAGAAATCGGCAAAAGCTGACCAAAAGTCAAAGACAGAGAGAGAGAGAGAGAGAGAGAGAGAGAGAGAGAGAGAGAGAGAGAGAGGGATCGAGAGACTAAGAAAAAGTAACGTTCGCCTGAATAGTATTCCAGGGGTTGATAAAACCAACATCGAAAGTCAAACAGAAAAATGAAGCAGCAGTAACTGAAACTAAAAACCCCGCCGTAGTCAGCGAGCTGGAAATTGTCGCTGGTGGTGTGGCGCACGCGTTCTTTTCAGCGCATATATAAAGTTTTTTTTTTAATAGTCGACAGATGTTTGCGCCAACAACCCTTGACAAGGACAAACAGAAGAGAGAGAGAGAGAGAGAGAGAGAGGAGAGAGAGAGAGAGAGAGAGAGAGAGAGGAAAGAGCTTGAACTCTACGGGCGGAAATAAGTGCGACGCACAGTCGCCTTGCCTCACGACGTTGCAGTTGCAGTTTGTGCTATAAAAAGCGCCACAAACAAATTAGCAAAAGATGCAGCTAACATAAGATAAAAAAAAAATATATTCAAAAAGAAATTACTTGTGAGTTAAGAAAGATATGTTTGCTATATATATTTTTTGACTGACTGAGTGACTGACTCACCCAGTTGGGGAAACAAAAAAATGTGGTTGGGGGCCTGTCTAAATATAGATGGGAGGGATCCTACATGCTACATACATACATGTAAACAAAGTAATCTCAGTGCGTTTTACTTACCGGCCAGGCAAAATTGAAGGCAAACTGTATGGGATTGGTGAATCCCTTGTTTTGCAAACTCTGCGCATCCGACAGATTGAAGGAGTTCTCGCCGAGTATCGGCGTCACAACATCCCCATACGTACACTGCGACGTTGTGTCTATTGTCGCCTGATAGTGCTTCAAACAGACACGAAATCTCGTCTTGCATGTGCCAATGCATTTGCCTGTCGTTGCATCCGATTCTCCGTTACAGCAATGGCCCTCATTGTCTCGGCCATTGTCGTTGCTAAAGTATTTAAGACGCAATTCGAAATTGCCGGAACTGTGAACCTGTGTGTGTGAGAGAAAGAGAAAGACAGAGAGAGAGAGAGAGAGAGCATTAGTATAATCAAATTAAAAGTCAATTCATCGTATAAAAGAATCAAGAATGCCGCAGCAATGCAATACAATAAATCTTTCACTATGGTATTTAACCGAAAATAAAAAACAAAGAGAACTGCAATTTGTGGAATTTTGCGTGGCGATCAGCAAACAAAAAACAACAACACCAAATACCAAATCGAGTAGCAAAAAGAGGAGACCCATGCAAAGGACAAAACGGGCTTATGAAATATTAAGAGTCAAGAACCACAGGCAACAACAACTACAACATATGCACAGCAAGCGGTCGAATTATTTTTTTTTATATAGCGTCTGTTGCTTGACTTAGATTTGGGTTACAATAGGGTTAACTGAGTCCAAACTTCGTTACGTTAAGTTAAGTTTTTGAAGCGCCGCCGTCTTTGTTGTTTTTGTTGTTGTTGAATATATATTTGCATATTTAGATTTGCAAATTTTGGTTTCATTTGTCGATTGACATCGTCATAAACTTCTCAATTAATTCGCTTTTGTTCTTTACGGCGTTAGGTGTGGAATAAATGTAGACAAAAATATGTCAGCTCGTGTTAATAGCTTTATTTTATTAAAACTCCCTTAAGGGAAACTATGTTTGTGCGTTGCGTTTATGGCATTGTTGCACTTAAGATTTAATTATGACTTCGGATAGGCCACAACCATAAATGGGAAAACTCCTCAATACAACTACAGCAACAACAACAGCAAAAAAAGGCAATGCCCAAAAATAGAAGATTTTTAGAGTTGTTGCTCTGATTGCTGTTGTTGTTGTTGGCAATGTTTTTGGCCTCTTTTCTATAACTGTTCGGCAATTAACATTTTAACAACAACAAGTGAAGCAGCTTGTTAAAATGACAATTTAATTGTTAAGAAGACATATGAGCTCAGAGCAAAAGACGGAGCTGGTCGGATAGTTGCTCCACATGTCTTTGGCTTGGGAAGTTTTTTGTTTGTTGTTTTTGTTGTTGCTGTTTGTATGGGGTGAACATGGGTGTTTAATTGCTCAATTAAGCAGAAGTGCGTCGGATGTTGTCTCTTTTCATCTCGTCGTATCATCTCTGTTCCACCTTCTTTTTAAGATGCTGTGTAAGTAATAAACCCCCCCCCCCCTCTCCACGGCAACACAACTCTCATCAAGAGCACAGGTGTAATCCGTTGGGGGCCCCATCAACAAAGAAAGAAAGAAAAAATAAAATTAAAGCGTGGCACAATGCGAGCACAATGAAAAGGGTGATGATGATGATGATGAAAAACTGTAGCAAAGCTGCTTAACTAACATTTAATGGGGCTCAGCATTTGTGGCTCGACTTGGCTGGCGCTAACATTTATCGCACGCCTTGGTAATTGTAATTGTGAGAGCATTCAAAGAGCTATGTAGAGTGAATGTGTAAGGGCAATTATTGATTATTACTCGAGGAATAGTAAATGCAGTTGGTAAAAAGTGCATTAAAAATCAATAAAAATCTAAGGCAAATGGTTAAAAACAAAAACAAAAAAAACGCCCAAGATACACGCAAAACGAAAGACTTAAGCAACGAACGCGCAGACTAACGCAAGTAGTGACGACGACGTACAACAAAACTTGTATTAATAAGCAGCGGGCCAACAACAACAGCAACAACAAAAATACTAAAAAGAAGAGAGAAAAAAAACTTAAAACAAAACAACACACGGCAAAACGGACGCAAAAGAGCAGCACAAAAAGAAGCAGCAGCAGCGACTACGACGACGACGACGACGTCGGCAACAGGCTGGCAAAGCAAAAACGTTGAAAAAAAAATGTACAAGTAAAACCGAATTGTTTCCCACGGCATACGATTTTGCCGGTCAACATTGATGGTTAAAACGAACAAACGAAAGAACGAACGAGCGAACGAACGATCGAGCGACGAAGTGACGGCCCGACGTTGCGACAGCAGCAAAAGGTGTAAGCAGCAGAAACAACTACTACTACAATAATAACGAGCACCAGGTGAAGAAGCGGCAGTGCATGCAATGCAGAGCCAGCCATATTGAAAAGAGCAAGAGAGCGGAAGAGAGTAACAGAATCTCTCACACAGAGCGCGAAAGCCTCATAGGCTATAACAGTTTAGTGTTTGTTGTTGTCAGCTGGTGTTTTTTGGGGAGCTGCATTCGGCTGCCTGCAGCAGCGCAGCAGCCAAAGCGCAAAAAGAGCAAAACGTGACTTAAAAGTGAATTGGATGGCGTGTTTTTGTTGTTTTTTTTTCTTCGCTGCTGTTGAGCTTATGCAGTGCAGCTGGCAGCTGCTGCTGCGAAAGCTACTAAGAGAGAAAAACTTGTTTTCAACGGCGCTTTGAAGAAGAGTAGTGCACAAAAAAAGAATTAATAGATGATCAGCAACGATGCGTTGCTGATGCGAGACAGACACGAGGCGGCGGCGACTGAATCTGACTTAATATGTACATACATATATGTACATATGTACATATATAAGAAAATAAATAAAAGCTCACATAAAAGCAATGTTAGAAAAGCGGACGGAAGGTTAATCGAAGCAAGTGCAGCATGGCAAGGAAAGCTTATACAGCTATTGCTCCATCTAACCAACAATGTTGGGGAGAAAGAAGAAGCAAACAAAGGTGCAGGCAGTTGTCAAAACATATACAAAAGCAAATCAATTTGCATAACAGCAAAGCATTTACATTTACACTTACACACACACACACACCCAAAATGTCCACGTGTTTGGTGGTGGGAAGAAAAACAAAGCGTTGCAAGATTTAAGATGATATGCTATGTATGTGACAGAAACCACAAACAATTTTGCACAAACAATTTGACACCGTTTTAATGTACAAATGCGGTTTTTTCACAATTTTTTATTTTTTTCGGACAGTTTAACAATAATTTCCCAAGCAGGTGAATTTTGTGTTAATGCACATAATTTTGCTCTTATTTCCCATTTATGGAAAATTTTCAATGCATAAAGTAATAAATATATATAAAAATGTAAATTTATATTGTTAAAGTTCTTTTGTTGTTTGTTTTTCTTGTTTTGCCCTCAACTATGAACTTAATTACGCTTGAAGACCTTTTGGGAACACACATAAATAAGAAGAGGAAACAAAAACCGAAAATGTTGAGAAGAGCTTGAAAGCTTTTAGCTTTGTCCAGTTATCCCAAGTCTGAGACACTTGTTTAAAGTGTTGGAAAATAGTGCGTTGCATTGTTTACCTTTTGCTTTTGCTTGACTAAGTTTGCTCAGCTAGCTGTTGCTTTTTTTTACGAGCTACGCTAAATTTATACAGTGTATATGAACGTTATTCTTCTTCTTTCTTTCTTTTCTTTTACTGTGATCACTCAGGCTTGACGTGACTAGTTAGAGCACCCTCCCCACCCCCAAGCACTTAATTTTTTACATATATTTTCTTTCTTTGCCATTTGTACTCAGTGTCTTTCACGTCAACTTATGTACATACGTTGACGGACTGACTGACAGTTTGAAACTTGTAGGTTACAGCACGCACACAAACACACACACACACACAAACACACTCACACACAACGCACGCATTTTCTGGTATTTTTTGTATTCCCTGCCGCACTTTTCGTACAGGTGTTGGGTTAAGGTTATATTGTTTGTATATGTATGTGTAAACGGGAGAAAAAATAAGAAGATGGAGAAACAGTTGGAGTGCCCTTTGGCTTCGGCTACATTGTTTATTAATCATTTAAATTCATCATCACAATCAACCGTTAAAACAACGGGCTTGGGAAACAGTTATAAGCGCAAGTGAAAAAGCATACATATATTTGTGTGTGGGAGTTAGCAGCTTCCACCTCTATCCCTCTCGCACTCTGGTTTCTAAATTGCAATTAATTATGTTATAAAGTGCGCGACTGAGGAAGGGAGAGAAAGAGAGAGACAGAGACAGAGATGATGAAGCGTCATTCAGTCGTTCATTCATTCATTCTTTGCGCTGTCTTAATGTTAATATGAAAATTGCACGAGATGCAAAACAGAATAAGAACAAAAAAGAGGGGCAGAAGCAACAACAACAACAACAACAATTACGGCATGTTTAGTATATGATAAACATATTGCAAACAAAAAGTACGGTTATCTTATTAACGTATTAAGTGAAATTAAAACGCAAAATGTGAGAAAAAATAATGTGCTTTAGTAAGAGAGATGGAGACAGGGGGAGCTTTCAATGATCAATTTCTAATACCAAACGTAATTTTTTTTTAGTGCTGGCAGATCGCTTTAAATATGCAAATTAAAAGTCTTGGGCCGATAACAACAGCTGCATTTTGAGCTGGTCCAAACTCAAGACCGCAGGAGGTTTCAAGCTACTTTTCGAGTGCTGTTAAAATTAGCAACTAAATGGAGGAAAAAAAAACCAAGAGCAAAAGTAAAGCACGCAACGTTCCAAAGCTGCGCTGCAAACTAAAAGGGAAAGAGGGGGAAAAGAAGTGGAGCACAGCCACATGCAATGTTCAGGGGATGCTGGCGTTAAAGATCAATGAAAGAGACAAAACAAAAAAAGTATAAAGAGAGCTGCGCATGTGTCGACGTTGACGTTGACGTTGACCTACGCAAAGTGTAGCCAAAAACGCTCATGTAAAAAAAAAAAACGCATGCAAAAACAGCAAGTAAGAAACCTCTTTTCGAGTAACCTCGACTAAGAGATACCCCGAACTCTTAGACATTACGCCAGTCATTGTTTGTATGTATTTGTGTATGCGTATACAGAAAGTGAATGTGATACTGAGCTGATACAAGTTCAAAATATTGGTGTTATCGGAAACCAGAAGAGTTATCTATAATTTTTAAGAAGAGTTAATGTTACAAATCTGGAGTCTCTAGGTTTTATAGTCTCTAGCGTTCATACATACGGACGGATAGACAGACGGACATAGTCAAATTAACTCAACTGTTGTTGTTGATCAAGAAAATATACATATATGCTTTATGCTTCCTTTTTGACTGTTACATACAATTGCAAAAAACCATTATACCCCTTTTTATCCATTTCATGGGTTCAGGATATAAAAATAATGTCGACAGACAGGCAGATGTTGCCCATTTGCGCATGCTTTTTTGTGCATTCAAGTTTTATATTGAAATCGAGCAGCTTCTCGATTTAATTTTTTTTTTTTTCTTTCTGAAGCATGCGCCGTTGGTGGTAATATTTGTCCGAGCCTATGTGGATATTGTTGAATTTTTGGCATGAACCTGTTTGCTTATCATAAAAAAGTAGTTTTCATCTAAGAGAATGCGAAGGGTGCTAAGAAAGTAAAGAAGTTCCTCAACTGTTTTCAGAACTAGAAGCGAATCACTAAGCACCTCCTGATATATAACATTTAAAAAATAATAAGCAAGCTGACAAATGTATTTTTAAAGTTATTTTAGCATATAAAATGTTTTGTAACTTATTGATTATAAAATGCTACTTTCGATCATTATTAAACTCTATAATAAATGAAGAATTATATGATAGTTTGTTTGATATATTTTTGTTTAGAAACAGAGTATTTTTTATTTTGCCAATCAACTCACTTCAAGATAATTAACAAATATTCAACAGTAAATATTTGTGTGTGTTATTCTTTACTACGTTAATAGCACTTTTATCAAAAAACCGCTAAAATTTCTACACATTCTGATTTTTACCGGCCTGGCAACGCTTAAAGCTGGATCGCTTTTTTACAAACACTCGCACATGCAAATTCGACAGCTGCAAAACGCAGGCAGGGCGCGCATGTGTGCAGCAAGAATCACCAAAAATACATAAAACACAACGAAGAAAAAAAAAGCAACGACAAGTTGCTGGTCCTACGAATCACTCAACTGTGGCGAAAGGGAGGAAGGAAAAATGGAAAAATAATAGCGGAAAGAAGCGAAGGAAAGCTTACCTGCACAATGACTGTGAAGCAAATAAATGCGGTTAATAAACATTTAATCCAATGCATGTTTATTGCTGTTGAAGTTGTTGATTTTGCTTGTAAAAAAAAGAACAGCAAAGTGCTGTTGTGTGTGTTATTTTAAGTGTAATAATCCTTGTGGGGCTATGTTGTTGTTGTTATTGTAGCTGCTTCACACTCACACTCAATTACAACATAAAATATAGCAATCGTTTATTGTATTTATTGGCAATTCTCTTTTGCAGCTAACTGCGGCACATGCTTTGGCAATTTGTTGTTGTTGTTGTGTGCATTTTGTTGTTTTTGAGTGCTTTTTATATTTATTTTTTTGTTACACGTGCACGCGCCACATTTTAATTTTGTTGTTGTTTTTTTGATAATTTATAATTTTTTTTTTCAATTCTCACGCACGACGCGGGCGGGATCAAGGGTGAGGGCACCGAAATGCCGCTAGTAAATTTTGCTATTTAAAAATCGCATTCAACCAACAGAGCCATTTACATATGGACACACACATACACATGCAAAAATTGTATTTGCCTTTAGGTTGATGCTTTTTTTTAAAAAAAACATATAAAAACACAATTGGTTCATGCACTCTTTTTATTATGTGATTTGTTTGCTTTGCTTGGCTACCAAACAAATTTTGGATTTGATATAACAATTTTAGCATTGGCAGCTTTTTATAATTATCTTCGTTAGAACACACTTAACATGCATTTTAATTCATATTCTAATTTGTTGTTTCACATTTAATTGAAATTTGTGCGTTCGCATTAGCAGTTGCATTTGCTGCTTATGTTGTGGGCTACAAAAATTTCAAAAGCGACGCGCGACACGACCGAACGATGTGCACGACGTAAGAGCCACAGAGCGAATTGGCGACAAGACAACGAAGCAGCCGCAGCGAACCGCACAGCGCAAGAATCCAAAACAGAATGAAAGCAGAAAATGTTTTATTTTTCAAATTTGTTTTTACCAGCCACGCTGTGAGAGCGCGAGAGCGAGCCCAAGAAGGAGCACAGTTGCAGCGAAGCAGCAACAACAACAACAATAAAAAGTCTACATACACACATACACTTTTCGTGGTCATCCCTCTTCTTACATTGCTGTACGTGAGCGGTAAGCTGGGTACGCTTGCGCGTCGAAACGAGACAACTGGTGTGTGTGTTTCAGCAGCTGAGCAAAACGCGTTTTGTGTGCATATTTAGCGTGTTTCTGGTAAATGTTGCAAAGCGAGTGAAATGTTTCAGCAACATTGATGCGCTGCCGATTAAAGCGGTCAATCGAGGTTTTATTTGATAGAAGCAAATGAAAAGTGAATGCAATCAAATCAAAAATGTTAAAGAAATAATTACAAAGTAATAATAATAATCGATAGTTATTTATTTTTTTAAAATTAAAATTTCCGTTTCTTACAATTTTACCAGCGCAACGATTTACCAATGTACGATTATTTTTCTTATTTTTTTTTAAATCCTTTGTCTATCAAAGGGTTGTTTTTTTATTTTATTTGATTGTTTTTGTGTTCTAGAAAAGCAAGATAAATAAGCCACAGGAACTCCGCATAAAGGGATTTTTTTGGTTTTTTTCTTTTATAGCACACTATTTGCATGTGAAAGGGGTTTGGGCCAGTTTTTTTGGCGCTCAAAAAAATAAATTTCCAAAAGTAAAGGAAAGCAAATTGAAATGAAAATAAAGGCAATAATGGAATACAAGGCTTTGATATAAGATATAAGTTAAGAACTGTGATATCTTATTTATTTATATTTAATATTTATTTTCCTTCTAATTTTTCTGTTATTATACTTTAAAAAAAAATGTGTTAAGTTATTTATTTATAAGAACACAAAATATTTTGTTCACTCCATCTAGGTTATAAAATATTTGTTCACAGATACGAAGTTGTTTTATCGAAACTAACTTTATTTTATATAAAGTGAGTTTGAATACAACCTGCAAATTAAATGATTTATTTAAGTATTTAGCATTCATATACAGTACGACCTCGGTTAACGCAACCCTCGTTACACGCAACTCCTCGATTATTGCAACACCCGAATTCTTAACATTGTTGACTCTGTTAACGCAGCTTTAAAAAAAAAGTACCTCATTTAACGCAACTTCCTAGGGAAATCATATGTTTAGGTTCGTTTTTACCACTTTTCTTTCGTTTTCTTTTGTTTTTTTTTTTTTTTTATACATGCTTGCGAAAATGATAATATGAAGAAATCATTTTACGCGTGGTTTCTAAAACAAAGAGAAGAAGAAGAAGAATAAGAAATTGTAAAAAAGTACAGACACCAATTTCAAAATTTTTCAAAAAATATATGAAATTATTGCCTTAAACACAGTCTTCGATTTAATTTAATTTAAATGTAAGCGAGGACATCTTTTATTAAAAAAGGTCTCGAGGGCACCAGAAAATTTCACCTCAGTTTTCGCAACTGGTCAAATTTTAATAGGTTGCGGTAACCGAGGTCGTACTGTATATCAATTTACTAACAAAATATAAAAACCTGGATATTGTGAACAAATTTCAAAGTTTTGAATTTCTTCTTGTTCACACTATCAAGGTGTTACTGTATTTGTTTAATATAAGTATGTTTGTTGTGTAAAAAGTGTAAAGTGTAAAAATAAGATATGACCCTGTTGGGCATGTCGATGGGGTGCACCCTTCTAAGACGTTGCCTGAGACTTCTTCTTGCTAGTGCAACTTAGATAACTAACATTGGAATATTGTTGTTTAACGACGTGTGTTAGTACTTGTCTTTAAATCAGAAATATTTTTGAGCCAAGAAGCTTAAAAAATAATATAACAAATGTAAACAAACATGATACCCGCTTTTCATGAAATTTTTAATATTTGTTCTTATGTTTCTTAGGTTCAGACTAACTAGCTTCAGACTAATTACACAGATTATTAAAGAAATATTATAAAATATCTTCCACAAAAGTAAGTTTTCTATGTCTCGAATTTGTTTTCAGAACACTAAATATTGGTTGAGTCAAAAAACCATTTTATATTACTTTAAGGTTCGCTGTAAGAAAGTTCGACATTAATTTAATTAAAATTCTTGGTACGCCTTGGGTTTCAGTTAGTTCTTTTCGCCGAGAGAATTTTTTTTTTTTTTTTTTAGTAAGTTTTAGTAAGGTAAAGTTCGCGAAAATCGAAAAAGACAAATGAATCGCAATTTGCATTAGCAAACATTGTAAATCTTATTGGCGTTATGTTCTTCTGATAAATTGCCAAGAAATCTCTGCTCATCCAGCTCGATGCAGTTCGATATCCAAAAAATGCAGACAGGTTAAATAAAGCTGTTGAAATTTGTATACATAAAAATCGGTCTTCATTAATTTGCATGTCGCTGCTCAATTATTGTTGTTTGGGGGGGCCAGGAAAACGTATTTGCATATTGAATGAAGGCAAAGGGAAAAAAAAGGGGCGAATAAAGCACGCAAGCAAAATAAAAAAAGCAATCAAGTCAACACCCAAATAAAAAATTTCACCTCACTGTTCACTGTTCACTGTTGGAAGAGAGATTGAAGAGGACGTGGCTGTGGATGAGAATTGTTGGATTCTTGGATATGAACGTGTCTCTCTCTCGCTCTCTCTGGGAATATTCAATATTTAAATAAACACTTGTTTTTTTTTTCTTCGCGCGCCATAAATTAGGCTGTAAAATTGCGAGCGCGAAGAGTGAAAAGTTTCTAAATTAAACACAAATTTATGGCCGCCCGAAAGCTGCGGGCTGTGGGGCAAAATCACAGGCTCCACTTGCGTCCAGTAAGCCCCCAGATCGCAGTGAAGCCAAGTTAGCACCTGTAAACCAGTTTCTGTTGCGTTTATGTTTCGGTTTTGTTTTTGTGTTTTTTTTTTTTTTTGTTACCAAGCAGGTAGCCAAAAGTTAGCCGCTGGGCCAAAACAGATGTCCTGCTGCTCCAAATTGAAAGCGCAACATACATCATCCTTACCAAGAGGCTCTCTCCATGTCTTCCCCTCCGCCTCTTCACCTTGCGTTATCAAAGGGCGCCTTGCCGTTTTGAATAATAAGCAGAAGAGTCGAGAAGAGAAAAAAAACTGCAAAAAAACAAACAGTCAAAATGAAGAAGAAATTGGGTTCATACACTCCACACGCATTGGCGATCTGGCAGCAACTCTTGACAGTTCCTCCCCCCCTCCCTCCCCCCGCCTTCCACACCACTACTCACGACTACCCCTTCTGCAATAGTGCTTGCAACATCTTTCACTTTGCAATAGTACTTTAAGTTTTGCTGCTTACTTGCTTCGTTGCGTTGCAAGTTGAAAAGTGAAGAGACATGAAAGTTAGGCGCGTGCCTGTGACATTCAGCCACAAATCGGGGGGAGTGGCAACGGGTTGAGGTGGTATTGCAGTTTAAAACTCAAGATATGTTTATGGTCTATGGAAAATGCAGCCGCTTTTTATACCTGTTGTTGTGCTGGATCATTAAAAATAATAATGGAAGTTGAAATACATTAACTTTTGTTAAAATAAAAATTATTTCTAATATATCCTGTTTTTTAAGAAATTTAAATAAATAGACTTAATAGTCGTTAAAACACCTTCAAATTGTTTTAAAAAGTTCTTATTATTTATTTACTTTTTAGCTTTTTATATTTTTTCATAAATTTTCATTAAATTTGTCATAAATTAGGGAAAATAAATATTTTATGTTTAGGTTTAGGTTTTAGGTTTATTTTTCAACAAACGAAATATCAAGAACTGCTGGTCCTAAACCAATTAAAACATTTAAAATATATTGATTCTTTGCCTTATGATTTAGAATGCGAGTGCGAACAATTTTACTAAGAAATTTTAATTTTTAGGTTTCTTAATTTAAGTAAATTTCTTTTCAATTATGAATTCTATATTGATTATTTTTTAAAGCTCATGCTACAAACTTTCATCGCTTTACTGCTTGGAGAAATCTTTGCTTCAAGAAATAAAAAAATGCAGCTTTGGTTCCAGGAATTTGTGCTTAAATTATCTGGACGCTATTCAAATGATTCCAAGAATTGGGGCACATGATGTCCTTGTCCGAGATGAGCTGAGACAGCTGATGGGGATCCCGGTAAACATCCTGTTATGAAACTCGCATAACTTGTTTGGCATTTCATTCATAAATAAAAAATAAAAAAACACACTCGCGAAGGCGAATGCGTAAAAATTCGCGTAAACAACTGAAACCGGAAGCAGCGATCTAAAGAACCTTTAACGTGAACCGAAGTTTCAGTTCGTGGGAATTTCGTGGGCCACTTCCTTCCTTCCTTCCTTCCTGGATGATTGAGTGAGTGAGGAGCTCAGTCTGAAAGTGCGGGTGTAGAATCAACAGATCCTTTTTCTTATAAACATGTATGTTTCTATGAGCGCGAATCAAATTACGCGTAAGTTCCATCCTTGAGTCTGTTTGTGTCCCTGGCACAGTCTCTTTCTTTCTTTCTTTCTTTCTCTCTCCATCGCTCTATTTTTTGTGCTCTGTGTGTGCATCCATAATCCACATGCTGCTGCTGCTTCTTGTTGCTTGTTGGCTTGCACCTTGAGCCTTGACAACTTCCGGTTTTGCGCGAAGGACGACGACAACAACAAGCACAATAACAACAACGACAATAACAGCAGCAGGTAGTTGTTGGTGTAGCTCTTGTTTTTGCTGCCTCCGGCCAGCTTTTGCAGTTGCGTTGCGTTGCGTTGCGCTGCGCGGACATTTCCTGCGCTCTTGCCCACGCCATGCAAATAAGGATGTCGGATGTCGCCAGAAGGACATGCAATGCCAAATGCAAACAATACCAACAAGTGCCTTTCCTTTTTTCTCTCTCTCTCCCTCTCGAGTCCTTGCCGGATGTTTGTCGCATCAAATCTATTGGAAATATTCGAATGGGATTACAGTCAAGTGCCTCAACTGCTTTTAGTTGCCCATCGCCCGACTACTGGATTTAAATGACATATTCCAAATTGGGAAATATTACTTATTTTGTCTTGAAAACTGACTTAAATAATTTTAATATTATTTTGTTCAATCGTTATAATTATTATTGTTTGTAGATTTTCATTGAAATCGATTTTTCCCCCTTTATACTGCTTACAATGCTTGACCCAATCCTTGCAATAAGTTCTTAGCCATGTTGCATATAATGTATGTTTGGTATTGTTTACAGCTTCAATTATATTTTGGTTAGTTATAGTACGGCACCGCTTAAGGCATTAGATTGGAATTAAGCAAGTGCCGAACATCGAGGTTGTTGCGGAAACTCAGTTTAAATTTCCCTTTCTAAACATTTTGATTTGAATCAAAGATGTTCAGAGTCATGATTTTGTTCTTATTCAATTTATTTTTTAAAGTACTGTAAGATCTTGAACTCCAATTGCTTGCCATTTATATGGTAATACACTGCAGTCTCACGAAATCGACAGGCATTTGAGCAGCTGTCAAAACGCAACCGATGTGAATTACAAAGAAATGAGTACAGGTAACGTGTCAAATTGTACATGTATGACTCGTTAATATTCTTAAGAGGGGAAACCCAAAACCAAATTTTTTTTTGAAGGAGAAGAAAGCAAAAAACCATAACCACTTAAAGCGGAAACATAAATGATATTAGCATAGAAAGTTGAGTTAAGTTGCTTAAACTGTGTCTGAAATTCATCGAATGAAGGTTTGCATTGAGTGAGGGCGTTCTTTTTTGTATGCAAATATTTAAGAATTTTATGGAAACGCCGCCCCAATTGCCTGTTCTAAATCTTATTGAAAATTTGTGGAGTGATTTGGACTGGCGTGTGGAAAACACGCCAAATTTTATTAAGAGAACGGCTTTCAGTAGGGCCGGGCTTTTATCGGGTATCCGTGGGCACCCGCGGGTAACCGTGGGTACGGGCTGAAAAATCATATTTCGGGTTGAGTGCGAGCGAAATAAAGTAAGTAAATATAGTGTTAAATATTTTGGTATATACTTAAAAGTTTCCTTTTTTTTGTAACTTTGTGTACAAACCCTCCGTTTAAAGAGTTACGTTTTTTATCAGAGAACGAAAAGATCATGTTTTAGTAACAGTGAAATGTATGATGATTGAATATTGCGAAACGTTAAAAGACAATCTTAATGACTCGCAAACTGAAAACTCTTCCAAACACGAGTCACGAGTTTCAAGTGTTTTTTGACACGCATCCACCAAAAAAAACTGAAACTTATCAAAAATGACATTGATTTAGATATCGAAAATATATATATATATATATATATATATATATATATATTTTTTTTTTTTTTTTTTTGTACAAAAATATGTAATTTTATTTAAAATAAATAAAAAATAAATTTTTTGAAAAAAGTTCTACATTTTTCGGGCGGGTTGGGTTCGGGTATGATATTTTTTTTGCCATCGGGTGCGGGTAAAGATTGGCGCTGTGGCCCATGCCACACACAATTTAATGGTTATCACACCAAATATAAAATACCCTGTTTTTTTTTTAGATCAAATAGACATTTTTTAGTTACATATATAAAAAACACCAAAACATTAAAGTAACGCAAATTTGACCTTTTTTCCTTTATGTATATTTTCTCCTTTATTTTAAAAAAAAAAAACCCCTTAAGCATATCATCTTTGGAAAAGGTAATATTACAAGCCTTAATCTACACTTTTTATTATTATTAGTTATATTCATTTTATTCGTGTTTGAAGAAATAAAAACAAGTGAATATTAATCCACTATATATACAATTTTTCTTTAGAGTTTTTTTTTATCTTAATGCCGAACCTTAAACACAATCTTTCAGTCCTGGGGCAGATGGACACCAACAAAATTTCTCATGATCAACAGAAAAAACCTGGAAAACCTGGAAATGTTTCCCACAGGATGCAAATGTAACAAAACACACGAATCGAAATATAAAAATGTTATGTTTGATTTCATGCAAAACAAAAAAAAAAACCAACCGTACACGAAATCTGTGGTTGAAGTAAATGAGAACAGCAGTGCAAAGGACATGTGTGCTTCCCACACACATACACACACACACACACACTCACAGACACTCATACATTTTGAATGCAGCAGGTACTTTTGACTAGGATATGCGTTTCTTTACAATCAGCTTTTTCCCAGGCAGCTCAACACGAAGTGGAGGCTAAAGCAGCTGCTGTTCATCTCGAAGTATCTTTGAGATTTGTTTTTAATTTTGACATTTACTTCCGTGTGAGATTTCCTCGTTTTTTTTTATTTTGCTCGCAACAGCTGGTTAAGTGCCAATTTCTAGTCCATAATCCTTTCGCAGCATTTGTTAGAAATTGGAAACGGTTTTCGGAGTTTTAAATTAGCAGCAGTTGAATCGAATGTTATCGGAAATCTGCCTGCGGCCTGAGAACGGATGCGACGCATCCTTTAACCAGACATAGGCACCCTTAGGTCTCTGATCCCTAAGGACTTGCCAAAATTGCTATGCGAGGGTGTATCAGGTGCATTGCATAATCTTCGGTTGCTTGGTGGGAATTTTTTGATTGTTCAATTGTGCCTTTGATTTTGGATCTTAAGCAATCGGAAGTTTTCTTATGCGTGGGAAGTAAGGATTTGGTGATGAAAATGATATAAGCTAACAATATTTCTGTAACTTCCAAGTAACCCCACTACGAGTTCACCATCTAATGTATGATTTGTGTAAAGCTCCATAAATAATATCATATGTAAATATTATCCCATTGACCATTTAAACATGGTTTAACACACGTTGACTATTGACGGCCGTTACAAAATTTGAAAACCCTTTTGCAAAACATTTTGAAGTGAAAGAATAGAAGAAAATACATTATTTGCCACATAGGCAGATAAAACTTATCTAGCTTTAGTACAGCAGCCCTAGCAAAAAATTTCTAAAATATGTTTAGTATTTGGGCTAACTAGTGGAAGATTAGTGTCAATGGAAACAATTCTCAACAATGCACATTTATACTTAGAAAATTAATTTATCCAATAATTCAACTCAACAACTTGATAGTACAGAAAAATCACGTTCGCTAACTTGGTGTATAACTAGACAGGAAGCTGACCTAGCGCAAACATAGCGAAGTGTTAATCCAAAAAGAAAAAACTCAAATGGACAAAAACAAAACAAAGCAACAATATATTTGTACTTATAGAAAAGCATAAAAATGCCATCGTGGACATATTTTATACAGTTTTGGGGCATTGCTGATAAATCTTGAATTACAACGGTATAAATCCTACAGATCAAAATAATCCGAGAAATCTCTGGTGCTCATTTTGCCAACTGCTATAGAACAAATCAAAAGACTTCCAAGTTGGTATAATGAACGACTTAACAATCCCGGCAATCCTTTGGCTAACAACTTAGGCTCAAATACAAATCGCAGAAGATTGAAGCGTCTCCACCCAAGTAACCTATGAACTAATGGTTGTCAAAATAGTATATGATAGTAATATTTTATTACTCTTGTTACCATCAAGTAGGTTGATCAATAACATAATATGTACAAATTTGACATTTAAATAAAAAGATAATTTTAAAAGAAGTGAGTTTTCATGCAGATCTTTGGAAAAAGCTGTTAAAAAGGCAGACAGACATTGCCGAAACCAATTTAATTTGTACTTTCGGTATCAGAGGTATAAAACCTCTACACGACGTAGAAGGCTAGAGACGGAAGCATTTTCTAAGACCAAATCATCTGATATTACTTAAAAATATGAAAATATTTTAAAATAAAAACGAAGTTCGGCTTTCGCTAAAAGTTTTATTTAATTTGTTGCTCGATATAAAATTTTTCGCTCTGCCGAATGTCAAACTAGCTTTGTGTTTCAAAATGGTTAATTTCTTTAATGTTGTATTCTTCGCCAAAACATTTGATATCAGAAAATGCTTCCATCACTACTAGCCTTTGATTTTGTGTTGTGGTTTTTCTTCAATATTTTACACTTTAAAATGTACAAATCTCTGAATAGTTTTCCAACCCATTTTACTTGTTTAATGATCTGTAGACAAAATTGGTAGAATCGATAGTGTTTGGATCTATATTTATACAACAGCTTTGACGTTCACTCCATTCGCTGGCCAAATTACTTGCCTGAAATGTCAAAAGACAGTTGTTCTAAGGATCTGCTTAAGTGGCTGTATGTATGTAGAAGAATGTTAAAAGCATATGCCATAATAGTAACAGTGGCTTAAGTACATATATAGTATAAAGTAACAGTGGTTAAAGTACATATATAGTATAAAGTATCTTATCGCTTGAAGGCTATGACAATTACCATCCTTTGTAAAACACATGTTCAGTTCTCTTCTCGCAACTGTACTCTAGTGTCTAACGAATTTTCCAAACACATTGTGGGCATTTCCCAAATACCAATCGAAAAATGTAGAAAACAGAAAAACAAAAAACCCAATGTGCAACACACCCACCAAAAAGGACACGTAGCTGCGTTGTCCTGACGTGTTTTTAAATATTGCAATGCAGTTAATGCGATTTGACTCACATTTGTCTAGATAGACAACAGGATCGGTAAGTCCTTGACAGCGGCATGTCGAAAGCCTGCTGAGTTTAATACATGCCGACAAAGTGGGTGCCGGCCGGCAGATTTGGTAGACAAACTATGTATGTATACATTCTGCACAATCATTATTGTGTTCTTGTCTACCAACTCGCTTTTTCGCCGCAGTTTTGTATCATTTGGGGGCGTTTAAGGCACACTCCTCTGGCCATAATGCTATAGTGATTAATTTTTAAGGCGCTGCAGGTGCAGAGTCTAAAAAACTATATTATTGTATTTATTCTGACCCTGACTTTGACCTGGCTGCCTGTCTAGACATCGTCGTCATATCAGCAAATTGGCCTTTGCTAATGTTGTTTACATAAGTTCCGCTTTGCAGCGTTTAACATTTTGGCAATTAGCTGAGCAAACATGGGAAAAAATTTCTCATTTCTAATTGCTTTGTAAATAAACTTTGTCCTTGCCGAAGCAATAAAAAATTCAATTTTATAATAGCGCAGTACTTTAACATGCCAAAAGATTTGCTTTGTAATGGAAAATCGCACAGAATAATATGTTTAATTGAGTTTGTTGCTTAAATGAAAAGATATATAAGAGTGTAAGTTTTTATTGTTGTTTTGTTTTTGTTGATCCCATAAGACGTTACTTAACACTAAATTAACATAGACTTTAGACAAGCACTGCTTTTATCCAAAGGAAAACTACTACATAGCACAACTGACTTCGTATGTATGTATATAGAATAAAGTGAACATCTACAGCAAACCACCAAAAGTGCCAACTTCATCTTTAACTCCTCCACTACAAACAGTTCTAAAGCTAAATTAAATTTACTTAAAGTAGTCTCAGTTTTGCAGCTTTTTCTCATTTCTCTATTTTGAACATTATATTAGGGAAGTTCTTTAAGCAGTTCTGCTCTTTGTTTGACAATCAAACTCAAATTAATCAAACAAACAATGAAAAAATTATTGTTTAAAACGGCATTAATTATACCCAAAATCTGAGCAAAAGTAGTTGCCACATCTTACTGTCAAAGTTGCATAAGTTATGGTTTAAGTTTAATCAGTGACCTAAATTAATTTATTAATGGAATACCTTTGTCAACTGTTGTTTAAGCCTTATACGAGTTTTTCTCCCTCAAAAAATAAAATAATTTCTCACAGTAGCTTCCTGTGTATTTTGTAGTTTTTAATGAATATTAAAGGCAATAATGAAAAATCAGATACATATACACTTTGCTAAATGTATTAAAGAGATAACTCGCAAGTTAATGGAAAGTCCAGGGCAAAGATGATGAGAACTGAAAAGGCAGCTGCCAAAGAGTAGATTAAGCATAATGAAAACTTTTTGGGGTTTGCAAAAAGGAGATAAGCAAACGGGTTTCCAGAGGGGTAATCATTCAAATAACTCTTGCCCCAAAAATAATTTCACAAAGCTTTTCCACTTCTCTGACGCTAAGCCAAAAGAGCAACCTGTTGTACCAAAAATACAAATAAAGCAACAAAAAATAAATGTGTTGCTGTTGGGTTGTCCTGCCAAACGTGGTCAACAGCACAAGGCAAGCTGCATCCGGTGCTTGTGTTGATGCCAACAAACTTCCGTTTTTCTGGCAGCACCAGCAGAAACTTTTGCGCATGCGCAGGCACAAGTCAGTCACATAAACATCCAGACAGACGAAAAAACAAGAAGAAGAAGAAGAAGCAGAGCCACACAGTAAACATCAACTGCTGCCAACAGGTGTATTTAATGTTTTATCTCTCTCTTTTATTATTTATCAGGGACAACAACAACAGCGACAACAACACACACAATAAAAAGTGCTCCCCAGTTGCCTTTTCAATTCGTGTTTTACCCTGTAAATGTAATAATTGTTTAGCATTTCAGCATTACAACTTGATCCCAAAGAACAACTTTTATATCAGTGTCAAAGCTTCAAAAATTAATTTAGAAAAATATATTTACAAGCCCCTAAACTCGTAATGCTAATTTTAATTTTCCAATGCATTGATTTCATATCATTGCTTTATTATTATGTATTTTTGTTCTTAAGTTTTAAATAAAAAAGGTACTAAGAGTGGAGTTCCAAAACTAATACTTAAACTATACCAACATGTTTAAATGTTAAGTTAAATAAAACTATACAAATATTATGTTCTTTAAAATGAATACTGAAATGTATCTGTTACTGCAAGCACATTGAACTTTATGCATGTGGATAATAAAATAATTACTATAATTTTTGTAGAACTTTTTAAAGATTTTTGGTTTCTTGTTAATCAGTTAATAAATTTACAAAAATAACAAAAGTGTCGCTAATACAACTTAAACTAGCAAATTATTGGCTAACCTAAGTACAGGGTATCAGCTATGTCTAAATGACTTGCCATTTTTTTTCAATTTGTGGAACTTCTCTTCTTCTGGTTAGCTGCCTGGGCAACTTTTTCATTGCCATAATTACCATGATTAGCAATGAATGCTGGGCCCAGCAGACGTTTAAGCTTTGGCTTGAGTTGGCTTTAACTTGGCTTGCCATCTTTCTGGCTTTGGTCTTCTTTCGACTCCAACTACTACAACGAATGGAACTCCTCCATCAGTTGCTGTTTTTGGTTAACTTCGTCAGCAGTAGGCAGGCGGCAAACACGCGACAAATTTAATTTTTATGCTATATCTTTCTCTTTTATTTCATTTATTATTGTCGCTACTGTTGTTGTTGTTGTTGTTGCTGCTGCTCTTGTTGTCGTGGTTGCATATATTAAACGTAAGTTGCCTGCACTTTAATTTGTATTTATGCGGGCTTATTATGTTGCACAGTTCCACACTCCGATGATGTTGTTGACTTCTTTATTTTTATTGGCTTTGGCGTTTCTTGTTGTTATTATTTTCGTTCTACTCTTAAGTAATCAATGTACGAAACTCCGCTTGCGTAATGAAACTGTACCTGACTTGTGGAGTTACCTGCTGTACCTGCTTCAGAGTTGTGTTCTTAAGAGTGTTGAACAGAAAAGTCATTACAATCTGACATTGCTAAATGCCATTTAGACGTTATGAAAAACTTTAATGTTTGAAAGACGTAGAACAATTTATCAACACCTATATAATCCTTTTTGTTCTGGCTGCATAATAGTCTTACAAATACTAAGGCAAGTGTTTTAATGGTGGACACCCCTTTCGTTTTTTGACATAAAACTGTCAGAAATCAACATAAATCTTAACTGTTGGTATCGTTGGAAAATTTGTTCAATAATAATTTTCATAATTTTAATTGCAGTTTTAGTTTTTTGTTGAATTAAACAATCCAAATCAAACGAATTATGGTTAAAATAAGTCGAAACTATGGGTATCCTTTCTCCGAATATTCGGAATCGCAATTGATGCATGTGAAGTAGCTATTTTGGATGTTCGGACAGGCCAATTGAATTATATTTTGTGCATTTGGTAGCAATAGTGGCCAACGAATAATGCAAAAATCTCTTTCGGATGGAGAAGAAGAGGAGACATCTTTTATAGTTTTCTTTTGGCTGGTGTCACTTTCTTCTTGGCGATTTCGACAATCGTTTGAGACTCATTTTGAATTAAAAACAAGTGCGGCATAGTTAATTTTGGCTATGCCAAGACTATTATACCCTTCACACATGGATTAATTTTTAATTTTTTTTTGATAGTACGATATGGTCAATTTGTATAGTGGCTATGTTGTCGTAAAATGCTCCGAGCTGGATGAAATTTCATAGTGAACAAACCCGACATGATCTAAGCAATCTGTGAAAGTTTCATCAAGATCGGCTCAGCAGTTTGGCTGGAAATCGTGTTGAAACAGACAGACGGACAGACGGACACGTGGAAATCAATTCCTGAAGGCTTCCTGATCATTTTGATATATAGTTTAACGCGTTTCAGATTCATGACAAAGTCAATATACCCTGTTTCACATGTGTGAAGGGTATAATTACTGAAAAGTGAAAAAATAAAAATGAATGAAATTATTGAAAATGCAAATAACTTTTTAATGCCCAATATAGGAACATCAATGGTGTCCAACTTAGGAACAAACGTCAGTTTGAAAGATCTGTATATAAATAAGTATTGGGCCGTCAGCCGATTGGATATAATAAAGCGTACTGACATCACACGTCCTTGCATACTGACAATTTGTGTGTACGTTGATGCCGTGCGCTCACAATTGGTAGTGCGACTATACTCTCCACGCGAGGGCGGCTGGAAGCAGATCCTTGGTACGGTCATGTCTCTGCCAAGGGTGCTGACCAATTGTAGTCGGGAGAGAGAAGAAAACTCTATAAAATTACCCCAATCCAAGGTGGAACAGCATTGTGCCGAGGGATTCGTGGCCGAGGGGGTGCTCGGTCTCTACTTTGCGAACTCTGGATACCTGCCGACCTCCAGTTTAAATTAGGCTTCCCGCGATACACGGGCTATGTCGCGGGTGACCGTCCTTCCCGTCTACTCGTGGGATTCAAACATGAACTTGAACATAAACAAAAACAAAAACACAGTGACCGGGACACTCTCAAACCCGGGGGGACAAGCCAATCCCTCTGTCGGTGGAAACACCCCCACGTCTGGTAAGCCAGCAGACGTCCGCAAGCCCACCAGCGGCATAAGTGGAAAACGGGCAAGCCAGCCGTCATCCCACTTCGGTGGTCTGCCCAGCACCGCTCCTAGTGCAAGTGGTGTGCAACCAAAGGTTGCCAACTCGGCACCCAGGACGGTAGCGCCAACGGGCAACACCACAAAGTCCGTTGCTCCTGAGGGAGTCAAAGCGTCCTTCCAGGACCGTAGGCGCGCAGCCGATATTCTCGGAAAAAGTCTGTCCGCTCAGCCCGCATCACCGGATGAGGTCCGACTAGTGGAGTGGGCCAGAAAAATCATCTCTAATTTCAAGCCAGCCCCCCCTGCGTCCTCTGCCAAGTCCAAGCAGAAACGCCAGCGGTCCGTTGAGGATTCGGTCCCGCAAGCAAAGCGGATTAGACCTCCTCCACCTCGTCCGCAGCCGTTGACGAAATCTTTCGCCGAAGCCACCAGGGAGAAGATTGTCATTGGGGTCCTTGACAGGGGCCACAATGAGGGTCATATCCCCAGAAATCGGTGGGGGATTATCGAAAATGAGCTGCAGGACAGGTTCGTCGACCTCATGACAGAATTCATGGGTCCCCCCCCCCCCGTTGCTCTGATGCAGGCTGGCATCAGGGCAACATTAAAGCAATAGCTTGTGAGGATGAGCGATCTGCCGGGCTGTATAAGAAGGCGGTTGCAATGCTGGGAGAGATCTACCCTGGCGCGAAACTGGAGGCGGTGGACTGGAAGGATGTGCCCAGTAGACCTCGCGCCAGGGTATGGGTTTCTGCCAAGCCCGAGGACCCCGAAAAGGTCCTGAAAATCTTCCAGTTGAGCAATCCCACGCTTGACACAGCTGATTGGAGGGTCGCCAAAGTCGACGAGCCAGAAGGCAACTCGAGGCAGGTGATCCTCATAATCAACGAGAGATCGGCGGAGGCACTAGCGTATGACGTTGCGATTGTCTTCTCGGGAAAATTCCCCCAAACCCTGTGCGAACGCATGACCGTAGTGCTTCGCACTCTGTCCACTTGGGCAAAGAAAAACGGACTCGGACTGAACCCAGCGAAGACTGATCTTGTCCTCTTTACTAGGAAATATAAAATCCCGAATCTTAGGCCGCCCACTCTTGACGGGGTGGAACAAACCTTCAGCAAATCAGCCAAATACTTAGGGCTCACTTTAGACAGCAAACTGGACTGGAATCTTAACACCGAAGAGCGTGTTAGGAAAGCCCTAGTTGCTTTTTACACGTGCAGAAAGTCGATCGGACTGAAATGGGGCATGGCCCCCCACATAACTCTGTGGCTGTACACGGCCATCATTCGGCCAATCCTACTGTACGGAGTATCAGTATGGTGGCCAACACTCTCAAAGAAAAAGTCAGTTCGCTTGCTAGGCAAAGTGCAGCGCGCTGCAGGACTGACCGCCACTGGAGCCCTCAGAACAACCCCTAACGAGGCTCTCGATAATATACTCAATCTTTTGCCTATCGACCAGATGGGCAAACTAGTAGCAACCCTCTCAGCACTTCGCATGAGAGAAACAAACCAGTGGACCGCACAGACACACGGTCACTCAAGTATTCTCAATGGAAACTCGCTTCTTCCCCCAGCAACTGACTACTGCTGCCCTCAGGAGTTTCTTAATACTTCTTTCCACTCAATTATGGGAAGAGTGGAGAGAAGGGATACCAGGGCCGACAGACTCAATTAGAATTTTTACGGACGGTTCAAAGCTAGACAACCGGGTAGGGGGAGGTGTCTTCTGCGAAGAACTATCCATAAATAATTCCTTAATATACCTGACCATTGCAGTGTTTTCCAGGCAGAAATCACCGCTACACAAGAAGCGCTCAAATCCTTACAAGGAATTGAACGCTCTGCAGCCAAAATCTGCATCTTTTCTGATAGCCAAGCAGCTATCAAATCGCTCAACGCGATATCGTCGAACTCGCTATCCGTCACAAACTGCCGCAAATCTCTGCAAGAGATGGCAGAGCAGTTCGATCTCTACCTCATATGGGTGCCCGGTCACAAAGGCATCGAGGGCAATTTTAGGGCGGATGAGCTGGCAAGACATGGTACTACCATGCCTCTCCTCTCGGATAAGGAGGGTTTGGGCATGCCCATGGCCAGCTGTAAACTTAGGATTCTCGAGCATTTCGAACGCGAAGCAAATAAAAGGTGGCAACACACCACCGGTAGATGCAATATAGCCAGACAGACATGGCCAACGCGCTGTAAAAAGCGCTCTTCAAGCCTAATCCACCTAAATAGATCAGGTTGTGCCTCCGTAGTGAGGGCTGTTACGGGGCACTGGCTAGTGGGATCTCATGCAGCGAGACTACTAGCCCCTTCTAACGATTTCTGCAGATGCTGTCGGGACGAGGAAGAGTAGGAAACTGTTTCCCATCTTTTCTGCGACTGTCCTGCACTCTGCAAAAATAGAAATCGCTTTCTCGGTTCCTATTTCCTAACAGACCTCTCAGAGATAGCGAACACCACCCCCAAGAGTATTCTCTCCTTTATTCACGCTTCGGGCTGGAACCACGCCCTCTCAAATAGTATCACACACCCTGTTCTCGGGTAGACGGAGTTGTGGACGCAGTCCATCGCGGCATCACAATGGGCCAACAATTGGCCTAAGTGAGTGGAAGGGTCTCTCACCTGCCCACTACCGCTCTAACCTAACCTAACCTAAATAAGTATTGTATAATGTATTTGCTGAATCTTGGAATAATTCAAATAAAAACGTGTTGAAAAATTACAAAATTTACATCGATAAATCGATATTTTAAATTTTTTCTGTGGAGCAACTAAAACTGTATACTGCATAAAAAGTAAGCCGACACTGACAATAATTATAGCACGCTGACAACAAACCTCGCCAAAATTGGCGGGGTGTCCGACTTAGGCACAGTGCCAACCATTGGTACACTTTCCTTATATATATAATATTGAATTTGTATAGTATTTTTTAGGTTAATTTTTTCACAAAACTGTCGTTACATAAAAAGCCACCCCAATCGATTGGGCCCCAAATAATATTGACACAGCTTAAACAAAGACAAGAATTCGCTTTTTATACGGCCTGCTTATATTTTTATTTTTTATTATGGCGCGTGCTAAGCTCACCGAATATTTTCAGACAAATAAAATTTCCATGTAATAATGGGGTGAAGTTCAGTTTGAAGACAGTCAGGTACCGAGAAGAAGCAGCCTCATTCACCCGATACCCCGATCAAACTCAATGCTAAGTACCCAACAGAACTAAGTATCAAACGGATGATAAGCCGTCAAGCGGGTCAGATAAGATATCAGAAGCGAAGCCGAATCTAAGCAAATACTTAATGCCAAGCCAAAGATATTGGAAGGTAAAATGTCGATGCAAGGTTTTCTTATCGAACTCGCAATTCGTTGTGGCAGCTGTTCCAAAGATAAACGAGACTCAGGCACGCGCGATTCTCAAACTGAAACAGTGCTTGTGTGATATCATAAATGTTATAAATGTACACTTCCATATATGTAGTATATGCCATGCTTATCGATGCGTTCCGAAAAAACGAAAAACTATTTGCTTAAAAGTGCAATAAAACTGTTGCGTATCCTTCCGCTGTTGCATCTGTCTGGGATACGAAACAGAAAGGCGGAAAGAAGCGTTTCAGCGTTTTAGTTTTATGACTAGGTTTTACGCCTGCGATTATCCTTTTTGTGCCTCATTAAGTGGGCTGTGAGTTTTATTAGTTGAGTGAAGCTGTTACTAAATATATGATCATTAAATTTAAATATGCTTTTGACTAATATTGTGCAATGAAAACGTTTAAAAGGCCTGCTGTCTTCAATTGAGACAAAAAACATAAAAGTCTGGCTACAAATCTGCCTTTATTAGACCACAAAGATAATAGTCAAGCTGTACTCACCGGTTGTAGTATGTTAGATATCAGCTCTCTCAACAATGGACAAGAAGTCAGACAAAAGATCCCTCATTGTTTCTGGTCTGTTGTTCCACCCTTAAGCGTAGCGAATCCAGCAGATGAGATCCATGCCATGCCCCTTCTGCTACTATCTTTTGCCCAAATGCGTCAATAATGCTGTCGTCAATGTGAAAAGAATGGCATAGTTGTAGCTTCTGAACAGCTCCTCTGTTCCTTGGCTCTATAGACAATGTTATACGTTTCACATTTGGGCCTTTTTTTGAGCCTAAAAATGAAGCTGTAACTGTCAGTCAAATTCTCGACTGCGTGTTGCCTTCCGTTTATTGCATTTTGTGGTCGATCAGCGATCAGCGATCATCAGCGATAGGAACGAAAGTGGAGCAGAAACATTTTGAGACAGGAGTCGTGTAAGTAGTCCATCATAATTATAAGGATAATCGCTTGATTGGTTATCCATCATGTAATATTTCAATTCAGTTTAAGCTGCATGTATTCTACGCTTGAGAGGTTTCTTGAGTGTTTTCTTTCTCTTTGTTTGTTATTTTGCATCTTGCGGGAAATTGATATGGATAGGCAATTGTGATAGCTAAGATACTCATATAATAGCAGCCGCATAATGTGCTATCAGCTGCAGATACAAGAAGGATACTGCTGCACATTTGAGGCAAGGGTCAGCGTACAACCTCAAATACAGTATACAATAGATGGATTTCAACTCGAAAATTTACCACAGAAGTCACAACCAAATAATTAGAAACACAAAACATTAAGAAAATTTTATATTTGCATTCAGATTGTTAAGCTTAGCTAAATATTTAGTTTTAATAAAAAATTAAAAACTTTGTAAGCCTGAAGTATTTGAGTTAAGTAATATAATTGAGAAGTGAACTTTTGAACACTAAATTTACTCAGTCTTGCATTTAGTGATAACACTGTCTAATAATATTTTGCTTCCTAATGAATAAAATAGTGATATTAGAATAAAATAAATTTAACTTAAACGTTACATTTAAAAATAATTATAGTAAAAATAGTTATATTTGCCTTAGAGATTTATAAACATTTTTAAAATTTAAATTTTTTTTTTTTAGTTATTAGTTATTTGATGCGATTTGGTAAGAACGAAATTGGCAACTTTAATTATTCAAGATTCAAGATTCATATATGTTAATGATGGTATTAAAAAAGAAAGAACAAAAACATATAGACGGGAATTTACATTGTTTGATAGCAAAACCAGGAATTATTATAAAGGAAAGGCAAAACATGCATAAACTTGATATTAAATAAATTACTTTGTGTTTCGTTTGTTAGGGGATATCAAAATCTCTCTGTAATCAAGCTTGATAATTGCTTAATCTGCACCTTGTTTAACACAGCATCGGTGGTTCAGTGGTAGAATGCTCGCCTGCCACGCGGGCGGCCCGGGTTCGATTCCCGGCCGATGCATGATTCAACTTTATTGTTTGTTTTTATTTCGCACTTAATTTGTATACTTTGAGAAAAATTGTATTAAATGCATTATATTTACATGAATTTATTTTTCTAGCAAGGAATTTTGTGTATAGTTCTTATTGATTTTATTTTCACTGTAAAACTATTTTGTAACATTATTGATAAATCGAATTGTTTATGTTTATAATTACTTATGAAGCATGGATCTCATTATTACTTCTTATGTACGGAATTTTTGGCTTCAATTAACCATATGTCTAACGTGTTTTTGTACACTTTTTGTTCGAAGCTTTTCTAAGGAACGTTTACACCGTGTTAAAGTAGAGTTCGGTACTTTGAGCACTAACTTACATGTTTATATATATATACATATATATATATATATATATATATATATATATATACATATATATATAAAGCACGTATCTCTCATTATCTAAGTGGATTATGTATGGATGAGACCTTAATTGCTAAATTAACCACACTAAAAGACTGACAGCTTCGTTAGCTACATACTCTTCAAACATTTAATAGCCTGCAAGGCGGATCATATCTGGATCAGATTCCATTTAAATAATCTGAAGACAGCTGTTATGTATCTTTTTGAATTCTGTTGTCTATTGTAGCATAATTGAACTGCATGCAAGTCGCATTCGTAAAAATGTTAAAAATTTATCAATTATCATCTCATTTGGTAATATTCTTCTTTGAACATAGCTTGGGTGGTGGTCAAGTGCAATTTATAAATTATGTTCATGGTCAAGAATTAATAGTGTATCTGTGGGCTGCTTCTGTAAGTAACAATGATTTAGGTTTAGGATTGTGTTTGGTCACTCCATTTACTTAAACCCGTCTAAATGATGAGCTAACTCATTAAACACTAACAGCATGACTCTTGTCGGCACCTTCAAAGTTCGGGTGACAAATAAAATGGTCAGAATATACTTATAACCAAACTACTAACTCGTAAATGCAGCTAGTAGCCATAAATGGTTAATGACTATGCGACAATCTATGGCCGAAAAATAAATGTAAGTTTACTCTGATGCTGATAGTAAAGAGCGTTTTGGTTTTGTGCAATGTCTGGCAAGCTGTCTGTTGAATCTTGGACTTGAAACTTATGTATATCTTTGACTATATGCTGGTAGCGCCTGTAACTTCCACAGTTTTTAAGTTAGAGCCACCAAATTAGGTTGGAAGATAGGTGATAACATCCCTCAAAAAGCAGGATCAAAATGTCTAGGCCACGCCGCTCCAGCCTCCCCGCCAGTTTCAAGCTCGAGTCACCAAATTTGGTAGGAAGAAATCTAATTACGTCACTAGGAAAAAGGGTATAATGGCTTTGTGTAAATGTATGCAACAGACAGAAGGAAGCATCTCTGACCCCATAAAGTATATATATTCTTGATCAGTATCAACAGCCGAGTCGATTTGACCATGTCCATATGTTTGTTGGTCAGCTTAAGACACCAGGCTTAAGAATAAGCTCTCCTAAGCTCTAAAAGATCAAGCTTGTTCAAATTATCGATTACTCTCTAACTACATTTTCTTCCTCGATATATTTTCTTAATTGCCTGCTGTCAATAGTCAACTTGTCTTTCGTTGGTGACGGTCGTGTTTTTGCGTGCTCTTGATTATTTATTGATCTCTTGTGCTTGTGAACGGTGTTTTTACTCTGTTTAATCTGGTAAATAGTTTTAGCAGTGATTGCAAATATATGTGTATATATTTACGTTTACATAAAAGAGTTTGCCGAGTTTATACTCACTTTAATTAGCAGTTTTACTGAGACTGCTCTGCCTGAACATAAAGAAAACATAAAGTAAACATACGTTCATACTTACATACATATATTTACATTTGCATATTCTGTGTGATTACTAACAACAAACAGTTTGTCTTTTTTTTTTTTTTTGCTATCGCTTTACAGCTCTCCCGCTCTTATCCGTCGCACTTGCTGTTCTATCTGCCTACGCGCTAACGCTCTCTCATTTAAGCGCTCATTTGATATTTACTGTTTTATATTGCTCTTGCAGTGATACGTTTTACTTATACTTACCGTCGCCTTACTTTGTTTTGTGCTAGCATATTAGTTGCCAGATAAAACCTTAAATCAATTCGAAAATGTTTGCATGCTGTAGCACCAATTGCAAAGTGGTTGGAACCACCAACCAAGATTTTATTTTGTGTGGATTGTGTGACAACATGATCCACATGAAATGTGCTGGCTTCACTCCCAAAATCAGGGACTTCTTAATTGCAGATACAGGACTTAAATGGTACTGCGAGCCCTGCAATTTAGCTACAGTTATCCAAGTTCATGAGGCAGACTCATGCTGGCTTTAAAGCTATGCATGTAACTTTTAATAATCTGCAAGCGTCATTCAACGAGCTTGAGCTTAATTTCAAAAATGGCAAGGTGATTACCGAATCTCCGAAGCGTAAAAAGACTTCGGGTCCTAATCCACTTATTGCCTCACCTGTTCTTCCAACCAAACCCCTTCTAGTGCCTAACAATAATCCTTCAATTGGTTCCAATGCTAACCCACTAATGTTATTTAACTCTCCTGCTAGAAATCCTATCAACAACCTAGCCACTTTATCTTCCGAACCTTTGCATGAGCCCTCTGGTTCAGTAGCTCGTGTGCCTATTAATCCTAATATAGGTACAACTGGGGCTCACAAGCCTCTGGTTGTTGTACCACTCAACCAATTTGTTTTTGTTTCTAGGCTGGCATCCGATACGTCATCGGATGATGTTGCAGCATATGTAAAGAGTCAAATCGATTCCCCTCTTATTGTTGTTGAAAAGTTTAAATTTAAACATGCCAGAAGTATATCTTCTTTCAAGTTGGGTGTACCGCCTGAACTTTTCTCGACAATTTGATCTGAAAAGTTTTGGCCGCCGCAACTTGTAGTTAAGGAGTATACGAATAGGCGAATTAATAGCAATAATGGTATAAGGATTAATAGTACACCGCCTGCTAGCCAACCTGTTGCCTCCACCTCGGTGGCAAAAAACTAACAAAACAACCTAGGTTGGGCTATCAAAACGTTATCATTTGATTCACATATAGTAGCACTCACGGAAACCTGGTTAAAACCTGATATATCTGATTATTCCATTTTTCCTTCTAAATATAACTTGTACAGATGCGATCGCACTTCCCGCAAGGGGGGTGGTGTTCTCATTGCTGTTGACTCCTGTATTTCCTCTGAACAGATTCTTTCTCAGCATCTTCCGGACATAGAGTTTTTATGTGTTAAAATATTACTAAACGGCCGTTCACTTTATGTTACTTGCTCTTATATTCCTCCTCAATCTGATATTAACATTTACTCGTCCCATCTGAGTGCCCTGCAACTTGTTTCATCATTTTTGACAGATATGGATAACCTGATAGTGGTTGGTGATTTTAATCTGCCACATGTTGTATGGTCTGTGAATGACACATCTTCGGCGGTGTTACCAGTCACTTCTGATGATTTTATCGATGGCCTACTTGAGTTAGGCCTATCGCAAGTTAACAGGGTGCATAACTGTAGTGGTAGAATGTTGGACTTAATATTTGTTTCGGACTCCGATTGCAGTAATGCTAGTAGAATACCCCCTCTAGTGCTTCCGGAAGATACCTACCATCCAACCTTAGAATTATCCATCGAATTTCTTAACCCTATTTTAGTATCTAAAAATACTTTAAAAACCCGTTGCTTTCGTAAAACTAACTTTACTAAATTAAATTATCTTCTTCAACATACTAATTGGTCGCGCCTTTATTCTTGTAGTGATATAGAAACTGCTACAGCCATATTTTATAGGACCTTGAATTTGCTTTTGGATATTTGTGTTCCCCTCACTTGTTCTTCAAGTGACAATAAACCACCTTGGTTTACAAGAGAACTATCGAAGTTGAAAAACGCAAAGACAAGATCATATAAAAAATTTAAAAAATCGGGAACTACTTTAGATTTATCTTCGTATTTAGTAGCAAAATCTAGTTTTATTTCCGTTAACACATCTTGCTATAATAATTATCTTAATCGTTGTAGACTAAACTTTTCACGTGACCCTAAACAGTTTTATAAATTTGTTAACTCTAAACGTAAGACTTCTTGCTTGCCATCCTCAGTATACCTAGATGATACAAAAGCAAGTTCTGATCAGGCAGTAGCCGATCTATTTGCTGAGTATTTTCAATCAGTATACTCATCGAATATGTATAGTAGTAGTAATTCCTATCCTTTTCAAGTTCAAACGTCAAATTGCATATATGTCCCAGTAGTTACTGAGTCTACGCTCCTGAGTGAATTTAACTCTATTAAACCTGGCTACTTGCCTGGTCCTGATGGAGTGCCAGGTTGTATTCTTAGATACTGCCCGGATTCTCTTAGTGCGCCATTAAATAAATTATTTAGCTTGTCTGTTGATTCAAACGTGTTCCCTGATATATGGAAGGAATCCTTTATAATTCCACTCCATAAAAATTCTTCAAAATCAAACGTTAAAAATTATAGGGGCATATCCAAGTTGTCTGCCATACCAAAAGTCTTCGAAAAAATTATATGTTCTCAACTGCAACACGGATGTAGTTCGATTATATTGCCTTATCAACACGGTTTTGTTAGGCGTAGATCTACTACCACTAACCTTCTTGAATTCACTTCGCTTGTTATCAAAGGGTTTCAGGAAAAAATGCAAACTGACGTTGCTTACACCGATTTTAGTAAGGCATTTGATTCTGTAAGTCATCCTCTGTTGCTTCATAAATTAAATATTATTGGATTTCCATCAAAACTATTATTGTGGCTTTCGGAGTACTTGTGTGGCCGGACACAAAAAGTAGTTTTTAAATCGTCTGTATCTAAACCTATTTTTGATACCTCTGGTGTACCCCAGGGTAGTCACCTTGGACCTTTGCTTTTTAATTTGTTTATTAACGATCTTCCAGCAGTTATTACTAACTCTTTTGTGTATATGTTTGCTGATGATGTAAAGCTATGTTTCACCTATAATGACGCTTCCCTGTGTAATTTTCTACAGTCGGATTTGGGTGCGTTGTCAGTCTGGTGCCGCACTAACTTACTCAATTTAAATTGTTCTAAATGTAAAGTCATGTCTTTTTGTAGAAGTACCCCTCATACTGCTCACTATTTGCTTGATGGTTCACCACTTGACCGCGTGTTTGAAATCAAAGATTTAGGCATTATTCTTGATCCTAAATTAAAGTTTGACGCTCATATTTCGTATATGGTCAATAAGGCCGATAATGTCCTTGGCTTCAAGCAGTGGTCGAAAGAGTTTAATGATCCGTACACCACTAAAACGCTTTATACATCCTTAGTACGTCCTATTCTGGAGTATGGATCTTGTGTGTGGTCCCCACAATACTCGATTCACCAGGACAGAATTGAATCTGTGCAGAAGAAATTTCTTCTTTTTGCCCTTAGAAGTTTTAACTGGGTTGCTGGAGTTGACTTACCCCCGTATTCAAGTAGACTCCTTTTGATAAATCTTCCCTCCCTGTTAAACCGTAGAACTATGCATGGAGTATACTTATTACTAACTACTTAATGGTGAATCGACTCATCAGTTCTTTGAGTAGAATTAATTATGTCCCATTAGATCTTCACGTAACTTTTTCCATTAGCCTGATCGTTGCTTCAGCAACTATTAATCATGAACCATTCGTGTTATGTTCTGACTATAACAAACTTATCTCTTGTCTCCTGAAGGCCTCACTCCAGTACTAAAAGATCGATCCTTTGCTTATCTAATCGTAACCACTACTAATCTAACGCTGGTCTGATTGGGTTTTTCTGGGTTTTCCAATCCTCGCAACAAATGTGGACTGCTCATTTTTATTGAATTCCCAGAGCTTACTTAACTTTAATTATTTTTCAGATTTATTTTTTCTATATTTACTAATTAATTTTTTATTTTATTATTTTAATTAATTAAATTTGATCATTTAATGTCAGTGCTCTTAGCTGACTATAATAGGCCCAGTGTTGCATAAAAGCAAGTACCTCTGTTGGGTCGATGGTTTCTAAATCGCTAAGTTGCACAATATGTTTTCCTAGAAAACTACTTCTGTTCCTTACTAAGGCTACGCATTCTGTTATAATGGGCAAGGAGGATTCTCCTTCCATTTCGCAGAATCTGCAAATCTCGCTGCTGACTATACCAAGCTTTGCCAGGTGACCTCGTAGTCTACAATGTCCTGTCAAGAGACCGGTGAGTATCCTGAGTCTATTTTTACCCATTGATATTACTTGCTTAAACCGTTTGAGGTTATAGCTACCCAAGAGAAGCTTTGCTTGTCTGAGTCCTGGTGTCCTTACCCAGCTCGTTCTCCGCAGAAGTCTCTCTTCATTCCTAAGCTCTTGCCGTATTGTGCTTCTTCCTATACCACAGTACGGCTCGGGTCCTATTAGGGGTGTCGCTGCCCCCAGTCTTAACTCATTATGTTAAACGAAGCGAATTACTTTGCTCAGTAATAAGCGTTTTATAAAACATACCTTATCCACTGTTAATGTTGTTGTACTAGTTCAATCACACGGCCAGATGGAACACAATTTGCTGTATGACCGATCACTAAAATTTCTATAAATTTTTTCCGTTTTCATGCTGGCTGGCGCGCCACCTGCGACAAATTAGTTGGCCAACTTTATACATATACATATATTTTACTTTTGGCCAAGTCGAGTAATTGCGCACTGCCAATCTCGCCAGCAGCTAAACAACAACAGCTGGGGGCACTTAACTCGCTAAAGGTAATAGTTGAGTGCTTATCTCAGTCTCCCTCACTCTCTTTCTCTCTCTTTCACTCTCTTTCTGTCTTGTCGCGCTCCCTCGCAATATTCAAACCCTTTTCTTGCTTTTGTTGTGTGTTGCCTTGTCGGTTTTTTGTTATAATTCGTGTTTAACTAATTTTAGCCTATTATCGCCATCATTATTATCATTATATATGAAATTGTTGCCCCGGCGCGCCTGCGCATTGCCAATTTCACACACACACACACACACACACAAAACAGACACTGGCAGGTTGCTCCAACTACAAAAAATACAAAATTTTAAACTCGAACTCCAACTCTCATCGTCGTCGTCGTCAAGTTGCTGTCAGACACCAACTGTTGTTGTCTCTGTACCAAGTTCCCAGTTTCACAGTGCCTGTCCCTGTCTGTCTTCTGACCGCTGGTGTTTGGCTGGCGGGGTCAGGCCAACAAAACATTATGCGCCTGCTAAGAGCTTTTCAGCAATATGTTCTATTTTTCACTCTGTTCCAGGCAATTACTAAATGGTAATTTAAAAGGTATGCTAAGTGAAGTAAAAACCAAGATGTGCAAAACAGCTCAAAGGGGTTGCATCTTAATTCGGCCTATTTGAAAAATTAGGAAATGTTTATGGGCTTGCAAATTGATTCAAGTCAAAGCAGAAAAAGCTCATAACCAATCTAAAAATATAGCTGTACCTTCTTAAAGTTTTGTGTAAATGATTAAAATCATAATTTGCGCATCTAATAAAGTATGTGAATGTTAGAAGGGGTAGTAGGTTAAAGGGGCTAAAAATTTAAATAGTTATTTGTAGGTGTACAAATTATCAGTTGACATAATTATAATATGGCACAAGGGCAGCCAGCAACCTTTGACTACATAAGCAACACACAAATGAAACTAAGCAGACTCGACCAAATTGAAATCATCAGACTACGACTAGGAAACACAAGACTTGCACATCAACACTACCTCAACTTCAACATACCACCATCCTGCACTTTCTGCCATAACAGAAACATTCCTACTATTCCGCACCTTCTAAAATCATGTCCAGCACTTAAACCTGTTATCCAAAAAACAGTCCAGAAAACGAATCCTCTAAACCTCCTCTGCAACCATAACCCAACCACCTTATCCAAAATACTTTCCTTCCTTAAAATATCCAACATATACCACAACATTTAACAAATAAGAAGGCTGTAGTCGGGAGAGACCGACTAGAAGATACCCTGAACCCAGTTGCAATAAATAAATTAAATTTATGTAAGACTTTGGTATACTGACTTAGCTTCAATCGATTAAATTCGATATCTCCGGTGTTTCTTAGGCGATTTGGACAAAATTTTCAGAAAAGTTCTATCGTTACCCATTATTTCAACCCCCGTTTTTAGATTTTCCAAATTCGATATTTTTTGTTATCGATATTATGTGTATATCAGAAACCAGAATAGTTATCTATAATTTGAGGCAAACTTGTTCTGCTCATGGTATAGGAAAACTTATATACAAAATCTGAAGACGGACAGACGGACGGACAGACGGATATGGCTATATCGTCTCGGCTGTTGATGGTGATCAAGAATATATATACTTTATGGGGTCGGATATGCTTCCTTCTGCCTGTTACATACTTTTGCACAAAACCATTATACCCTTATTTACCCATTTTATGGGTTAAGGGTATAAAAATTATTGATTATGAATCCATCATCACAATAAATTAAAATAATTTTCCTTTAATCATGTTTTACTTGAGTAGCAGGAAGAAGAACTATACTTTTGTGAAAAGTTATGTGACCCAATCAAACTTTGGGCAAATAAAACATACATAATTTTGATTGCACACATTATGAAGACTTAATTGATTAAGATGGTGATATGCATAATCAGGACCCCATTTTACTACAAATATCAGAAGCGAGCATTTAAGGGGATTAATTTGAGTTTGACGATTCATCTCATCCTGATCGATAAACACTTTGTCACATTCGAGGAATTGAGAGACTCTTTTTTTCTAAAAATTTTCGTGTTGTATTCATGGAATGAAAAAAATCTTTAGTTTGATAGGCGCGGATCTACGATTAGTTTGATAGCCTCAGTTTCTTGTGCAAAGTCGCTTAGAATTGGCTGTAGATAGTTTTCCAGGGATTTCCACAAATTGTACCTCAAATGAGCAGCGTTTGAAACGCTCGATACTACTGAAAGGAAGGGAAACTTAACTGCAATCAAAAGACAGCAAAAAATCTCGTTGAACAATTGCAAGAAATTATTGAAAGTAATACGAAAACAATTTATGCGGCAGCCGCAGCAAAAGATGCCAAGAGAAGTGATGAGTCGAACAATAGGCAGCCGAGCGAAAACCACAAAAATGACAAATGTAAACGGAACCGCAGCATGATCGTCAGGCAGACAGAGACGGAAACGGGAACGAAACAGGCCCTTCAGGCAAACGCACCAGACACGACGCTTGGGTGGGTTGTGCCAAGCAACACCTACAACACAGTTACTGTGATTCGGTTGCTCAGTGTCCTTGTCTGTCTGGATGTCCTTTTTTTTGTTGGGATAAGAATAACTGATACGACAACTCATGCGGCGTTGCAGAAGGCGCTGTGTCCAAGAAGGAGACCAGGCCACTTAAAGTGCATAACGTCAACGCATCGGTTGCATTGGACGGCGTCGGATGCCACTGATGCTTGACCAACAGACTGCTGAGGTTTCAGTTCCATACAATTTCTATAGAAAACTGTAAAACGAATATCGTCCTTGCCATATGCCAGTGGACAGTTGTTTGATTTGTCTTTCTATCTGTCTGCTGGCTTGAAGATATCGTGGCTTCCGACTGACTCCTTACGCACGTCTTATCATTGTTAGTTTTTCCTGTAAATTCTCTGCTGAATTGTTTTTCCTTTGCTTTGTCGCCTGCTGACAGCTTCTTGCAAATTGTCCTTGTTTTACGTAAGTGATTTATACGGTCTCTGTTTTTACAAAGGATTTGTGCGAAATATTACTATTTGCAGAGCTGCCTTCAATTTGCAACGTGAAGCTCAAAGAAAAATACTGAAACTATTGCAAATAGTGACTTAAATAAATATGCAAAAGATTAAAGAATGTCTTTTGTGTACAAAGCATAAATTCAGTAGCAAGGTAAACATAAGTATATTCTAAACTAAAAGTATTTTACTATGAATCCCTCATTCAACGCGTTATGCTTTTGATAAAGTTTCAGAAAGAAACATTGAAGCTTATAATAGATCAAATGTTTTACATTAATTGAATTCTAATCAGCTTTTTAAGTTTCAATACAACTCGAAAGGAAATTTTTATAATAACACAAATCTGAATGAGATTCAAAAAGGCTTAGAATTGCTGATTTTGGAACTCTTGAACGATACGTCTCAATTTTATTTTAGCGTTTATATTTATAGTTTTTCACTTTTTTTTTTTACTATTTGTGAAGTGCAATCCTTTTATGTTCTAAATATTTATAAGTAAACAGCTAAGACCTTCAAACTTGGATCTGAGTATTTATTTTTAAGGATAGTGTGCTCTTCAGTTACTTTGGGCAAAGAGAACCTAACTTATTTATGTTGCTCAGCCTTATGGCCTGTTAATAAAACTGCAGCTTAACAGTTCGCTTCATCGATTTAATACTTTGTTAACCAAATTGACATCAAAGCTAAGAACGGCTGCAAGTTTTATATTTATTAATTTGGCTGGCAACCTGTCCAAGAGTTTGCTGCTTATCTACACAAACTCATCAAGAACAGAGAAACCTGCAGGACAAAATGCAAACCCTTCTAACTGCAGCCAATCAGCAGGAGCAGGAGCAGAAGTAAGAAACAACAGAGCAGCTACAAGAAATTCAATTGGGCTGCCAGCCTCAGCTCAAAATCAAAGGTGTTGTTTACAGGCGGCAGCCAGCGGCATCCATCGGACAGTTGACCCTTCTACGAATGGATAAAAAAACAGAGAAGCAAGAGCATCTGCCAGTGCATGCGTAATGACCAACTGCCAAAAATAGTGAGGGCCAAGAGTCCGAAAAAAAGGACGCCCTAATGAACGACGTTGTTGAAAATCTACGTGGCTAAAAACGCAAAGAGACAACTTAAAAAAATAAGGAAAACACTCGGTTACAGATGCCATCGAATTATAGCAGCAGACGCCAAGCAAAGAGTTGAAATTGAAACAGTTGCCGAAGGGTTCGAGTTCGGCATCGGGTTTGTGTGTTGTGTGTTTGGGTTTTTGTGTTTTGAGTTTTGAGTTCAAGTCAAAGCCAGTCAAACGGCGGCGGCGAATGGCGTAATTATTGAAGCCGGGTTAGGGATTTACCACCTGGACGTGGACTGACCAGCAGCGGCAGACGGCTAGAGACAGCAGCCGCCGAAGATGCCAAAAGGGTTGCTGGTCTGCAATGTGTTACCAAAATTTAATTTGACGCTTAATTGAGCCGTTCCCATTTTCTTTCGATGTGGGATGTGCTGGCTGCAACTGGCGCATACTTAGTTACAGTTCCCTACATTGTACATACACTCAAAAAAAAACGGCAGCACTTAATGAAGACTGCCTGGTAACTTAGAAAGGGTTTTTCGGTTTTCCAACATATATTGTTTAGGTTTCGAATCATATTTTATTATAAATTTACCAAGTAAGACGACTTTAGTCGAGAAAGCTCGAATAGAAGATACCCCGAACACTACACTTTGTATATATGGTATGTAAGGCCTATCTATGGTTTGGGATAGCTTATATTCAAAATCATAGCTTCAAGCACTTACGTTCTCTAAGATCGACGAGTTCATACATACGGACGGACGGACGGACGGACACGCGGACATGGCAATATCGAGTCGGGGGTTGATGTTGATCAAGCATATCTATATGTTATGTGGTTGAAACTGTTTCCATGCATGGTCAGTACACCCTTTCAACCCATTTCAAAAGTTCAGGGAATCTAATGATTAAGCACTAGAAAATACTTATAGAAACGAAAAATATACAAGTGATAAGAATTTAGAATTAAAACTGCAATCGAAAAAATATTTCTGCATCAAAACAAAAATCATATTAAAACTAATCAATATCAAAAAAATTTTTTGTTTATTTTAGAATATTTCGGGATTTATAAATTAAATACGGACATTAAATTTACGTTTATAATAATACGAAATGCAACGTGAAATCAAAACATTTTCTTTGGATGCTGATTTAAGTCTTCAAATCAAATATGAAAATGTTTGGTTTAAAAACTGGTCGCATTGAAATGTCGACTTAAAATTAATTCATACTGAAAGAAATGTGAAAAATCTTTGATTTTACTCCGATACGCCATCATGTTTCGTATCCGGTAAATTTGAACTACATTTTTGTGTTAAGAACAAAAACTATTGACAGAAAATCAATTAATAATCAGAGTAAAAGTTTATACGTTTTACAATGATTTTTCTCTGTGTGTAGATTTTTATTTGTTGTACTTGAAGCGGTAAGTATGAGAGTCAGTTAAAGGACACAATTAAGGCGGCTAGAGATGACAATCCTTGCAATGGCTTGCACAGCACGTGCGCAGTTGCATCTTGCAGCGTTTTTGAGTATTTTTTATTTTTTGCCAAACTGTACCGGTTCGTCTTGTACCGCATCAGCGTCTTCGCCTTCGTCCTTGCCGGCTTAAGCTGCTGGCCATCGTGCAAGCAGCAAACACCAGGTGCTGCATGCAGCAGGCTGAGCTCGTCGTGCAGCCGCCTGCCTGGCCGGCGTTTCTTATTCTTATCAAGTCAGGCTAGGTCCATTGTCCACTCGAGTACTTAGTTCATTGTCTTGGCTGTCGTCGGTTTTGTGTCCTGCCGCGTGCTGCAATTGTTTCGCCTTTCGAGCGTGTCCTTGCATTTTCTCGCTAGTACTGTAGCTTATTGTTTTGATTCATTTTGTCAAATTTATATAAAATTTATTGCAACGCACGCATTCAATATATGGTCTATGCTGCTTTAGGTCCCTTTAATGGCAGCCAAATCGAGTCCCATAAATGTGTATTTAATAGTGTCAAAACAGGACACGGCGTGGAAAATGTGGTGAGATAAGGAACTCGCATTCGTATTGCATTGACACTGTAAAATGTATTGAATCCAACTGCAGCAATCTACAATATGTTATTGACAGACTATAACAATATGAAATTCTAAAGCATGCTTCAGTGCTTATTGACAATGAAATTTGAAGTAAAAGAAGATTCTTGCTATGGAACAGAAATTATACAAATAATTTCTAAGTTAAAACGAATTGAAAACAACTTTTTCTAAATTAGTTTTACAAAAAAATGTGCTTGAAAAAGGAACAAAAAGTATTTTGAAATTGAAATTTAATAGTTTCAGCAGTAATTAAAATTTCAAAATCTTTACTTAATGGTTTTCTTTTGATTTTAAAATTTTTTATTTAAATTTAAAAACTTAGAACAAGCAAAATTAATTATTATTGTTAAAACACAGAAATTAAAACATATTAAACTTTTTATTGCCTTTTTTTTGTAACTATCAATAAATTCAATATTAGGACTTATGTTTTAAATGTATTTTATTATTCATAAACTTAGTTAAAATTGTATTAACTGTAATATTCTTGCAAATTGCAAAGTTCCTAGGAATGCTCTCCAGATTGCATCTGAAGCTCATCATGCCAGATAAGGTCGAAGCTTTGAAACTATGATTAGAAAAGATGATCGTTACGATCCTAATAGCTCAAGTGCTCAGAAAATCTATAACGGAACACCCACTACGTTGACTTACGAGCAAAACTATTCTCCAGCTGGCTCGAATATCAGTGCAAATATTAGATATGAATGCAGGTCAGTTTGTGTTAACAAAGCACGTGTCATTTGGCCAGGCTCAGATCCCTGGACAGGTGATGCGAACAAAGTAAGAAATTAGACGGCATTGTGTGGCCAGGAGTTGCCAACGAAACAGACCCCTAACCGAACTCCGAAACAGAACAGAAACACCCACAGTGCGTGCGTGCATATGCAAATATTTCCAAATGCTAGGCAGCTGCAAATGTAGAAACAAAAGCCACAAAACAAGCAACAGGCAGCAGGCAGCAGGCAACAGGCGGCAGGCCACAGGATCAAATAGGGTCAGTCCAGGCCAGTACTAGCTAGAAAAAAATAAACAAAGCCCAAAGCAAACGCACTGAACCTGCTCGACAAGGATACGTTTTTTTCTAGGATCTGAGGATCGTTTCGTCTCGCAGCTCTTGAGGTATTTGGTTTACGGCGAAGTGGCTGGAACAGATGTGTTAAGACTTTAAACAATGCAAGAATATGGACCATTGCATAATAATCAGTCAAAGTATTTATGAAAATCACGTATGAGTGTGAATTGCTGCTAGAGTAGATTTATGGCGCTTTTATAGCACCCAATCGGAGTGTAAAGTATAGAAAGAGAGGGGGACACATGTATCTCAATGGATTCTAAGAAGATGAGCCATATGCTAAGGCCAAAGGCTTAACCCGGGCAGGTAAAACTCTTTAAATTCAAAGAACACAACCGAAAACAATAGCCAACTATGCAGATGCGCAGTTTTTGAAAATCAACGTCAAATGAAACGACGTCTATTGACATATCCATATCGAAAACTACCACAAATCGTAAAACCTGAGATGCCAATAAACAATGCATCCAAAAGCCTTTCAACATTTGTCACCCCGAGCGATGCTAATCAAAAAAGGCAGATCTAAAATCAAAAAAGGATTTTACATACTACAAAGGACCCAGTTGACAAGACAGTTCTAGATCATGTTTGCGCAATTGTCGAACGCCATTGCAATTGTCACAATTGGCAAAAGTTGTGTCAAAGGGTTTCAATTGAATAAATAAATACTCGATGGTGACAGGGCAAGCTGCAATAATGTTGTCAAAAATGTATACATTTTGCAGAGAATTGCATACAATTGTATGTCAAAGGGTTATTCATGATTTTCCATAGCTAATATACTATGTTTTGAATAGATCTATTCGGTTATCGAGAGCCTGCATTTATTTTGTGCAAATATTGTGGGGGCGATGTAGCTGCCAGCATTTGAAATCCTTACAATATTATTCAATTAAATACAGGCTTAAGCGCAAAAACATCTGCCTATTCATTGGTTTCCCTTCCATGCTTAAATAAGTCATTGATGAATATATTTTCATTACAAAATGTTTTTTTTTGAATCTGTACATTTTTGTAAGTTCGTAACCAGTGATATAAAACGTATTTTAAAAGTTATTATTAAAAGTCATATTTCGTTGCAGATGGGTAAAGTATATTTGAAAACATTTTTTTTTTTTTCTAGTGATGACCAGATTGTGCCACGATCCATGAGCTGCATACTAAATGGGGACCTTGAGTGCTTTAAAAAACTATTGAATCATTGATTCAGTCAGATTGAAAGCCAACAAAGCCCGACAACAGATTCACCCGCACTTTGTCTATGTCTGCTTAGTTCTTGTGAAGCGAAAAAAATAGTCAGCAGATAAAGTAGAAAAAAATAAAGTTGAACGCATTGTGCGTCAGTTACCCGAGGAGGACAATGCTCCACAGTTGTTTTTTGTCAGCACTCAAAAACACAACTAAGCATAAAAAGCAGCAGGAGCAGCAAGTAGGAGAGAAGCGGAAAGTCGAGTCTGAAGACAGGACCAAATGAACTGATCATGCGTGGTGTTGTTTTTACTTGCAGCCTGCTAAGGAAACATCTGCCCCGCTCAATTTTTCGATCGCTTCTTCTTCTTTACTTATTTTTTATTTTATATTTTTTGTCTTTTCTTGGCATTGTTGTTGTTGTTGTTTTTGTACGCATGCACACGCAGGACATTTGGAACAGGATACTTACAAACAAAAAACAAGTAAAACCTTAAAAAATAATAAGAACAAGCTGCTTGCGAAGAAGAAGACGCTACATGGTAGGCTGGATGTACATGTGCCCGTGTCTATATGCAGTGTCTGTGTCCTTACACAGAACGCTTAACTCCTCCACACTACTGCCGGCTGCGACGAGACAATACACACACATATATACGTACAGTCAGCCAGTACTATTTATGTCAGCTAGAAACAATGTCAAGGTCAAGCGCGTGCCTTCTGCGCATGATGATGATTTTTTAATAGAAAAAATCTCGAATTTTAAACGCAGGATATGCGTTTCCTGCTTTAGTTGAACGGCATGTGGTGTCGCCACAGCAGCTGTCACTAGTACTGATCCTGTCATTTTCATTTTGGAGCGTGCGTGTCGTTGCTATAGCACTTTTTGACACGTTCCTAAAAAAAAAAAATTATGATGAAGTATTTGGTTTTTTTTAATAGAAACTCGTATTCAGCAAATTTTTTGTTCTTATATCCTGTTGAGACCATCAGCCACTGCTGTTCTTCAATAAGCATACGCGACTTCTTGAGTTTTTAATACTGTAGCATCGTCAAATAATAAAGTCATGTATAGCACCCACATAATGTCACATTGCCAGCTGCAAGCATTTTATATTTCATTTATTTCATTATTATTTGAGCATGCATTTCGTTATAATCCCTATCTTTTCTTGCAAATGTGTTGCGTCCTATGACAATTGGCTTCATCTTACAGCGCCTGAAATTTACGCAAACATGCCCGACAATAACGATTATTATTGTCGCATGCCACTCGGCACATTAATCCTTTTATTGTTACTATATTTGTATATAAGTTTTATTTTGGTTAAGCCTTTGACAATTTGCGAATGTTTGGATTCGAATTCTGCTTCAAGGCGCATTCTGAATGATTTATTTTTTTTATTAAAGTGAGCTCCAAAAAGTTTGGAATAAAATAATTAAGCAACGTAAATAAATAAAATACATGTTTGAAATTAATGCAATACATGAATTAAATTAAATTAGTTTTATTATTGAACATAGGCTGAAAAACATATTAACAGAAAAAATTAGTCAAATAAGAATTAGTATAAATCGGTTAGGTTGTTTTGTTTTGCTATTCTTTGTGTAAGATTTGATGATAACTTTTCTATCTGTTTGGTCAAGTTAAATAAAAAGGTAAGGATGAGTATTGAAGTGTGTTATTACTAGAAACTAAAAGAAATCGTTGAACTGTTTTCTGTGAAATATAGCTTATTCACACAATCTCCTATCATACAAAAGCACCATTAAAAAAGATTAGATCTAATCGCCAAATCGATTATATATGAAAGTTTTTGTTATCATCTCTGTGGTGATATATTTTTTCATACATTTTATTATTATACAAAACCATTGTAAAATTATTTGTATGCAGACATTTTTTAACGAAGGTATTTGTCTAACAGCAAGACATTTTGTTTTTAATGGAACACTTATTTATAACCGTACACTGATCATCGAGGCCGGCTGACTGGTCGCGTCCTTGGACACGTAGATGTTGGCCTAATCTCTAATCGCGCGTCACGCTGGCAAGACAAAAGTCCTTGCCTTGCCTTGCCTGAACGCTGTGACGCTTAAACTAACGATAAGCATCAGCAGGTTCAAACTGACAGCCAGCAGGTAGTTTGGTGGTTTTAGTTGGTCACGCTATTGTCCTGCTGCACGATTTTCGTCCCCTCCAGTTGGCAGACGGTGATCCTACTTTTAAAATGTTGCAATGTGCATTGTAGAACTTATATCATAATTTTCGTAGCATTGTATGTCTGTTGCTGATGTTCTTGCGTTTGCTGCTTGCTGCTTATTGTGGACGCTTGTCCTTCTTAGCCTGAATGCAGCTTTATCCTGTTGGCTGGGCTATCTTGATTTAGTTTTAGTTCTAGTCGGTTATCATGGCTTGATCTGCTCATGTTTTTTTTCATGAAAAGTAAATTGAAAGCAAACGAAATAGTTCGAGCACATGAATAGAAGGGAATGTAAATTTGACTTTGAATATTTGTTATATCCACGTCTAAAAATCTGTATATCAAGCGATATTTTTGCTTCCGATCTTTCGATTACAAAAGTTGACATTCAATTATAGCTCTTAATTGCTAAGGAACAGCACAAACAGATCATCAGCATCACCTTTCACCCTAAGGACAAACGAAGAGAGCAACAACTTCCGGTCATGCAAACTTTTCGAAACAGGAAACCTGTCCAACCTTTGAACTCAACTTGGCAGAACACAGGCAGTTCCTTGCTGTAATTTGCCGATATCTATGAATCTTGGCGATTAGTTACAAAAGACATAAAATCTTCCGGTCTGCGAAAAATACGCTCAGAGGAAACGAATGATCAACATGAAAGTTGCGTATCTGTTGCTCGGGGAACTGCTCTTTGATCCTGTACCTGTTTCAGCGACAGATGCGCAAAATCTCACTAGAAGAGCAGAGAAAACAGCATCAACAACAGACAACAATATAGGGATACGGAAGCAGCAGTCGCCGCTAAAAAATCAAAACAAAACAGGCAACAAAAATGAGAGAAACAAACGGTGCAGAAAACGGAAATAAAAGCAGTCCCAGTTTTAGTTCCAGATCACTGATCTCCAATCTCTCGTACCCAATTCCAGTTTCGAGCCTGTGCAACAGTTGTCCCTTGAGGCAAAAAACACACTACTCAAAATCACAACTGTTCGCAGCTCGTTTTGCATTTATTTCCATTTTGACTGCCTCTTGTTTTTAATTTTTGCCCCTGTGTGCAACATGTTTTTGTTCTCAATGCGTTTTCAACGCGTCTCGCCATGTGTGATGATCATTAAAAATGCATTGTAGCCGTGGATACTGCGGTTTGATAATGTCAAACATGTGTCTATCCTGTGACAGTACGCATCCGTAAGTGGAGAAGCTGCTGTCGCTACTCTTGAATATGCTAATCATAGCTTGACGCTAAGATTTTGGAGGAACACAATCAAATAACTGTATGTTCTTTAGCAGAAGCGTAGCGTGCCATGGCGGGACCCCGTATAAAAAATTATTTGGGTGCCCTTAGGAAGGAAAAAGATTTTTGCTTTCGACCCGAATAATTGATACGGCAGATACGGCGGTAGCTATGCCCCTGTTCTTTAGCATACTATTTAAAGTTGTACAAGCTAAAGCAGATATTATTAGCTTATGACATTCGATTTAAGTTAAGTTACAACTAAAATAACAGAAAACAATTTTCACAAAAATTTGCTAAAAAATTAATATTGGCAAGAATATATAAATTGACAGAATATGAAGAGGGGATATTAAACTTTTCGAGTATTTGAGATTAACTTTTTATTTGTAATTCCCTGTAGAAGCAAGGCAACAAATGTAAGCCATCGGTTTTGTAATGCCTATTTCCATATGCACTTAGATATTTAGAATCATATATTTATTTATTTACATATAGTAGGAGGAGTCTTTTAATGTTAATTAAACATTAAATAAAGTAAAATGGAGCCGATTGTGAAGAGGTCACACATTCATCGCACTGCCTGCTTTATTCAACTTTAAATTAGTTTAAGCCTTGCGAAAATTAAAAAAAAATAGTTCAGTGTTTTTGTGGATATAGTCATACCAAATAACTAGTCCACTTTTTTTTCTCTATGGGGCTGTGTTGCAAAAAAAAAACAAATATATATTTCATAAAAAGTCTATAGCACATGTAACTCATATACAAACTTGTTAACCATTTATTTCACAATTTTTTTAAATTCAAAGTCAACTCACAGCCGTATCATTCGGTATTTTTGAAACCACAAGAAAATGGAGCAGTTCAATGTACAAGCGTACAAATGTATTAATATGCTAAGTGCGAATCGATTTCGCTAAAAATGCAGCCTGCATTACTGATCAAAATTTAAGAGCATTAAACATTTATATGTAACAGGCAGGTAAGGAATAAAATGATTAAATTATGGTGCCATATTTTCTGGCAAATTATAAAACAAAAGAGTTGGCAACCAAGTTTGGGGGCAAACTGGGCATTGGGAATAGCAAGACGGGCTTTTGGCGGGCGTGATGATTGCATTTTAATTGACAAATTAAAAATCAATGCCTTCTGAGTTGTACGTACTGTGTACTTAAATTAACCAAACCAAATTGTATATGCCAAAGAACAAAAAAAAAAAAAAAAAAAAAAAACAACAAACTGTCGATTGAACACCGATCGTGAGAATGAATACAGCGACAATGTCGACGGGCGGCGGCCCGAACCCAATAAATCTTCATAAGCATGTCACGTTTCGAGTGCAACAGCTACTCGTAAATATCTGAATCTGAAGCTGATGACGAAGCTCAAAAAAAAAAAAAAAAAAAACGTTTCTGAACCTCCCTACGGATTATCAATTATTTTGACATAAAATAGCCGCACGCCCCAGTCGGAGCCGGAGCCAGAGACGTAGACGAAAGCAAGTAGCTGTTGGGATGAGGCAGTCCACCTCGTGCCTCTTTTGCTTGCTGCGGTTGTCTATCGCTTCTGATGTCCAACGGCCCCACACAAGAGATTTCGTGAGTGTGCCATGGCGGTGACACATACGTGCCGCGCTTTTCGGCAGTCGATGATGTTTTGTGGACTACCGTTGCCTACCATACATACATACACCTCAACAATTGGGCATCATTTGTAAGCGCGACACGTGCCGCCAAGAAGGATAAAAAAAGCTGGAGTCGTATTTGGCGTACATACACGCTTTAAGTGGTATAATTAAATTAACTTTGCATTTGGTAAACGTTCAATGAAATTTGGTCATAAAACTTGTTGTTAATCTAAAATTTGTTTTTCGTTAATTTGCATTTCGGAAATGTTGCTGAAGTTCAACACCATGAATTTAAAGATGCGTTGAAAATAAGTGAAGAATTATAAAACGATTTGTTTTACCCCGAGCCCATGAAATGGTTCTGTGCAAATGTATGTAAGAGACAAAATAAAGCATCTCTGACCCCTGACCACACATAGAATATCTATTCTTTATCAGCATCAACAGTCGACCGTCTTTACTTTTGTATAAGCGCGTCGATTACGAAGGCTATGAGAGCTAGAAACTTGATATTTGGAATTAAAGATCGTGTACACCACGCGAAGGTTAAGTTTATTTTAAATTATCAATACCTCTTCTGGTTTGTCGATATACGCGTGTAACCGATTACAATTGAAACATCATCCAAAAACTTTAGACAATATAGTGGTTAAGAAACACAAGACATATAGAAGTTAAGTCATTCAGGAACACAATGTTGAATGAATTTGTTGCCTACGCGTGTACACACACCCACACAATCATAAAAACAATGAGTGTACGTCTAATGTCTAGGTTACAGGGTATCTTTTCATCTGACTTGCTTATTTTGTTAATATTAAATAATTTAAAGGGCAAATCATATTTTTGAACAAACCAATGAATTCAATTTAATTTTTTAGTTGAGCTTCTTATAATTATTTAAAAGAATAATAATATATAAATAGCCTAGATTCTGGTTGGATCAGTGTTTTATAAACAGCTGTAGAATATAAGAACAGTTCAAAGAATCATAGTAAAAAACGCAATCTAAATTATAAAAAGTTAATATTTAACGATATCCAGAAGCGATATTGAAGGCATGTCTGCATCTGTTGTTGTTTTTATGTTTTTTTGGAGGTGTAAAATTAGTTTAATATGATGCTGGCTAGATAAATAGCCCAATTAAGCGAAAATTGAAGATAAATGCAGAAAATTTTATTTTGTCGAATAAAAAAATAATTTGTGCATAAGGCATACACTACAGTAATCATGCGAATGCTCCAAAAAATTGTTTAAAGTAATTACATGAATCGAGAGCCAATTAAAAATGTCAACAACACTCAATGCCTAACCCAAATGTGTGCTTAGCTTTTTTGTGGAGTCAGCTTTTCCCAGGCCTTAAGGCGAAATGGAAAACTCGCCTGTGACACTGACACTGACAGCCTACTCAGAGTGGCCAACCGATGGCCAACAAAGTAGACCAGGCAGTCAGGCAGGCAATTGGAAAAACAAACACATGCCGACAGAGGCAATAGGCCGCTGGAGATTGACATCTTCATCATAAATAAAAGTGAAAAACTTGTTCACTGCGCAAGAAAAGCCGGACAAACGCAAACGAATCCAAGTCAAAGCAAACCAAACCAAACCAATCGTAACGAAAGATGCTGCTTTGGTTTTCTACAATTTGTATATGTTGCATGTTCGTATCTCTCTCAATCTGTATCTTTAGATGCTATGTGGCAATGTGGCAAGTGAATGTCAATCGAAATGGCAAACAAATAAACTAACTAACAGCCAGGCAAATAATCATAACAATAACAATGCCATTACCAACTATTTGTTTGGCCACTTACGGGCCTAATGAAGACATGTTACCATGTTCCACAGGCCAAATGGGGGTTTCGAAGGCCCCAGTTAGACGTTGTCATAATTACACTTAAATATCACATCTGAACGCTAATGGGGCAGCCAAACAAGGGGTGTCAGCTAGAAAGAGGCAGGAGGAAAAGGTGGCGGAATATGGTTGCATCTACACAAGATCCTGTGAGGCATGCTAAATTACTGGTCCAATGTTGGTGACGCCCTCTCGTCGCTAAGTGTTAACAAATTCATTTCACTCAATAATTTTCTCAACGTACTGTAACTGGTTTTCTTCAGCACGCAGCGGCATATTCGTAGCCCCCCAACACCAACTCCAACTCGAGCTCCGATTCTGCTTCTGACTCTGACTCTGGCTATCACAGCTACATGGGTCTTTAATCTTCATGCAGAGGCGGCAACATTATTTGCATGCTTATTAGCCTTCAACGCACACAGACAGGTTGATACAGATTCTCGCCTCACTTTCCATCTCTCAGGCATAACTACATATCTTTCTATCTCTGTCTCTGTATCTATTTCTGTCTTACAGCAAGTTTAGTTATTAGCAGTTGCCTTGCACTTGTTGTTGGTCCGATTTTCAACACTTTTGACGTGCTGTTAATTGATTTAGAGTGCAGTTTGCGTCCGCGTTTGACCACTGAGTCTCTCTGACTGTCCGATGCGGACGTGAACGTTTCTGACGACGCGACGGTGTCTATGATTATATAGCGCCACTTGCTTGTTATGGCCAACTTTGGTTTTGCCACTGTAATGACTGTTGGTTGGTAATTGTTGCCTCCTCATTGCTGGTTAGCTAGTTGTACGTGCCACCAGTGGGAGAAAAATGTTTGCCTAACTGCTCAATCGTGCTGCAATGACAACTTTATTAGCTTTCGCACAGATGTGGGCGCACCTAGCACCCTCTACAATATAGTGTGTGGGTGTTTTTTTCGTTGTTTTCTTTTAGTGAGGCAATTTAGTTTCGATTTGGCAGGTGATTTTTGTGTGTGGCAACTGTACTTGAACACAACTCAATAATACTTGATACTTCGATGCTGGAAATTTCTACAGTCACAGCTGCTAGCCTGCGAAAACAAAGATCATTCGAAATGCATATGGACCAAATGTTGTTTACCAACTTAGTTTTTTCCGCTTGCCAGCGCAGAACAAAACAGGGTCACTGGAACACCTTGCGAGGGCATCAAATTTTCAGTGCGCTGAATCAGAACACCAGGAATCAGAGACATGTGCAGAGATACACAGCAACAGATTGCCAACAAGAAAGAGAGGGTCCTCAGAGAGGTATATATGGTATGTATGTACATGTGCAACAAATTAAACGAATGCTGGAAACATTTGGCAGTTGGTGGTGGTCACAGCAGGTACTTTTTCAAGGATAATAATACACAGTCACAGATAATGAGAGCGAGAGAGAGTCCTGTGCGCAACAGGCTGCAGCCGCTAGTCCAAATGGATTTCGTTTTTTTTTTTACCATGCCAAGCAGATTTACTTTTGTTCGTTTTTATTTTGTTTTTTCCTTTTTGTGTGCAGCTGCTGCGCCGCTGATGGTCTTCAGTTAAAATGGCAGCAATCACAGCAGACGCTACTTAGTTAGTTAGAAACAATGCTAACTAAGCAATAGTAAATTTCCAGGTACAGCTAGACCTAAAACTTTTGGAATTGGGTGTGGTTTTCGCTCAGACGTAATATCAACTCATATGTAAGTATGTATTTACACATGCCAATATTCGTCTTCGTCTTATGTATATTTATTCTTGCCAGCAACTCATTGGTTATGCACAACCATTAGCCGACAAGCGTTTAAAAAGCGTTCAGATACGTTTGTTAATTCCATTGACTTTACGACTGTTTATATTCTTCATGTTCGAGTCATGTTGTGATTGCCTACATGATTACGTTATATACGAGTTCGAGTTTTATACTAAACAAAATTAAAATCTAATAGATTCCAATGAATGTAAGTAAAATACGTATCACATATTTGCTATGAAAATCCTTATTTGTATAATGATATCATTATTATTAAGTTTTTTTTTTTTTTTTTGATAAGAATCATTTTTCAATTAATGTCAATTACATAGCGTTTCTTGATTTTACAGTTAAAATATGTTATCATATGTCTTAGATTATGTTACATTGCAATTTTTAAGAGACAGTAATAAATTATTGATTAAATCGCCTATTTACAGAGTTTGTAATTTTTACTTAAAGTACCTAAAGTTCAATAGAAAAGTATTTTCTATTACGTAGGTTGAAAATATTTGTGTTTTTGTTATATGTATATTTAATAACATAGTTTATATACAACGTTATAGAATATGTGCAAACATTAAATAGGTTTGGCTAATTTATTATTTATTATTAAGGTTGAAGTAATTTGAAAGTTAGTTAACGGTTGGGTAAAGCGCTAGTTGCGTGTCTTTCAGCTTTGGGTGCTGTCTGATGTGTACATACTTAATCTATATTTACATTTACATTTTTATTATGTACATTATTAACTATATATTCTATTTACATATTGGAATGCTTTGGACGTATTTAATTTAGGTATGTTTTATATGGTGTAAGCATACGGTGTTGATTTTTAAATTTGGTGGTATATGTTGGATATTTTAAGGAAGGATAGTATTATGGATAAGTTGGTTTGGTTAAGGTTGCAGTCGTTTGCCTGATGTATATTATTTTATGGTGTGCATTAAAATAAAAGTGTTCCATTATTCCAAGCTTCATTCCCATATTTTGTTAACTTTCTGACACTTTATTAAAATTGTTTACGACTGAAAAACTATGCCGATTTTATTCTTTCTAATAATCATGTTGTTGATATGAGAATAGCAACTTGAATGTGCGGGCACTCACATATTAATTAAAATATGTGTATGTATTACCACTTTTATAAAAATATATACAAATCGACTAAGAGTTACTTACCTACTGACTGTCCCCCTCTATGCTCATTCCTAAATAAAGCGTGAATTATGAAGACAAAAAAAAAAAAAATACTTCAATTTGATTACTTGAAATATATCAAGTGGAATGTTTGTTGCCAAACACGAGCCCCAGCAACGAAAAAAAAAAAAACTAAATAAATAAATCTGGACAAGAAAGTGAAGCATAAAGTAAACCTGATGCCATGGCGACAGTTGTTGCAGTTGATGTACTGCGTCGGCTGCCAAGAGTTTTGGTTTTTTTTGCTTGCGGTTTTTTTTTTTAATACGATATTTAATGCGACACCGCGAAGCCAATCAAAAACCGGAGCACAGGCAGCCAACAGCTTGGATACCGCACGGCGAAGAATTGGAGCTCGATTTTTGTGTATGTACTTTTGGTAAATAAATGATAAGCGTGTGGTTTTTAATTACAAGGAGTCCCGGCTGACAGGAGTGGTTTTTTGACTTTTGTTTTAGGTTTTTTTTTTGTAAGCTAGTTTGAGTTTGGCATATGGCACGCGTTGTGGCAAAAGATGCTTTGGGCATAGTTTGTTGACTCTTTGCCAGCAGCTGTTGGGCTTGTTTGTGTAACTTAAAGTTTGCACAGCGTTTGTTAACATTACGCAAACATGCCACACAAAGGACATCGATAGCGTCTTTTTCTTAAACTGCAACATGACTTCTGTGTTTGATTGTCTAGATGCTCAAGAAATGAAATCTAAAGAAAATCAATTGATGCCAGCAGGGGAAACCCACCCCATTTGCGACTTCTGTGTCCTTTTTTTTTGTCCTCTGTTTGAAATATTTTGTGCAATTTATTTAACGATTTTGTTGCTTCTTTGTGCTCTCGTCTGTTTAATTTTCCATGGCTGTTAAATTGATGGATTGCTTTGCGACTTTTGACACCACATACAAATGCGACGTAGAAATCTTAGCTGCCGTATCCTAAGCAAGCATGTATAATGTGACTTTCAACTGACTCAGCTTCTTTTAGCATATCCTTCTGAATATTTCCGTCTTTTTGAATGCATAGATTATTTGCTTGGATAGATTAAATTTGACATTTGTTCTTTGACATTTATGGCGATTTTTATTGAATTTTTGGTAATATTGGCTCAGGCTAATGAGCGAAGTATGGCTGTTATAAGTTGTTTAGTTTGGATCATAGCGACGCTTAATTGCGAATTTAATAAAATATATTTATCGAACTAATGAATATACCTTTAATATCTTTGGATTACGCATTCGAACATACAAAGTACTTTTTAGTTAAATAACTCTGAAGCCTTAAATACATGTATTTAATTAATTTAGCAATCCAGGCCAACAAACGGAATTCATTTAATAATCAATTTGGATACACCCATAGTACATTTGTTCAGCTTTAAAAATAAAATATATAAGTATTATACACTGTCTGTTTTCAATTTTTCAATAAGTTCCCAGCTACAGATGAACATACACATACATACAAATGATAACATGCGGATACTCATACGTTGTTTTAAGAGAACGGACGCAGCCACTTGAGAAATCCACCTGCACCAAAGCGGCGACGTTTCGCTGCCAACTGGCAACGATCTGCATCTGCGATCTGCTCGCCCAGGCCTCTGCTCACTGTTTCGTATTGCCTGTTAAAGCTGCTCAAGTTCCAAGTGCTGCGTGGTTTTTAATGTTTATAAACCTTACGCACACTTATGTTTTAATTTCGCTGGCCCAGTCTCAGTATTGTTGTGTATTGGTGTTGTTGTCGCTGCTGTTTCTACTTGAACAAACTGCAGATTACCCAAGTTAAGCCCTAAGTGTGTTTCATATCAGGTTTATCATTACCGGTCCTGTTATTTTTGTCGAGTATTCGCTTGACTGGCTATACGATCGAACGAACGAACGGTCAACCGAACGAACGGATTAAATATATCATTTTTGCCTGTCTAATGAAAGGGTTGTCCCAGCAACATCAGCTAACACCTGAAAATTGCAGTTGTCTCTGCCTCTTCCTCTCAACTCTCACAACCTGCATGCAACTGCAACTGTATTTCTTTTTGGGGACAGCGTGTATGCTTTATGATGAAAGTTGTTTAAGAGGGTAGGTAACATAGCAAGCGTAATGATTGATATTGAGGAAGTTGTCTTGTGGGGTTGGTATTACATACTCATTCCAAATCTTCACTACACTGGAAAATAAACTTATGTTCTTCTCTTTTCTGAATTTTCGTTCTTGATTATTTCGTATTAAAAATCGAACGGCGTTCTTAAAACCTGTTCCTAATTTTGTTTTTGTTCTGGTTAACATAAGACTTAACTGCGAAGGACATAATTTCGGCAACAACGTTCTTTAGTAGTCTTAAAAGTTCCGTTCTTAATTTAAGAATATTTTTCTTATATCAAGAAAAACTGTGCATGACACCCTTTTTTTTCTACAAATGCTCTTGATTTTACACTAGATATAAAGGATTTTTCTTCTGAGAGCTCACCATAAAATATGCTCGCGTTACAAAAGAAAATCTAATTTAATAAAGTTTTGAACTCGGTTTTAAAACAATAATGTGTTTAAAAAACAATCATTAATATTTTTAAATGTTATGCAAATTTTATAGATTCGAAATGCTATTATAAACATTTAGGTTGTTTAATAAAACATTTCATTATTTTCAGTGTGCTTAAATGTTTCTGGTTTGTTACCCTTAAGATACAATGTCGATAATAAAGTCCTTAGTACGAAATTAATGATAAAACAGAGGCAAAGTAAACAGGGTGTCCCGAAACTTTTCAAAATGTAACTCAAATTTTTCAAATTTTAAATACTTAGTTTACTCTGTCATTTTAGCTCCACAATATTTTTAGCTATTGTTAAATTGCATGATTTTACCATGAAAATAAATTGGCAAACTTTTCCAAAGCTGTGTATAGTCTTACCCATGCTACACTATGCGCTTTCACTGTACATGCAAGCTGAGTCCGAAGAACACAAACGCAGAAAGGAACTGGGTAATTTGAAAAGTGCAATAAGATCAATTTGGATACATTTGATGTATGAGAACTTTTATATGTAGAAAAAGCTAATCCAAAGGACGTTAATATTGCTCGTTTAATGGCTAAATTGGAGCAGTACGACGACCAATAGTACGACGAGTTGAGCACCCTGTACAAAAGAATCGCAAAACGTTTGTGGCACGGAAATAAATGCACACAAATTACCCCCGGCTCAAAATTTATCGACAGGGCTGAACGACGACAAGCAAATGAAAAGCAACATAGCTGAAACGGAAGCAAAAGTCAAGGTGCAAAACAAAAAAATCATTACACCTGTTCGTTCACCATCGCAGTGAGTGTAGAAAGCGTTGAAATCAACCGAGGATAAGAAAAAAAAACAAAACACGAGATGATACCAAAATTTAACGCTAGCTGTATTTTTGGATAATTTCGGCTGCATTTTGTTTGGCTCAAAAGGGTTGAGATGCGCGTGCAGCAAATGCCTAGGGTTAAATTTTTGGGCTTTGGTCACGCTGCACTTGCCACGCTGCTTCTCTGTTGCATGTTGCAGGCGATCAAATTTTTTGTTGAAATATAAATACCCTTCGCTATGCTGCGCTGCGCAGCCGTTAATGAGCAGTCAGACAAAATATGATATGAATCAGCAACAGGTTGTAGATGCAATTGCAACAAACTACAGTTACTGCTAGAGTTGCGCCAAGGATTTGCCCAAAACTGCATTTTAATTGTTGCCAATTTATTTCGTGCTCATGATATTGGATGATTTTTTGTGAATATATATATTTTGTAATCGTTTCTTTATTATTATTTACATTTTGTTGATATCATTAGCACATCATTTAAGTAAGTTGACGTCGCAAAAGCACCTGCCTGGCATAATGGCTGAAGGGTTTCGTTAGAATAAATGGCCCAAAAGGGTCGGTTTGGTTTAGTTTGCTTTTCCTTCCAGCATACTTGGGCATCCCTTTTAAGTGCAGAGCTCGTCTGCATTTTTGTAATTTATTATCTATTCATCAGAAAGCGTGCACGAGAGGGTTGCATTTTGTTTTGGCCTAATTGTATATGTTGCATATGCACGAAAGTGAATTTATAATAAGCAAATTAAACGGTAAACACATCAAATATATTTCAGTTTCGAAAGTATGGCAACTTAAATTTGACGCACCAAACATTTATGCATATTAAAATGTGTAAATATGCCTTCTATTAACGTAAACAACAATAAATTCTTTAAAAAATATGAATATTTATATTTTTCTAGACTCATTCGGAATGCAATATACAAATATATTGTCTTTCGAGTCTTGTCTTTCATGCCTTGCCAGCTCGTCTGCTTTGCAGTTGCCTTCGATGCCTTTATGTCCGGGCACCCAAATGAGGTATATTTCGAACTGCTCTGCCATCCCCTGTAGAGATCTGCGGCAGTTTGTGACGGATATCGAATTTGATGATATCGCCTTTAGAGATTTGATAGCCGCCGGCTATCGTAAAATATGCAGATTCTTTGCAGAGCATGTACTTTCGGAAATGCATGACAGTGCCTCTGGTATTGCAGCGATCTCGGCTTGAAACACACTGCAATGGTTAGGAAGGCTGAGCGATTAGCTTATAGATAGCTCTTCGCAAAAGACGCTTCCCCCTACCCGGTCGTCTAGCTTAGAGCCATCCGTGTACATTTTTACAGAGTCCGTCGGCCCTAGCGTGCCTGAGAGCCAATCCTCCCTTGGGGGGATAAGTGTATGGAAAGGGGTTTTGGGGAATTCCTGAGAAACACAATAGTCCGTGGTCCGAACTTCTGCTCGGACCAATGCTTGGTTTCCCTCATGCGTAGGGCAGAGAGAGTTGCTACTAATTTCTCCATTTGGTCTATTGGTAAGAGATTTAGTATATTGTCAAGAGCCTTAGTTGGGGTCGTTCTAAGGGCTCTTGTGGTCAGTCCAGCGACACGCTGTACTTTACCAAGAGTTGGCCACCATACTGTCACCCCATACAGTAGGATGGGCCAAACGATGGCCGACGAAAAAAGTATTACATAGATTTGAATGGTTTCAAAATAAATATCTAAATATGAATAATGTCGATATTTAGGAAAACAACCCATAGATCCTTTTGCAGTTATATATTATTGTTATGTGTTGATAATTTGTTGCTGAAACGTTAAGACCACAATAATGCATATTTAGGGACTATGATCCGGATATCTAATACAACAGCCCAACTTTCAACTTCCTGCTTCAATGTAAGCTAATCAAATAATCGGCTGATAGGTTTACTGCCAAAATAATGGGACGATTAGGAGCAGCTTGAAGGACGATTATACTATTTTTACATGCTTTTATTTAACTTGATTTATCTGTCTGTTTGTTTGTTTGTTTGTTTGTACTGGATTCTTGTAATCAAATTTTCACCAAGTTCCCGACTAGCTAGAGCTCTGAAATTTTCACCAAAGATGTGTTTCAGATAACAATACATGTTTTTAAAGTTTTTGGCACGATAAAATATGTAATATCATGTAAAAACCACGAAAACCTGAAAACACTTTTGATTAACTTACTAACTTGACTAGAATGATTGACGAGCTCTGGTGGCAGAAAAAGAAGACTGCCGCTTCACAGGCCGAGGGTCGTGGGTTCGATCTCTGACCGAGTCATACCTCGTTTTTATACCCTTAACCCATAAAATGGGTAAATAAGGGTATAATGGTTTTGTGCAAAAGTATGTAACAGGCAGAAGGAAGCATCTCCAACCCTATAAAGTATATATATTCTTGATCAGCATCAACAGCCGAGACGATATAGCCATGTCCGTCTGTCCGTCTGTCTGTCCGTCTGTCCGTCTCCGTCGACGTCTGTCCGATAGGGAACTAATACAAACAAGTCTAGCTCTGTATCTGAATCCGCGTTCAACGACGCGTGGATCTCAGAGACTACAAGAGCTCGAGACTTCTGATTTTGTATTTAAGTTCTCCTATACCATGAGCAGAACAAGTTTGCTTCAAATTATCGATAACTATTCTGGTTTCCGATAAACACATAATATCGATAACAATAAAATATCGAATTTGGAAAATCTAAAAATGAGGGTTGAAGTAATGGATAATGATAGAACTTTTCTGAAAATTTCGTCCAAATCGGTTGAGAAACACCGGAGATATTGAACTTAATCGATGGAAGCTAAGCCAGTATACCAAAGTCTTATATAAATTAAATATATTTATTGCAACTGGGTTCAGGGTATCTTCTAGTCGGGCTCTCCCGACTAGAGCCTTCTTACTTGTTATTTTTATTTTTTTATTATATAAACTTTTTTAAACTATCGATTATATATGTGTGCAAGAAAGCGTATAAAAGCATGTCTTCAAAATTTTTTTTGATTTACTTGTTTAAGGTATAATTTTAAGCACAACTGCATTTAAGTATACATGTATATGCAACTTGTTGATTTTAAAGTAAACATATAAAATAGTTCGCAACTAAGTTAACATAAGCAATAATATCAACAACCTAATGATGCAATAGTACTTGCAGTTATGAAGTCGGTAACTTTAATTCACCGTTAACAGCTTACCCTGCCGCAAGACAAAAGACTTAGGCCACAAACTTCCGCTTGCCTCGATACCCACACTTATGAATTATGGCCAGAAGGTTGACCGAAACATTACATATTAATTAATCATACACTCGGATATAGCGGTAGAGTTTTTCAACAACTGGATAAGAGGACTTGTGAGCAGGATAAGAAAGGGGAAGGGAGACTGGACTAGAGCACCTTGCGCTGTTTATTTGACAGCATGAAAAATTGAAATGACAGTCGAGCTTATTGCAAGACGAGCAGAATAAGGCAGGATATGAAGCACTGGCTCAACCATACATACAAACATAAATGAGCGCATGTATGTATTTTTGGCAATGCGTCAGTTGCAATTAAAGTGACAGCACAGCAAACGGTGTACTACGTTGACAACCTGCAACTGTCAAAATGTCTCTGCAACTGCGATTGCGTCTGCAGCGGTGGCGGTGGCAGTGGCAGTGGCAAAAACTGTCAGCGTTCAGTGTCGCAAGACAGACAAAGAGACAAATGTGACGCCACATAAAATCAATAAATTATGAAACCCCTGGCGCACTTCTGTTGCATAATACATATATTCTAAGTGCGGCCACAGGATGCGAAAGGACAGGCGGCTGCAAACCGGTTAAAAATTCTGGCTACTCGACTTGGCCACAACTCATGTCCTTAGAAAAAAGGCCAGTTTGAGTATTTGGCGTTGATTGATTTAGCTGCAGAAGGTGTGCTTGGTACTTGAGGTTGACTTGGTCTTTGTCGTCTTTGCTGTTTCAAGCTGCTTAATGAATTAATTGAGCCTGGCCATAATTAAATTTTAACGTTTCGTTTCGTTTAGTTCTTTTTTTCTTATTGCTGTAAGCCAATGTATTTATGAGCTTTTAATTATTTTCGCAATTAAAGCTGCAGCGTTCACACGTAAGTTCAACATTATAATTACTTCCTCACAACAGGATCAACAGGATATGCTGTTCATTTGTCAGTAGTGAAGCGTTAAGTCGAAAGAAGACAGGGTTCCAAAGTTGTGTATTAGCCAAAAAAAAAGACAGGAGAAGCAGATAACTTTTGACGAGCAGCCTTTGCAAAAACAAAAGACTCAGGCGACAAACTTGTTTTACTTTTTTCGTCTGCAGTAATCTTCTTGGCAGCTGCTTTCTGGAGCCGTTGCCATTGAAAGAGCGAAATTTTTTTTAATTATCAAAAGCATTATTTTCTCTCGGCAGCAACACAACAGACGTGATATTTTACTAGTTCAGGTGCAACGCTAGGCATTGGTATTTTTATATTTCTCACAACACCAACGAACAACAAAAATGTCATTTTGAAATCTCAATTGTTTGGAAGTGCTTTGCTATAATATTCCACTACTATACAAAACTACCTGCTTAACAACAAAAAACAACTAAAAGAAAGAAAGAAAAAAACCATTTCGTGCGTAGCTGTTCTGTAAGGCTCGCACGCAGCTGGGAGCTAGCAGATATGCACAGAGTTCGGGATTGCAACAACACAGATCTTCTTTCCTCTTTAATTTTTAGTTTAGGTTTTTGCAGGTGGACATCTCGAAATATTCTCAGGGCCAGTTATGTTTGTGTCTGGTTACGGTTATAAAACTGTATTCGAGTTTGGCAAACGTGGGAACTGAGTTTTAGTTTAGTTTTTTTTGGCAACTCCGAATAAAATGTACGTTAAAATAGATAATGAGTGATATTTTTTTTTTTTTTTTTTTAAATTGCTGGTCTTATATATTGAATCTTTTCTAGTTAATTAGAAAACTAGCAATAAGTATACAAATCTTATAAATAAATCTTAGCTAACAGTTCATTTTTGTTTTTGACTGCATTCTGAGTCCGCGTCCCTAAAAATCATCGCTGGGTTGGTAAGTCGTTACGACGAAGACGGGATCGGCTGCGCAGCCTTGTGAGACCTCTCGCGAGATGATTTGTGTGCGATGAGAGCTTACTAAGATATTTTACTTTTTGTTCCGCTATATCCTCCTTGACTGTTGAGATGTTTAAGTCTTTATGAATGTTTTCGTTTCGAACATACCACGGTGCCCCGGTAATGGTTCTCAATATTTTTGACTGGGCTCTCTGGACAATGTCAATGCTGCTGTTGCTAGCGTTCCCCCATAACTGGGAACCATAGGTCCAGATTGGTTTTAGAACAGAGTTGTAAAGCAGGACCTTGTAGTCCAAACTAATGGAAGAGCGAGCATTGATGAGCCAGTGGAGGCTGCAAGAAAATAGATAATGAGTGATATGAAGAGATAAAATTATAATTAGTAAATGCGGTGGCTGGCTTCAATTCAAATTAAATAACAAACGAAATTATCAATCGATAGAAAAAAAATGTTTTCAATATTGGTAGTAAATATGATTTTTAAAACAGATTGAATAATACAAATCAAAAGTAAATATATTTATTTATGTATTTATTTATTTATTTAGATAATACAAAACATCATGCTCCGTTTTTAAATAAAAATTCAATAAACATCCTCCATTCACAAGAACAACAAACTTACCTTTACCTTACATATTACCCAACAATACGCAAGCTATAGTATTAAAAAAAAAGCCAATATGTTCACGCAAAAAAACTCAAATACTAACATACTCTGCATATACAGTAACAGTATTTCAATACACAGATATGAATACATTTATTTTGCTAGAAGCAACAGCAGCTATGTTAGCCCAATACATAATATGTAGGCTTTATGGTTAATCTAACTATTTTCGAAATTGATTTAGCACCAAATATAAATATGCTTTAATTGACTAGTGCACAACTATGTAATAATTTAATCAACATTTATCATAGTTAATTTAGGGTGTCGACAAATTTATATTCATGCACAATAATATTCGATTCAAATACTAGTCATAATGAAATTGAATTTGCAATTTATTATTCTAACGTCTTTGGTACATTAAATTCGTGATTTTCCATTCCCCGCATTATATATTATTAATTATTAAAATTGCTAGAAATGCAATGAAAATTAGTTAGGTCAAATATACCAAACACGAAGTATGATGACCACCTGTAACGGGATTCGAATTTGAGGTCTCTAGTTCACTAGGCGGATGGACGTCATAAGCATTGCGCTGTTGCCGAGTAAATTTCGTATTCGGTTAGTTTTGAATTAAAACAAACGCTTCCTAAATTTGAATACAGTTCATACTTATTATTAATAAGAAGAATGTTACAACTGAATATGGTGGTATTGAACGGAACATATTCTTATAAATTTTATTCCTTGAATATGCGAGTTAGGTTGAATTAAATATGGATCCACGTTAAATTGAACATGGCTCGTCATTTTAAAGTGCACGCATTTTGTTTAAAAGTGCACGCAATTTAATTTTTCTATTATTTATATAATAGGTTGAATCTAGTATATAATACTAAACTTAAAACTAGTTTTGGGAGTACTGGCTTCCTTAATTTAAATCTGTTTCATGTTTATTTTGCTGTATAACTATGCTTTTAGGTGCATAAAACATTTTTATTGTTAAATTTACAGCGATTAATGCGATACATAATTAAAACCAGCTTTGAAAACTTAAATATTTTGTTGTTGATTTTTGTGTTGTTGTTTTCTGATTGTATAAACAAAATAACAGATTTTTCTAAACTTATGTTTTAACAATTTTCATTAAGTTACATGTATATAGCTGAAATCCAAAATTTTATATAATATTAATTATTTAGGTTGACTAACTTTTGTTATGCGTTAGTTTAAAGATTTTTATCAAATTGAGCCATTTTCTCTTCAAACATTCACATTTTAAGCAATTTCACCATTTTGTGCCATCAGAGTTTCCGTAATGAGTTTGCCTAACTCGCTTGTTTCTATCGGCAATCAAATGAGTTGGCAACTTTGTGGCAAGTTGTAATGAACAATGCGTATATAAAAGCAAAGCATATTCCAACTTTAATTGTTTGCAAATTAGCTTATTAAGAGTATTAACAATAATATGATTATAATTTTAATTTGAGACCAAATAATTCGCATGCTAACCACAGGTAAATATCCCTCGGCCCTTATTATTCAGTACCAAGGGGGGAGAGGTCCATAGGAAGACATTTATGAGCCCATTTAAACTGTATCGCCGCACGGCCAAACGAATTTCCGCAATTCGGACTGCTCTGGCTGCGATCTGCGATGAGATAAGCGAGCAGGAAGGAGAAAACTCACACAAAATACCCATAACCATAAGAAAATTAAGAAAAAATGTATAAACAATGAGCGTAAACAACATAATTGAGATGTTCGAGCGCCCTGTGGAGTCGTTGCTGGCATTGCGCCTTCCGTTGTCATCGTTAAAGACTTAATTTATTTATTAGCTTCAGATTTTAACTGCTCCATTGTTCAAGACGATTCACGTTCAGAAGCTGTGCAATTGCTAAGAAAATATATGTATTGTATGTATGAAGATTTATTTTTAATAATAAAATACTTACTTGTACAGTAAAAAAAATATTGAAGTCGGAGTCGCCCTCAATTGCAAAGCAGCCGTCCAGCTAATTAGGAGGCATCTTTAGCTCCCCCTCCTACCTTAAACCCTCCTCTCAAGTAAGCACCAGAACCTTAAAGAGGCGGTTCTGTCTGCCTGCTTTTCGGCTTTTACGACTTTGTTTCTGTCGGCTTGGTTAGGTTCATTTCCGAGCATGTTTTGGGTTGTTTCATACATATAGCATTTTATGATGATATCCACAGATTTTGCACCTTATGAGAAAATCTCAAGATTGGCCCCAGCCACTTCTTTGTCTCGCTGTCTCATCTGCCGCCGCCGCCGCAACCGCCGATGTCGACGTCTCTGCCAATCTTGTTAAAGCTGTTGTTCGCCGAATTGACACTTTGTTGCGCCTGCGCAGTTGCTACGCCGCAACTTGTGGCAAGCTGGTTGCTTTGTTGGCTGCTCTTTGGACATTTGAAAGTCCGTTTGGCTGTCAAAAGCGTTAATTTTTAAGTGCCTAGTGAGAGTTTTTTGTTCGTTGATCATGCAGCTGCCGCTGCTGCTGCTGCTGCTGCCATAGACACGTCAGATACAGTATTATAACTAATGTGTCTGTATCTGTACAGTGTGTGTGTGTGTGTTAGTTAGGTTTAATGAGTACACGGGTTCAAGAGGCAAGTGTCTTGACTATTTTTTTATTTGCCACATTCTTCTTAAAATGTTGAACCCATTAGTTTGTTACTTGTCATTAGCAGCGGAATTGAGCTCAACGCCAACATTTCTCTGAGGAGTTCTTAAAGTTATTTCTTCTTGGCAAAATCACAGTTGCTTGTAACGGAATTTTTATGCCAAATAGGCACAGTTAATTTGTATAAAAAACCTTGTATAAAACTGCGATTACACTGTTTCAATTAACTTATCAAAAAATATAGTATATTTGTCTTTGCCTTAGCTAGTTAAAGCGCAACCTTTTGGATTTTAGCTTGACTTAAACCGAAAATTTAATATACCATTTTCTACTCGATACCGAAGGTAAAGAGAATATTGGTTTTTGTGCAGTGTTCGTCGTGGTGTCTGTCCGTCTGTCTGTCTGTCCGCCTGTATGAATGCAAGTTTTTTCGACCCGTAAAGCTAGAGCCTTGAAACTTTGCAAATATCTTTTCCTATGGCCGGTACAGATAAAGCGTCAATATCAGGGTTCTACGGCTACTAGAAATCTGGGAAATTGATAAATTCTATAACTTAAAATGAATGTATCCACATATTTCGTTCATCCTAACAGCTTGGATTAACAATTTTGATAAGGCGATAGGTGATGACGTCCCCCAAAAAGTTTCATCAAAATTTTGGATGCTACGCTCATCCAGAAAATGCGTGTATTGTTCACAGTTTAGTATTCTGCTACCTGTAGTGGCAGCTTTACCATGTTTATCATGGAAAACAAACAGAAAAACATTACACAGCATAATGGACACAGAGAAGAATAATTTTAGATCGTATGATTTACACTATAATTCAAAAATTTTTGGCAATAATTTATATATTAATAATAACAGCTTATTTTTGCACGGATATTTTCAATTTTAAAGTTATATATATATGCACAAAAATATTTGATTCAATTATAACTCATATAGAATTTTTGGATGAACATTTTTTCATTATTATATGGGATATATTGCAAACAATTATGACATTCTTCACTTTAACAATTAAAATTTTTCATTTTAAACTGTTTCTTATATGTTCAAGTTGATAAAAAAAAAAAAAAAATTTAACTTTGATTGCAATACTTTTCGTACTTATCCTTAGAATTAAAATTATAGAATTATGACAAGTTTTACATTCGATAGTTTTAATTCGAAAATATTCGTATTTAATTTGATAACTAAAATTTTATATCTGAATCTAACAATTTTTTTTATTTATATTTTTAGGATACCATAGTAGCTTAGAAAATTCTTATTTTATTTGTTTTAGTATTAGCCTCTATACTTTGTGCTTAAAATAGCCTTACAGATGGTAAAATGGCTGTGTTAATACATCTTCCTCGAAGCCATGCAAAAGTTCTTACTTGCCAAACAGATCTCTGTTCTTTCAAATTTTGTATTATATATAGCTATGTATTATAATTTAAATTTAAGTCAATAAATCTTCCAAGATGTCTAAAACAAATACGAAGTCTTTAATTTCTTACAGAAACTTTTAAAACGTCAAGAAATGATTAAGAAAGAAAATGAGAAAGATTTAAAGGAAGCAAGAGTTGTTATAATTAATTTCAAAAACATTTACTTTTGTACAGTTTTTAAGGTACACAAACAATAAAATGCAAAAATAATCTATCTCTCTTTAAAGTTTTCCCTATATTTGTTGATTTGTAGAACAGCTATTGAGGGATTGTATCTATGATGAGTTTAATTGCTTTGTGGCTGTATTGCCATTTCCACTATATTATTCACTCTTACTTTATGTATTGCCTTTATTTAGGTATTTTTTAATGAGCTGAAAACACTTACAATCGTTAATAAATTTGCATAACTTAATTTTCGGCAAATTGCGAATCAAATTGCACAGCGATTCACCTGGCCTGAGAACGTGGGAGCCTCAAAAAATTCATATAGGGTTCCATATTTAATTGTTTAAAAAGTTGCATTTAACTTTATATTTTCAGAGTCACACATACACACACACATACATGCACATGTTCACATATTTCGAGCAACACTTAGGCGAGTGTTGTTAATTTAAGAGATGGAGGAGGCCAAGCGAGACATGTGAAAAGCAGCCAAAAGAAGATCTTCAACTTCAGATCGAGAGGGACAAGAGGGACAGCAGCCGCTGATTGGCGCAAGTTGTAAGAAAAATTTTGATGTTACCGTTATTTTTGCTTTATATAAGTACGTGCGGTGGCATGTTTGTGAAGTCACATATTTATATTTTCTCAAGCGCATGTCAGCGGTAGTTTCTTCATTATTATTTTTGTTTCATTTTTGCAACATGCCCAAAAAGGGGCAGGCGGGCTAATCAACTCAATTAAGCGGACTGAGTGCGCGTGTCCGACAGCAAAGTTGAGCATATTTTTCGGCAAGTGCTGGTGATTGTTGTTCAGTAGAACAAGGCATTTAATTGAGCGGACAGACAGGCAAGTTGCAAGTTGCAAGTTGGTTAAGTTTTGGGACTGTTTCAAATGCAAATTTTTGCGTCTGTTGCTTTGCATGAAGCCACGGAAAGACTATGGCACGGAATGGCACTCATGTCACACATGGGCAAACGCATTATCATCTCCATAATTCAAATACTGGCTAGCTGCCTGGCTAGCTAACACATTGCATGACTCAACAGGATCAGATAAATGCCAGCGAAAAATTGTTGTGTTTGCCCCACGAAAAATATGAAGAAATGCAAACAAACCAAAAAATAAAATAAAAAGGTTCGTACGTAGAACGGTAGTCGCTGCTGTTGACACTTTATGGCCAAGCATGGGTCTCCGACTCGAGCTAATCCAAGCAAAAGCCAATCCATGCCCCAGGCTCAGACTTCGCACAATGTCTCATCGTGGTTGTTGATAGCCCCATGGCTAGCTGGCTGGCGTGAATGAAAAAAAATAAAGCATGCATAAAACTTAAAGCCAAATCCCAAATCCCAAGCGGAATCGCAAGACGCTGCCAAACAAAAGCAACGCAATATTGTCCATGACTATGACTATGTGGAAAATACTTAGATAGATATGTCTGCACAATTCACAGCATGCGCCAATTTCTCAAGAAACCAACCCATGGCGCGTCCAAGGCGAGGGCTCAGTGTTGTAAACAACAGCCAAATATTGCCACTGTTTGGATGTTTTAGCCAATAGCAGCATATCTGTGTATGTGTGTGTGTGTGTGTTGTGGGTTATATGCTGGTTGCTTTGTTCTCTTTACTTTTGTGTTAGCAATATTTGGGCACAGGGCAACGGCCGATGTGGGTGCTAGAGGGAGCAGCAGAATTATTTATTATGTGATTTTGACATTTGCTTAGAAAGTTGCGAGATATGAAAGAAACATTTATCAACATTATATAAATACTTCTATGAAGACTTTACATTGTTTTTAACAACATAAATAATATTGTGTTAACACATGTAGTTCTTGTAATATATTTGGTAATTTTGTCCTGTATGTTTAAGGCTTTTCAAATAATTTTTATATTTTTTTCTAGCTTAAAATACTATCTTAATGTATTTGTTTTGACAATTTGTCATGTGTGAGTTTCTCACTAAACATTTTTTGACTGTAACAATGAAGAAAAACCCAGAAATTTTATCACATCGATTTAAGTGCCCCACAATTAATCAATGCCTTCACACTGATTATGGGCGTTCCTCTCAAATTATCGCTGCTGCTTCTGCCCCAAGCTTCGGCACTTCGAAGCTGTGCAATCGATTTCGTAGCACTCTCTCTTTTGTTTTTTTTTTTTTTTTTTTTTTTGCGTTTTACTTCTTAAGCAATTCTCCATGCTGCACATAGCCATAAGTTAGGTGATAGGGGAAAAACAATGCGTTGACATTGTGCTTCATGTTTTGGGTGCCTAACTTATGACCAATTGTCAACAGGACAACGCCTGGGCAGCAGGCAAAACAAACAATCAGTACGACAATAGCAACAATAGCCTGGCATGACACAATGTGCGTCTCTGTCTCTATGCCGTTGCTCTTTGAGTACATTTTGCCCCGTCGCATTCATCGATTCAGTAGCGTGAAATGGCGCAACAATGGTCACATATATTTCCCAAAACTCCTCCATCTATAAGACTTATGTCTTTGCATTTCGCTTGTCTGATGATGATGCATGATCACGGCGACTAACGGAATGTGCATAACGACTTGTGGACATAAAACGCATTTTACTAAATTACGATTTCAATAGGTTTTTTTTTAGGTAGAAGGAGGCTTAATACCCGAAACTTGGGAAGCAAACTACCCAGCTTAGCTTTCTTTGAAAGTAAGCTTCTTGACTGCTTGTGATGTCCATTAAGGTAAATAAATGAGTGTATCAAATGCTAAACACTGTTGCCTCCCAATTAAACAAAAGACTCAAGCCGCGAACTTGCAGCATTCACCAAATTTCATAACAAAATGTTTCCAAATTTAAGAAACTTTTCGATTAGACACTAGCATTTCCAAAGGCTGTCGACCCTTTCACTTGACTCAACTTCATGCCTCTCCATATTAACGTGAACGTGCACGGTCACCCAAAACTTGGCTTAAGATCTTCAACGTCAACGTTCAAAATATGAACATAAAAAAAAGGTTTATTATATTAAATGTACGCATTTAGCGCCACTTTAGATGCCACCTTGTGTAGCCAGACAAAGCAGGAAGTCAACATTATTCTCATAAATACCAATAATTTGCTTTGTTTAGCTTAGGTTTTTTGATATTTTATTTTGCTCTTTAGTAATGTTGTTTAATGATAATGATTGTTATGTTTATGTTTTGATGGCGAACGCCAAGAGAGCGCCTGCGCCAAACTTCAAATGACACTCAGCAGCAACAACAACAACAAACACAACAGCATCAACAAATAGTAAGTAACTAATAATAACCATAACAATAACAACAAGCAATTCCAGAAATCAACGTTGAAGCTAGCGATGACGATGACGATGACAGCGACTCTGATGGTTACAGCGACAAAGTCCACTACTAGCGGCATCCACATCGAACACGACAACAAGTTAAGTCAATAACAACAACAATGACAGTAACAACAACAACTGTTGCTGCTACAAATGCAATTAAAACAACAATTACAATACCAACAGACTTATGACTGTGGAACAATTATTAAAAAAAAAAAAAAAAAAAAAAAACATGTCTAAAGGCTCGACTAGACTACTAAAGAAATCCTGTTTTCCAAATACCTTATCAATTATTTATGTGAAGGAGGTTTGCAAAAACATTATAAAACAAATGAAAAAATTATGATTTTACATTGGGCGGAAGCCGTAGTCGTTAAAATACCAATAAATATAACGTTAAATGTATAATATTTTCAATAATTCACTTGTATTATGAACATGCACACACGAGTCTAATGGGATTGGAGTCCTAAAATGGTTATTTGTTAGTGATCTTGCCTTAAATTTATTGCTCATATATAAATCAAATTATTTGTTTTCCGTACAATTTAGGGGCAAATAATATATATATCTCGTTTAAAAGATTTGCCTTTGGGAACTCACGTTACTTTAGCAGTTAAGGCTCAATACATAATTGATGTTTAGGTAGGAGAATCCATAACAGTTGCCTCCACTGATTGCAGATTTTGTCGCAAATATTATATGTAATAAACAATGTAATAGTTATTGTAAAGACTTTATCACCACAAACATGGTTGTCTTTCTTCTGTCGGTCTTATATTTATAATTGCTATATTAAATGAATGATTTATGTTTTATTATAGTTCAGTAAATAAGTCAAGTTACCTTTTTGAGTACTAAGTACATATATAAGTGACAACTTGAAAAATTAATGAGTGTGCGCATTTTTTAATGGTCAGCCTTTTCAGTAGCTTACAACTGCAATTGCATGCATTTCCCTTTCATGAGGCGTTTTCGATTATATAGCAGAGCAGTGCTATCATATGAGCAGTAAAAACCTTTCACAAGCTCTGGTCGTGCGACTTTTAGCACACATTTTCAGGCACTTTAACGCCATGGATCCTCTAAACCTGAAGCTGGTCGTGAACGTGGTAGTGGCAACATCGACCGCATTGACATAACACCTCATAATTTGCGATGCACATTGCAGTCAATCTGCCACGCCTACAAGCGTGCACACGCCCCCCAACTGCACAGAGACGATGGCCGGCGCACGCACTTCACATGCACTTTCGCCTTGAGAATTCCTAAATTGCCTTTGGCCGGCTTTTGTTTGTCCGCATCAGCGTCCACTTCTTTCCCCCGTCTTGAACAGTCCACCGAAGGTGGAAAAGAAAGTGTCGTCACCATCAACGTCAACACTTAATTTTCGAGTGTTCCACGACTGGCTGGCCAACTAGCTGAGTGCACTTAGAAAAAATATACTTAAATTAAAAAAAAAAATCTTAGCAACGGGCTTGAAACTTTGACGAAATTTTAAATAACTCAGGCATATGACACATTGCCCTTGTGGACTTTTTGGATCCTACTAACGACTTTGGATAGGTAAGACGAGGGTATAGGTAAGTTCTTAGTCAAACTATCTCAACAAAAGCTTTTGAGTTTGATAAGAATTCGGATCTTTAGCTTCGAAAACCAATCTTTTAATTTGTAAGATTTTTATTGGTGTGCAAACAATTCTTAAAAAAGCGTATTCTACTTTGTTTACTACATATATAAATTGTTAAAAACAAATATTGAACAATTTAACACAAAAATTTTGCTTCCTTATATGTTAAGATGAATTATCAACTTTCCACCGTACGAGGTCAGAAATTTTGATTATAGTATCTAATATTTTTTGTAAGAGCTATAAAAACAAAATAAAAAAAATGGCTTATAATTTTCATAAAGAGTATTTTTTCTGATATTTTTTTTTTAGTGTAGTCGACAGGACAGGAGTTTAGCCTTTGTGGTCGAAGCATTGGCATTGTCATTGCAACCTCTTGGTTAACCTTGGCCAGCTAGCGGCGCTCATGTCTTGCCACACCTTCAACAGTTTTACATGTCCTCGGGGCAGCTGCGGCGCTCGCACTTTCTTTTGCGCGTGTCCAGCTACCGCCTCGATAAGGTTGTATGTTATATGGAACTTCGCATCGACTGGTTGATGTTCGCACTTTAGGAAAGTTGGTTTTCAGGGCTGGGAGGTGCGAAAAACAGTTTGCAACGTTGTCGCCCAAAGTGTGGCTATCGTCATCGAGTGCGCATCAACATCAACATCATCGGCATCTCTACACTTGAATAAGGCTTCATGTTGGGACAACATAGGTTTTGCGCATAATAAGTGTATATAATTTGCATGGAAATTGCCATGTATGTATTATACATTGACCGTAATCTGTTATGTTGTTCATTTAATGTTTAATTTATACTGATTTTTACCGCCAGCAACTTGAAGTTTTATTTTCAGGTATAAAAGGGAAATGTGACCGCTGCGGTCACAACAAAAGACTTAAGCAACAAACTTCCTTACCTTATAGCAGACCAAAAATTTGCAACGCTTTACATGCTAACAAATGCGCATAGGGGACAACAGCTTGAAGTCAATGCTGAAAACCACAAAGAAATACTTAGAGTTGTTCATACATATTTGATCACATACATTATTTATAATGCCTGCACCATGCAGTTTTGAGCTCTTGCTTATGAAAGACATCGTAAAATCTTGCCAAAATTAATTATTTGGAGCCGCTCTAATGAATAACAATCAATACAGTGTACTAAGTTGGAAATAATTAAGCAATTTAAAAATCTAATACCTCCACTCACGAAAGGTAAGTAAAACATAAAAGCTACAGGAAATTCACTAGATATAATATAATTAAATAGAACATCATTTTTATTATTATTGTTGAAAGTTATTATATTATTACAGTAGTATAAATCTTCACATTGTTTTGAAAAAGAATCAACAATTTTAATCCCACTGTTCAGCAGGTGAAAAAATGTGAAAATGTACAACAATGTAATGCCAAAAATGCTAATCAATTTTTTTATTGTCTATAAGCTAGTTGGCCCTTTTGGGGCACGCGAAGCTTTCTGCTAATTTTTGATGTAGTCGGCAGTCAACAGTTAAATTTAATGCTCAAATTTCGTACGGCGAAATTGCTGGGTAAATTTATTTATTATTTATTATTTTAATTATTTCTGCAGAAAAGATTGCATTGCATGTGGCCCAAGTGGCGCCAAGTTGACGGCAAAGCTCGGATGACTTTGACAGTTCTTTTGTACGTGCTTAACATAAATGTTTTCAGCTGTAATTAATTATAAAACCTGCTTGGCTTAGCGCTTGAGTCATTTATAAGGAAGTTAAAAATAAAACACATTCCAAGTTCCAGAAATGCATACAATGTATATGAAGACATGCCAAATACAATAAATCAAGCTAATTGGGAGGTCTATGCTGTATAACTAAATAACATTTTTGTTTTAAGCACAAGAAAGAGCATAAACATTGTGACAAACACCGTCGCTGTGATAATTTGTTCTCATTTCACTGGTCGCCTAAAATTTGTTTTATGCTAATTTAATTTAATTTCTTAACCGAATTTTTAACCACGCCACAAGATGCTTGAAGCTGATGGTAACTAGCCCAAGCGCGAACTAAATTGAAATGTTTTTAAAATTCTCAGACCTCTAAATTTCTTTTTACTTTTTTGTGCATTTGCATAGCTCGAAACGAAGGTGCTGCTTTTTTTTTTAATACAAAGGAGAATTTCGTTCACACGCAAGAGAATAATGAAAATGAAATAACAATTTTAATAAAATTTAATTTGCTACCTTTTTATTATTGATGTTCAGTTGACATTCACATTTTTATTCGGCATAATTATATACGTGTCCGAAAGGGTTGCGCGCAAATTGAAAGTGGAATTGGGGTCACCTTGCCGTCCAACATTGTTGCCCTCCTAGCCTGTTCAGTTTCTGCCCCGAGACCAATGAGCATGCGCATTCGCATTGGCACCGGTTGACTCTTTGGTGTATAATTAGACCTGAAAGCATATTTGTCAAGTTGCATGCGGTTGTTGCTCGAATGTTGTTCGCGTTGTTCGCATTGGTCCCAGATCCACAGGATGCGATATGTTAATGATAAAGAGCGTTGCACTGGGGCGCAGCCAAATTGAGTAATTGTTTACATTTTTGGGCAATGCAGTGTGCACTCATACATGCGTATATGTATGTGTATGTTTGCATTGTGCACAGGTGATTTTATATTAAATAAATTAATTTGGTATTGTGATAAACAAAATATAACTTTTTTTATTCAAAGATAACGCTAGCTGTAAGGATGAGGGAAATTTGTGGAATTATCGATTTTCAGTTTTTGATTTATCGATTTCCCAGCAGTTCAGTATGTGTTGATGCGCAATCTCGACATTTATTTGTCTCGCCCAAAGAAAAAGACATTTGCAAAGCTTCAAGTTTCTAGCTTTACGGGTGTCGAACAAGATGACTTACATTGCACAATTCTATATATTATTTACCTTCGATATCACAATGTTGGTATAAAAACTTTATTAGATTTGGTTAACTTAAGCGGTTGCTGTATTAAGTTAGAATGCAAAATAAGTTAATTATTTGATACAATCATGTACATCATTTCTATATTGCAAAAGTGTTGCTAAACTCTCAACAGGATTATTAAATCTCTTCTACTTACTTATACTAAGTCGCTCAGATTGCAATGAATATTATTTTTGAAGTTTGCTGCTTAAGTTATTTAATTCAAACACAATGCTATTGCCTCTGTGAAAAAAATAAGACGTAAGCCAGTGGAAACGTTGCAGTCGGACGCAACCGACTGCGGCATACTCGATACCAGTATTAAAACAGGTAAAAAGAGGCCTGATTGCAAAGGGGTACGGATGGGGCAGGGGTGTACGCTGCCTTAAAGATTCTCCGATGCAGATAGGGATGCCACCAACTATCTTCCTTCCAAATTTGGTGACTCTAGCTGAAAGTTTGTAAGAGCTGTTGAAAGGGGGGCTGGGGGCAGTATGGGTGGGCGTGGCATCCAAATCTTTGCAGCAGATATTTGTGAAATGTCAATTGCTATCTTCATACCAATTTTGGCGACTCTAGCTCAAAGTTTGTAAAAAGTGGGGAAAGGGGGGCTGGGGCCGGTATGGGTGGGCGTGGCATCCAAAGTTTTGCTGCAGATCTATGTGGAATGTCAATTGCTACTTTCCTTCCAAATTTGGTGACTCTAGCTCAAAGTTTGTATAAAATGGGGAAAGGGGGGCTGGGGGCGGTATGGTTGGGCGTGGCATCAAAATTTTTGCTGCAGATCCTTGTGGAATATCAAATGCTACCTTCATACCAAATTTGGTGACTCTAGCTCAAAGTTTGTATAAGGTGGGGAAAGGGGGGCGGAATGGTTGGGCAAGGCTCCAAAACTTTGATGCAATTCTTTTGGGGTTGTTGCCAGCTATCTTCCTACCAAATTTGGTGGCTCTAGCTCCTCTACTCTGGAAGATACACGCATTCCCGTTTTTGACGAAGCGTTGGGGCAGATGGGGGTGGCTAGTGCGGTATTGGTGGACGTGGCATCCAAACTTTGGATGCAGTTTTTGGGGGGTCATCATCACCTATCTTGGCACCAAATTTGGTGGCTCTAGCTCAAAAACTGTGGGATATATAGGCTTTTTTGACTTATAATGCGGGGGGGCTGGGGGCGGAATGGGTAGGCGGGGCTCCAAAATTTTTGATGCAGTTTTTTGGGGGTTGCTAGCAGCTATCTTCTCTCCAAATTTGGTAGTTCTAGCTGTCAGGATGTGCGAAATATGTGGATTTATCGGCTTTGAGTTATCGAATTTATCGATTTGCGAGCCCCCCAGTTATCGTAGAACCCCCATCTTGACACTTTAATTTACTATCCCATAGATAAAGAGAATTGGAAAGTTTCAAGTCTCTAGCTTGAAGGGTGTGGAAAAAAGTTGCGTTCATACAGACGGACAGACGGACAGACACCATGACGGACATTGCACAAACCCAATATACTCTTTACCTTCGGTATCGAGTATAAAAAATATGTATTTATCAGGCAGTTGTAAAGAATTGTCATTGTGCATCATAAAAATCAAAATTGCATTCCCTTAAACTGCAACTATTTTAATGTTAATACTTTAAAGACTCACATACTCAAGTGCAGTATGTTAAAGCCACCCAACTTCGCTGGCGCCCTTATAATGAGCTCTTTAACTTGGTTAACGATACTTTGAGCCCGGGTCCTGTCAGCCAGTTAAAAATAGTAGTTTTATAGTGGACTGACTTTGGCTGACCAGAGCTTGGCTCACTTTAGCTTTACGTTTTTTCCTAGCATAACCTTCTACAATATGTACAAACGCCAAGCGTCTGGGTGAAGAAAAAAATGTATAAAAGGAAAGCAAAAACACAAACACAAAGTTGAAGCGAGGCAACAGAAACACAACAACAAGCGAATGAAAAACTTGTTGCCTGCTTTAATGCATCAATTAAATTTTTTAATTATTTTTTCAATGGCTTTGTGTTCCTGCTCCTGTCAGCGACATGCTGCGCTTTTTGCACAATTTTCAAGCCGAGGCATCTTTTCAAACCAGCTTGTAGTCGAGTCGAGTTGAGTCTAGTATTTTTGAAAGCCGTCACATGCCGTCAGTGGCGGCCGCGACGTGTGTTTATTGATATGTTTTCATTATTGAATTAGTTTTAATAAAAAAAACAAAGTCAATTAAGTTAACAAGTTGCTAAGCCGACCAGCTTTGTATAGCTTATGGGAACAATTGCAATTATGTTTTAATATTTCTGAAAAAAAAAAAAAAAAACATAAACAGGCCAAAGATCATCATCTGTATGATATTTATATAAATACTTACTATTTAATACTGTGTCATTCTATTTTGCAAATGTAGAAATGGTATTGCTAATTAGATATAATGATATAGTACCAAACAAGTTTTTACTATCGGTCATAAATTAATAAAATTGTAAAGCTGTTAAAGCCTTTCCGTCGTCTTCTTTTTATTTTTTTCTTGGTAGCAAGTTTGTTGCCTAAGCCATTTGTATTTGCCCAAAGTAGACAAAATGCCTAAGCCTGAGCCACGCAACGACGAATTTGACGCATTCACGCATCGCCTGGCAAAATAATAGTGCCACAACAACAATAGATGTGTGGTGTAGTAAAACAAAAATTTGTTGTTTCTCGTAGCGAAACTCAAAAATAATTTAGTTTGTTGTAATCAACACCCGCCGCTGCTTGTTTTAAAAGAGAAGCGCAGCCATTAAGTGTGCATGACATTAAATTAGCGCAACAATCAAGCACTCTGGCTAAAAGCAGTAACAACAACAGAAGCAGAAGCATTCAACATAATGTAGTCTGTAATTAAATTAAAAGAACAACAGAAACTACAAATTTTGAAAACTCTCAGACGGGAAACTTTTGCTTGGGCAATTAGTTTCAGCTCATGATTTTTATAATATGTTTATTTTTTAAAATGAACATACGTAGGAAGTGCCTGAGATTTGTGTACATTATGCAGGCATTCCCAAATTTTTCAACTCACAAAGAAGAAAAAGCATTTTAAACGGTAAAATATTGGAATGGCATCTACCTAATAAAATAAACAGGACACGCTGCTGTGTCAGACAATAACTCACAAATAACAAAACCTGCAAACTTGTTATGCAACATTTATGTGCATGCACTATACTTTCTCGTTGAGTGCATCAACTTGTGTAAACGAACCTTTCAAAAATACTTAAGAGAAAACTAAAAATTGAAATCAAAAAGAAACTATGAAGAATCTTAACCTTATCTTATTAGAGTTATTTTAGTTTAAATGAGAAATTATTATAAACCGAACACGATCGACCTTTAGAGTCGTCAACTTTTAATTTAGCAGCTCTCCCTGATAAATTTTTATAGCGCTCATTAGATGAAAACTTAATTGCAATTTTTGACATTTATTTTCCATCACTTAAAAAGTTGTTTGATAGATATTAAAGAACTGTACTAAAATCATTTTCGTTTTTCTGCTTTTGAAAGGGTGTGCAAGTGTCAGTGTTTTGGATTTTATTTGGTTTCTGTTGTCAAAAGATGTACGCGATGGCAAATGCGAATGTTGGCATTGACTTCTGGCATCTTGGACTTCTCAATATATATACATACATATGACAATTCTTAATATTCTGATGCCAACCGATTGCAAGTTGTTTCTGCAACTTTTTCTGCCTGCCAGTTGGCGACTCAGCTCCTGGGACGGCAGACGCTGTAAGTCCGACTGTCATAAAGCAGCACGTTTTAGCTACAGTTGGAGAATCTCAACAATTTTAAAAGTGTGCATTTATGCCAAGTGGCATCTGCAACGGCGTCGGGCGGCCTCAACCTCAGCATCAGCCTAAGCAGAGGCCGGATAACATAAAGAGTTTCAGTTGAAGATGTCGTTGTCGTTGCAATTTTCGTTGTCGATGTTCACCTCGTTTTTTCCTTTCCTGCCGCTGCAGTGCGTTTATTAATTAGCAGCCGTCTAGATCCCGACACACACTCAGCCAACAGAGACAGAAAAGCTGAGACCTACCTACAAAAGCGAACGACTCTCTCATAAGCACAGAAAGAGAAAGAGTCAGAAAGAGAGAGAATGAGAAAAAGAGAGAGACTTCCCAAATGCACACTTGTGCTTTTATTTTTTCAACTTACAAAATTATAGACCGCATTTCAATGGTTGTGACTGTTGAAGTAGCCGGCTAAAAAAAGTTCGAATTTTAGTGTTTGTTATTTAACGCTTTTCTAATTCTGTCTGCCTTCTCTCACTTTAAGGACTTTAACCATCTCCAATATAAAATTTTTTGGCATGATTGTATTATTTTTGGTTGGAATAATTTTTATCTTATCATTCGTTCATGATTTTGCATTCCATTTAAGTTTTCGAAATTATAATATTATTATTATCATGTTTTGCCTGTTGTTTGCCGGCTCATTGTAAGACTGTAAGATCTTTATTGAGTCTAAGACTTCTTATAAAGGCAGCTGCTTCCGTGTGTAGAGACGCACCAATTCTTGTGATTTAATCCAGCGCAACTAATAGGCCACAAAATGCTAACTTAAATCCTTTTTTGTCTGTTGTTTGCTTTCGGCTACTTTAATTCAATGTGAGGCCAAGACACTCGGTCGATAAATCAAGACAATAACGAGGAAACGCCCCGCGTGCACACATTGCGTGGCCACACCTTGAAAAAATAAGCAAAAGGATTAAATTTTCCCTTACGGCAATAAAGCTACGGAGCCAAGGGGAATCCTAAATCCAAGTGCGTTCGTACTCCTTCTTTATTATTTTTTTGTAGGATCAAATCCTTTCGGCTGCCTACACACAACGCCACAAAGGATAGGAGACAAGACAGTTCAGCTTAGCCTTCTGCTGGAAATCTTTAAGGTGTGTGCTCTGGCATGCATCATCTTTTTCTATTTTATCCCTTTCGTTTCCTTTTCTTTCTTTAAAGACAACAAAAAAAGAGAAAAACCCAGCATGCTCTAATTTTTCATTGCTAACCCCAAATCTAGATCCAGCTCGAAATTTACGCGCGCGTGCGCTACAACAATGTCGAAGCACCTAGCATCAGCGTCTTGCACTTAAGTCCAATGCAGACCGATCCCTCATCGGGCAGCTTGCTCTTCGTCTATTTTCGTAGCAATTTTTTTATACCCTTAACCCATAAAATGGGTAAATAAGGGTATAATGGTTTTGTGCAAAAGTATGTAACAGGCAGAAGGAAGCATCTCCGACCCTATAAAGTATATATATTCTTGATCAGCATCAATAGCCGAGTCGATTTAGCCATGTCCGTCTGTCTGTCCGTCTGTCCGTCTGTATGAACGCGTGGATCTCAGAGACTACAAAAGCTAGAGACTTCAGATTTTGTATATAAGTTCTCCTATACCATGAGCAGAACAAGTTTGCTTCAAATTATCGATAACTATTCTGGTTTCCGATATACACATAATATCGATAACAAAAAAATATCGAATTTGGAAAATGTAAAAATGAGGGTTGAAAGAATGGGTAACGATAGAGCTTTTCTGAAAATTTCGTCCAAATCGGTTAAGAAACACCGGAGATATCTATTTATCGATTGAAGTTAAGTCAGTATACCAAAGACTTATATAAATTTAATATATTTATTGCAACTGGGTTCAGGGTATCTTCTAGTCGGCTCTCCCAACTAGAGCCTTCTTACTTGTTTTTTTCTTTTTTTGGAAATTAAAATGTCTACTCCTACTATTTGTCTGCAAGGGTTTCTATTTCGGTTTTTTAAGGGTCTTTCATCCAACTACAACTATCTATCACATGCTGCTATCCCTGTCTTTGTGCTTGTCCGGGCAATGATGAATGTGCGCGTTCGGCGTCTCTAATTCAATTTATCTTACACAATTCAAAGTCACCATTTGCGCCATTGCTCATAATGGATATAATGGTTCTTACTCAGCCTCTGATGCGTCTTGGCAAGGAAACTTTATAAAAGTTGAGCGCCAGCTGTCCTTTGATGGATTTTGATTCGACTATTGATGCGAATGGCAAGATTGGGCAGCTAAACAGACTTAAGAATAAATACCAGAATCAATTCTTAAATTTGTTAATTAACTTTCCCGGGGATTTTGCAATGCTTAAATTGCATTTAAATAATGTTTATTTTCACCAAAAATTTCAAAAATTAACATTTAATTTTAATCGAGACATAGGACCCAATATTTTTTTTTTATAAATGTTTACAAACTAAGCTTTAGCTAATTGCTTATGTTGTAAACTTTCATGTTAGAAAATTGATTCCAAGACCTTCAGTAAACGGAGATTTTAAACCTTAGGTAACGCATTTTGATTCGTCCGCCCTATTCAACATATGTTCAGAAGTTTTTTTTTAGAGCTAATAACGTAAGGTCCAATTATGAAAGGATAAAACTGATCACGCAAAAAACATTATACATATGAAAGTCAACAGGTTTTTGGAAGAAATTTGCCTGAATGTTAAATACAATTTAAAAAGAGTCTTCAAAAAATCTTTTGAAAACTGAAAACAAATAATTATATTTGTAGTTGATCAATTTTATTAGAGTTGTCGTGAGTTATTAACAAAATGTTCACAATAGACGTAAGGATATAAGTGCTATTATCCAAGACTGCATCACATATAAGGGCTAGGCTCTTTTGAAATGGGCTCGCAATGGAATAGTTAGAGTTAATCGAGTGTTCCGGCGCCGCGTTCTCCATGCACTGTCGGACTGGGAGCTCGGCTTGTGACAGGACTGCTGCCAGGTGGAGTGTCATCCGGACTGCGCCCAAGAGGCACCAACAACGGCCCCATAGGCCGGCGTGTCCGGGGCGCACCACGTGATCCGCGACTTACAGGCGTCGATGTCTTCGAGCGTGGTCGGCCTGGACCACGTTTGACCAACGAGTTGGGTGGAGTTCCCATTGGGCTTAAGTTGGGATTTATATCTGCAAATACATAAATACATTTTATGAGTGGTATTAAAAATGATTGATCGAAACGAATTTAAATAATCGCAATGAAAGGAAATACCCGCAACGCTCACACATACTTTAATGTGTTATCTTTTATTTGTACATTCTACAAATGGAAACGGCAACATAGTCGTTAATGCCCGTGTTGCTTGCGCCCGCACGTATTTTGGGTATGTCCTGCCTCATTTACATTTTTGCCTACAATGTTGCATACTTTTGGGCGGGTACATTGCGGTTTTATTTAATTGCTGGCGCTCGGCCAAACACCACTGCCAGGCCTAGCCAAGCCCGACAACAATGTCCTGGGAAAGCGTACTCAATGGTAGTTAAGTGACGAGTTTATGGAACGGTTCTTTTAAATACCCTTGAATATGGCTGCAATGCATGAAGTAACATGAACAGTTAATTTACTGATTTTAACAACAGAACTTATCTTTTTCTTAATATAACGCATTGAAAGCAATGCTTTTAAATTGTACATGCGGAGACAAAATCAAACGGTTTTTATAAATGTAACGTAGTTTATTAAAACATATTATGTGTCGATTTTACTATAAACATAGTTAAACAGCAACATGATTACGACAACGAAGAAATATATTTAGTCAAACTAAAAACGTATGTTCAAAATCTAATGTTCCAAATCAATCTTTCGAATCAATATAAACATATTTAATAATATAACTTTTCCATTAGTAACTCGTAGATTAGGTTTCAATGTCTACTGGAACGCTGGGAAACCGATAAAATCGAAAGCTGAAATTCGATAAATGCTAGTATTTTCCACATCATTTAAGCTTAAGTTAAGCAAACAAACAGCAACTAAATGATTTTACATAAACACAGTTGTTACAGGGCATCACATAGTCGATGGACCAATTGTTCGTGTTTGCATTTGCCTTTGCGATTATGTCTCTATTTGGCGGAGAGGTTTATTTTTGTCACCTTACCAACGCCCAGCCAACACAGACCAGCATTTTGGTTGCGACTCTAAGCGTTTAAGCCGATTTATGCAATTATCATTTGTCGTGCAAATTTGACATGTGCGCCAACGTGTTTTTATACCGAAAATTCAAATAGCAAAATTGCATAAAATTTGTTGCAAATTTTCATTTAATTTTCTTGTCGATTGCATTAATATTTGGCTTTAAGTTGAACAGCTGTTTGCATAATTTTGTAAGCCGCATGTCGCTAATTACCATAAATTACTCTTTGTGAACATGGATAAAAGCATGTGGAAAATAAATCTTAATTTTCCAAATGGTTGAAACGTGCTTGTGGAATATGAAACTGAAACGCATTACTAATTCGATAATTGAATTGAAATCAAATTTCCATTCCGTTTGTTAAGCTCGTACCAAAAACAACTTTTCGAATAAAAAAAAAAAAAAAATTTTAAGTAAAAATAAATTCATGAATAAGTCAAATCATTTGTAGAATCTTTTTTTGCTTTACGCAATGGAGTCGCCCAAAATGGAGCCCAAACTTTCATCTGGGCTAATGTATAGAATTGCTTGCTGCCTGACGTCACTGATGCAGGATATATTTTTCTTTCTTATAATGGGCCTATTAACATTGTTGTTAATCTTGAGTCTTTTTATGGCCTATCAGGATATAACCAATATGCAGAAGATGCATTACTTAACCCTCAAGCATGCTAATTCAAATAATAACACGGATTTGAACAAAAATAATGCAAGTTCATGTTTTTGGCCTTCGGAATGGTGTCGCCATATTTTTAAATGTAAAAGATAAATCTTACTTCAATTTCCTGCTTTATAACATATTACATTACATTAAAGCGTACCGAAAACATCGTTTTATTTTTAAGTACCAATTTTTTTTTTTTTTTAAATTTTCAAACACAAAACTAATTAAGAAGAACACTTCTTTAAGAAAAGCCACTTAGGAAGTACTTTGAAATACCAAGCAGGCGATTAACAGAAGTAACAATATTAACAGGGGCTGTTTCTGTGTTCTGTTTTTCTGTTTGTACATCAGCGATAATGCAGCCAGATGCAAATCTTTAGACAAATATTTGGCCTGACTGCGCAAAGGAGCTTCAAACACCGAATGTTAGCTAGGAGGGGAAGCACAGCAAATGCCAATGAATCTGATGATGAATATGTAATGAAAATGCTTTGCGTTGCGCTAAAATTGTCACGTATGCCAAAGTGAAGTTTCCCCTTTCTCTCAATAAACAAAAAAAAAAAAAAGATGCGGGCAGACGAAATTGAAAGAAAAGGGCCAACAACCACAAAATGTCACTCAAGTGCGCCCCAATCTGTTTATGTACATGTGTACATGTTTGTAAGTATGTAAAGAAGCAGCTATAAACGTGATTGTGTCGGCGATTAGCGACAAGTGACACTCGAGTTGGGGGGGAACCGACCAGGAAGAAGCCGATCAACAATATGCACTTACCTTCCTCGTGCGGTGGCACGGACTGGCGGCCACTTGCAGCCTCGCCACCTGCAACTGCTTCCTGCTGCGGTAACGGCAATGTGGTTGTTGGTCCAGTTATCCCCATCAATGTTACAACTGACGGCGATGTCGTCGGCGTTGACACGCGCTGCAGCGATCCATGGCCACCGCCGCGTCTTGTGCTGCCACGTGGTCGTCCTCGCTTTGCGCCGCGCGTATGGTGGCGCCGCCGCAACGACGACACACCATCAAAATCGGTAAGGAAGTCTGCAAAACAGAATTATTGGATTTTTTTATTGATTCATTAGGGTATTTATATTTTGTAGCGAAAGACAAAAGATGGGTATACATATACTAACTCAGTAGACTTATAAAGGAATTAAAAGTTCGTTAGCGTCAGTGAAAAGTTCTTCCCCACTTTTTTGTTAAAAATAAAAAAGCCAGAGTATTGCGCAGTTTTTCACATTTCATTTCCTTCTTTTGCGGTTCCAGCCAAATAGCTGGCACAAAGCAACCACTCCAAAAACAAACAAAGCGCTATAAAGCAAAGGGAAAAACTTAATATCTTATTGCTGAAATTTTGCTACATTTTACCAGGCGCATTTATGTAATTTTATTCTATTACCACTCAGTTTGGGGGCCAGTAATTATGTATTTTGTGCCATTCTTCCTGTTATAAATACTTGTTGTGTTTTTTAACATCGAAAAAATAGTTAACAACAAATTTCTTCGTCGAGTTCTTTTGTTTTGTTCTTTTTTACTTTTCCTCATATTATTTATACATATGTGAATTAAGTTTGTAATAAATATTATTCTTATTTTGTTTGGTTTGACTGTAAGTCATCACTTTCCCCTCCTCCTATCACACACTTAGCAGGACTGCTTATGTAGAGCAACATATGTAGCTAGCTGCTGTAATGAATCTTCGCGTAATGTGTGTCATGACCATATTTGCAGGCAAGACGCATTCGCAAGACCAAGCCAAACTTTTGGGTCTAGTAGCATCAGGGTTCAAGCAGAACAAGACAAGCACCAACAACAATGTGAATACGAACGTAAATTTGATTGTGTGCATATTTTATCTGCTTATTTTGAAACTGAATAAGGTTGTTTATACGTAACTATGTTTAGGTTCTCTTATTTATGTTTGGTATTTCTCCCTTTTGCTTTGCTTAACTTAGGTTAACTGTAAATTGCATAAATAAAACAAACTCAACAAGAGTACTACATGAGACGAGCTCCAGAAAGTAGATACACTAACTAACAAACTGATGGCAACAATGTTGCTGTTGTTACTCTGGTTGTTGCTGATGTTGTTGTTGCTTTGGCGACATTGCCTGGCGCTTGCTGTTTTGGTATGCATCACAAGTGCAGCAGCAGCAGCAACAACATCATCATCGTCGTCTCGTCTGAATCATCATCGACATTGTCTCGTCAGTTGAGTGATCATCATAATCATCACAAGATGCAACAACTGGAGCCGCTACTCGGTTGGCCCCTTTGTGGAATTGTCAACATCAACAACATTGGCAGCCGTATTTAAGCATATTTAATGAAAGAGAGAGAGAGAGAGAGCGAGAGAAAATACAACTCCATTCTAGCCCATCGCTTCAATTATTGGTACACTTGCACAAAAAATTGAGAACGAGTGCCAAATTATTGAATCGTTTGCCTGAATGTCTGACTGTCTGAATTATCAGCCATAAGTTTTATCAATAATATTCAATCCAAGGCAGCAATCCTTTTGGCAATAACACACAACCCTTCCAATGGTTTTATTATTTTGGGCAATTTATTATTTTGATTGCTGTAGCTGTTGCTTTTGGTTTCGCTTTAGTCAGGTTGTATTTCGGTCGCGGCATTGCAGAGAGACCCAAAAAACAGTCAAAAGTTTAGCTTTCAAGCATATTTAATGCTTTTAGCATATTTAATTTCAGACTTTTCAGTCCGTTCGATTGCTGAGGGAATTTGGCACCCAGCGTAGTTAACTTGCCTTAATTGGGGTCCTAAGTCACAGCCTCAAAATAAACGAATATTATAATCAATATCATTTCAATCAAAGCAAATAATTCATATGGTTCGATTTTATTGACTGCTGGGTTTTTAAAGCTTATCAGACTTTTCCAAAAATTGCTTAAAAACATGTTTCAGAATAATTGTTATCCCTGTACACTGTGTAATGTAGGGTATTTAGGCGAAAAGTGACTGACTCTTAGTTATTTACTAATATGCTCTTTAATACTTTCGTTAATATGTGAATATGTACACAGCATTTTTGGTATTTATAAGTATTTTTGATTTTGTTTATTTCTGCTTGTTACAAAGCCTGTTGTCTTTGAATGAGAACGAAGCACGAAAGGGTTCCTGGAATCGGAACAACTTTAAGATGCACACAAAAAAAGATACATACACACAAGCGCATATCTTTTTATACATATGTACAATGTCATACACATGTGTATATTCTCTTATTTGGAACTTGGTATGCAGCAAGAAACTGCGCGGAGATAATCGGATTTTACAAATCATTCATTCAATTATCTAATTGATTTGACTGATGATCATTTGTGAGTGAACCTTGATCCTAGCACGGCCAGCTAAAGTCTATGTGACGCATGTTTGTTACGCTTGATAAGCAGAGAAGATAAAGAAGATGAAGAGAAGCGAAGCGAAGGCTGTTGAAGGTACAATGCCATTATTTGCAGCAACTCACCTTTGACTGCAAGAAAGACTCTAATGCGCCAGCCATGACTAAGTGCATCTTGGTCTTGGTCAGAATTCGGTCGCTTGGATTACTTCTCTTACTGTGACTGTGACTGTGACTATGGCTGTGGCTGTGGCTCTGGCTGCTGATGCTAGCTACCGTTTAAGCCGTTCAATATACAAATTGCAATTTTTATCAGCATGAAACTGTTTATTTTTTAGCGACTTTGCTCAACCATCTGGCAAATTGAAGAAAATTAGTAAACGTAAATTTTAAATACAAGTCTTTAGCTAAGTATATTAAATTTACGGTACGAAAAAAAAGGGGAACAAATTGATTCACATATAGAAATATTCAAACTCAGGTCGGGCCACTGGCTTAGAGAGGTATATCAAGCGTATTTGATGCAGTCGCCAGCCACGTGGCGTAAACTTTTTGCGTTTCGGCGGTGGGACGTCCAGTGGTCCAGGCACCTTCTCTGGTATAGGACAATGCGGGGGACTTGGTGGCACTATGCGTGGCCGGGCCAAGCTAATAATGCGGGCGGTGGCGCGTGCCCTCAAAGCTGATGGCCGTACAGGAAAACGTAGCTCAGCCCAGAATTCGGCTTCGATATCATTGTTGAAAAAACAGCAGGGCACATAAGGAGCGGGAAACGGGCGACCCTTGTCACGCTTTGCTGGTTGGCCCCAAACGATGACCGGTGAGTAGGCGTGATCTGGTTCGTCGATATCACGCTTCGGAGTCATTTTGTGTTCTAATGGCTTTGATAGCGTCTCTAGGCGTTCCATCAATTGATCCATATCGACTTTGCGTTTCTCTTTTGCACAGGGCAAGTATTTTGCATCGCAGGGTATTTCAGGCAGTTCTACTGCTGGAGGTTCCCTTGGCCTTGCTTTTACCATGGCCCATTGAAAGAATTTTTTCCAATCCTTTTTCTTCATGGGTCCTGGCTTTTGCCAAGGGGTAAGCTCGCGTTCCACTTCGGGTCTGCAACGTCTTTTGGGTTTAGAATTGCGCTCACACCACTCAACCCACGACGGCAACGGTTTCTCCTCTTCTTCCATGACAACTCGCTTATCATCACCCTCGCCGTCTCCGCCATCATAAAAGTCCATTTTGGCGCGTGTAACTTATTAGAATAATATACAATCTTGAATTTGAAACTCTTACTTGAAATTTATACAACAAAACAATTTTTTTACTGACGGTTATGCCTGAGTTTTTTTTACAAGGAATAATAAAATGTGAAAACAAGCATCACAAGGCATGCTATCGAACTAGTTACATTTATTAAAAATTAATTATGCGATTGTAAATTAAAAAGCTATCTATGACAGACTAGACATTGGCTTCTTATATTTGAATCCCTCATCTAACATAAGCATTAAACTGCGGTCGAAATGCAAAAAATTAAATATTTCAAAGGCAATACTGTTAAGTAATTAAAGAGTAGAATTATTTGATATTAAATTAACCTTGATATAATATTCGTTGGGGTAATATTTCTACTTCGGGACTATTTATTACCAATGGGTAAACGTTTCTGATTATTTGAATTATTTCACATATAATTTACACGAATACACAACGCGATTCAGTGAATATAAATTTCCTGGTACAATATTTGCATTAGATTGTTCCAGTTAATTTCTGTACATTGAATCAACGACTGGGCAGCCACACAAACTGCATATTAGCTGCTCAGCTAGAAAATATGATTTTGGTTTGGAAAGACTTTGAAGGCGTTGCAGATGCTCACTCCATTGTCTCGTTGACATCCTTTTGCGCTTGGGTGGCTTCTCATATGCTTTCGGGGGCAGTGGACAATGGGGTTTTCGTGGATAACTGCGGGGTTGAGATAGCTCAATAACTTTTCTGGATGGTTTTGCTTTAAGGGCATTTTTGGATATCGGGAAACAAATATTTGACCAAAAGTCAAGCTCCAAATCTTTATGTTGAAAACAGCATGGCACCTTGGGCTTCTTTGTAGGTCTGCCATGCTCCAGGTAAGGTTTTGATCTGTGGTTAATCTTCGGCCGGTACGTATGCTCTTTTTGGCGTGGCCAAATATACTTCTCACGTGGCTTCTTTGGTTGACTTAGACCTGCTATATTGTCCATCATTTGTTGTCTCTTTTCCTTTTTATTTTTTAATTTGCCTGCGACATACATAAAAAACAAAGGTGAATCCGACTTCGTTAGCTCCGATTGCAAGTTTGACGATAACGCTTTTGAATTCGTTTTGGGTTTCGCATTTACCGCGGCCCATTCGAAGAATTCTATCCACTGTTCTTTATTCATTGGTCCGGGCTTTTGCCAACGGGTCGGTGGATAAGGTCTGCTAGCAGTCAGGAATTTACTTTTGGGTTTGGCGTTGCTTTCCGCCCATTTCTCCCATTTCGCCCACCGGTCTCCCATAATGCCCAAAGTAGACGTTTTTCAATTAAAATTTTTAATACTTTACAAAGCAAGCGTTGAATTTAAAATTTTCTTAAAATTTTGTCATTTTTTTAAAGTGGCCCGAAAACAATTGGCATCAAAATGATACATAATTGTATTTTGTTCCAGTTGAAGCACTATACGCATGGATAGCTTTATCAAAACCAATATTAAGAAAAGAAAATAATACTTTTTTCCTGAGCTGGAAATAGGTGAAGTTAAGGCTTTCCCCGTTTGATTTCGTATGTCCTTCCATTTGCCGATGTATTCGATTTTTTTTGTAGTTTTCTTGAGGCGTTGTCCATGTACAATTTCTCTTTTTACAGCGCCAGAAAGTCAAAGGAACAGCTGGCACTTCGCCTTGAGGGTTGTAGTATCATTAAGCAAATGTAGCGTGAAATTGCTTTTATTTCCGCCATTAGAGCCAGCCACTCGATGCGGCATATGTGGTGTCAATTTCACACATGTTATGAGCACTCTGCGGTCGATGGTTTTGAACTTGAGCGAGTGTGTCCTTACAAAATAACGAGTAACAGTTCCGGCAGTAGGCGAAATCAAACCGGAAATGTCCCCGATTAAAACAAGAAGCTAAATAAATATAATAAAAAAAATATCGGTCTGGTGAATTATTAAAATTCTTAAGGCATCGAGACAACACTACCACGAAAGCAAAAGCAAGCAAAGAAAAGCAGACAAATCGTGGTATGACCAGGTTAGAAACTGGCGACAACAAATCATGACAACGGTAACCAACCAAACAGCCGACGACAACAACAAATACGATGGCGACATGAAGGCAACGTGTTGCATTCTATAAGTAACAGCGACGGCTACGACGACGGCGATGCACATCATCAAATGCAGCACACGGCAGCATGGATGATAATGAAGATGGGCGACAATGCCAACGGGCCAGAAGACGGCAAGCTAAAAACAACAAACAAAGAAACTACAACGAAACAGACGACAACAACTACGAGGAACGTTAGAAAGGTACTCGCGCACAATCGCGCAAGGCAAAAAGTGCGATCAATTGCAATGCGCACCGAATTTCAATTGGGCAACGAGAGAGGCCAAAACACACAGGTACCCAAAGACCAAAGAAGAACAGCGGGGCAATGTAAGGAGAAGCTTTGGTAACGGATGACCATGGCCATAGCTGTGGCATTCGGGAAATATTTACAGCTGCTATTGATGATGACCAGTATCAGTACCCGTGCCAGCGCTTAGTGCTAGACCAGTTCGAGCAGTCCAATCACTTGCCAGGCATTAAATCGGACAATTGCTACATAAGGAATTGGGTTATGACCCCGAATGCGTTCCACCAACATCATCGATTTGTGCTGCGATCCAATGCTTCGAACCTTAGATGCGGTCTGGAGCTAGTGCGTGATTGAGTCGTTTGCTTACGGGTTTAAAAATCCAAAAATTCATTTATTTCATTATCATTTTTCCTACATGGATCGGTTGATCAATTTACAAAAATATATATGATAAAAGTGTGACAAAGGTTTTGATACTATTGTTTTGCCCACTGCTGTACAAGTTTCGGGAAAAACGCGTTATACATATTGTCAAAAAAGATTTTTAAAAATCTTAATCTAATAAAATAGAACTACTTTAAAAGTCAAAAACTAAAAATACAATCGAATTTATTAAACACTTCAGTGGTGTAAGCCTTCAAAATGAAATAAAGTGAGTTAGCACGCATAATAAGAAAAATTAAGTTTAAAACAATTACACAAAGAAGTTTTAGCTTAAAGAGAAAAATAATTTTTTATTATTTAAAAGGCTGAGGAATAAAGTTCATTTAAGCTTATAAACTTAATCTTTAAAATATTATATTCAATAAATTCGCATACTACATGATTCAGTGACTGAACCCAATCGAAACTATTTAATCATTTGCATAAGCTAACTATCATTATTTACATGCCAATTAGTAAACAAGACATTTCCTCACGGTTTCAACTTAATGCCAAAATATTCGCATATTAATTAAATATAATCGAATATTCGTAACCCAGCAGGCAGTATAAACATCAAATTCTTTTGAATTTTGCTTGAATTTAATTCGCGCTCGGCTTTTCGTTGGAATAATTCACATATAAATATGTAACTAACCAATTTAAGTCAGAACCACTTTAATTATAAAGTTTTAAATCAAATAGATAAGTGGCGACTGCAACTGCCAATTCAAGCAGCGGTGATCCATCTACACTTTTACAGATATACATAAGTATTCATACATAAACGAGTCTTTGCGACTGTCGGATGGGTGCTGGCCGAGCACGTACTTGCTCTGGGCGCTATGGGGGCCAATAAGGTGTAAATTTATGCACCAGCGCCATTTAAGTGAATCAGTTAAACAACAATGACATCGAGCAAACAACCATTAGCAAACGAGCCTATGCAATTTATTCTTAATTCTTATTAAAGCTCAACAAAACGCACATTTTTCGTATGCCTTGTGATTGGCATTTAAGATTTTTGTGGTTGTTTTTTATCTTCACATGCAATCGAAGCGAATTTTGAAATTATTTGTAAGCTGTGTGAAATTTTGTGGCCAATCAGCGTTTTTGTTCGCAGTTTAGATTTGCTGCCAAGATTTCAGCGTAATTGTAACTCATGGCTAACTTGTATTCTATGAGATATAAATTTTGTTTTGTTGTTAAGTTATTGTTGCTGTTGCCATTCATGTTCTTTGGGAGTTTTGCACCTTGTTTACAAATGTTTCTTTAATTATTTATATGTATCACTGCACTGACAAAGTGGACAAGGATCCATGATCAATCTAATGAATAATTTATGCTAACTGCTCCACATTTTTCGATTGGGCGTCGCACTGCCATTAACCATAGTATGTCTCTAGATTTGTATCGGGACTTGATTTCGTTAAAATGTCTCTTTGAGAAAGTACTACGTATCTTTCAAAGTGAAATCGATTGCACAATGTTGGCACGCGTCCATTTAAAAACGAAACAAACTTAAATTAAATCAATTAAAAGATTTTTTCTATTACGCAACACAAACATTTCAATTGCATCGCAATTTGAATGCCTTGCACACCCAACTAGTTGCCAACTAGGTAGCTAACCAACCGACGGGATGATTTGTTGACTACCTCTTGCATTGTTAAATTAACCCACATATTTGTCGGTAAAATGTGAAAAAAAATTTGTACAACCAACTAGCCTACCAACAAAACACAAATACGAGGAACATAATGTATAGTGCAAAGAAAAAAACCTGCTGCATAAAATTAAATGTGCTTAATTATGCTGAAGACAGAGAAAAATTAAACGCTGATAAATCCGTTGTTACGGACCAACAACCACTGTTTGTCTGCTGGAATGCAGTTAAGTAAACCATACCTGTAAGACAAATGTTTTAGCTTTTAACTAGTTTCAAGTGCGTGAGGCACGCGTAAATGGATAAAAATCACGTTGTAGGGTTGTATGCTTAAAACAGGATATGAAGTGGTTTTATTGTTTTATGGTTTTATTTTTATACCCTTAACCCATAAAATGGGTAAATAAGGGTATAATGGTTTTGTGCAAAAGTATGTAACAGGCAGAAGGAAGCATCTCCGACCCCATAAAGTATATATATTCTTGATCAGCGTCAACAGCCGAGACGATATAGCCATGTCCGTCTGTCCGTCTGTCTGTCTGTCTGTCCGTCTGTCTGTCTGTCTGTCTGTATGAACGCGTGGATCTCAGAGACTACAAGAGCTAGAGACTTCTGATTTTGTATTTAAGTTCTCCTATACCATGAGAAGAACAAGTTTGCTTCAAATTATCGATAACTATTCTGGTTTCCGATATACACATAATATCGATAACAATAAAATATCGAATTTGGAAAATGTAAAAATGTGGGTTGAAATAATGGGTAACGATAGAACTTTTCTGAAAAATTCGTCCAAATCGGTTAAGAAACACCGGATATATCTAATTTTATCGATTGAAGTTAAGTCAGTATAGTATATATCAATTATAAATTTAATTTACATATTTATTGCAACTGGGATACCCTGAATCTTCTAGTCGGGCTCTCCCTACTAGAGCCTTCTTACTTGTTAACGATTGCACTGTGGTGATAACTTTTTCATATTTACAAATTTGTTGTTCCGTTTTAATAAAAATAAAACTGTTTTATGATTTTTAGTAATTTAGAGAGCCTGTAAGCGATTTTTATAATTTTTACGGGCTGTCCACTCTTTTTTACGATGAAAATCGATAAATTGAAATCGATATTTTCTTGTAAAAGAGCATTAGACTTTTCTTGTTATTGTTTCGTGAAACTTCTTTGGGAAGACTTCTTGTTCTTGCCAATATTGTTTGTCCATTTAAATTTATGTTAGACAGCAAAGGATCAGACGAGTCTTATGCTCTGTTTAATACGTTTTTAGAAGTTTAATTGATGCCAAAAAAGTTATATTAATACATAATGAATATGTTTTTGATTTATTGATATGTAAGTTATAATTGTGACGAATTTTTTACTCAAAATTCCAAGTTAAATCAACCAAATACATTTCCGTTATAAGCAGTTATTGAACAAATCGATCAATTTTAATGTTAGCTTTTTTATCACAAGTTCGTTGCTAACAGTTTTGCCTCTCATGGCAATTTCTCATTAAACAGCAAATAAATGTCTCGAGTTAACACAAAAGCACAAAAAAAAAATAATTTGAAAACTGCAAATGTTGCTGCTGAATGAATTTATGTAGCTACAACACGTGAAGCCATTGATTAAATTAGATGTTTTCATTTGCCAAGCCCTGCAGAGCCACAAGCAAAAAACTGAAGAAATGGCATACAAAAAATATTTATGAGCGCCTCGTTTTTTTGCCATTTTAATGCATAAGCCAAGCAAACAAGTAACAGCCAAATCAATAGGCCAAAAAACACAACAAACTCTGCGACTGACTTACTGACTAACTGCTTGGCTGGCTGGCTAGCTGTCTGACTGACAAGTGAGCTGCAACGGGGAACATAATCAACTGGCAGCAACAATATCTAGGCTACGAGTGATATTAAATTAGGTTTCGTACGTGGTTAAAAAAAATAAAAACATACAATGGCCAATACAAATGAATTCGTTATCAACTACAGTGTGTAACAAATTCAACACAAATCCAAAATGTAAGAATCAATGGTGTGTTATTGGTAAACGCGCTGTAAAAAATAATATTTATTATATATAAAAACACATTGGTCAAAAGTATACTTGTATAATCGAGTCGGACTCAGCTTAATGGGTAAAAAGTATTGGAACTATGACAATGACAACACAACACAATTGAGGTAAAATTAGTTGCGTTTGCTCTATCTATAAATCCGCCAAAAGAGTAAGCAACCCATTTGCGAGACACATATCCAAACAAAATTGTAAGGCAGGCCTTACAAATGGCCAAGTAAGACAGGTTACAGTTGGCATGCACTTGTTTTAGTCGGGATAATTTGACTTTATCATCGAGTTGAAACTATTGACGTTGCACTTGTCGCGATTGAACATCAGGAGTTTTTGGTTTCTGTGTCGTTGTGTTGTTGCCTACTTTTCAAAAACTCGTACTTTCGATTGGTTAATTGTTAAACAAATTTGCGATTAAGCCATTTTTTATACTGGAAACCGAACGTAAAGAGTATATTGGGTTTGTGCAATGTTTGAGCCCAACTTTTTCGACACTTGTAAATTTAAAGACTTAAAACTTGATTGGGTTTCGACGATTAAATCGATAAATTCGATAAATATTTTTTTATATTTTATATTTTTCACACCCTAACAGGAAGAGTTACGAAATTTGGTAGGAAGATAGCTACTCGTGGTCTCCCAAAAATTGCTAAAAAAAAAAAAAATTGGAGCAACGACCTATGCATATGCCGCCCTAGCCACACCCAGACACCAAAACGCCTCGTTAATGATAGGAATGCGTATTCATTTTTCAGTTTTTAAGCTAGATTCACCAAATTAGGTAGGATAACAGCTAGTGACATCCCACGCCCCCAAACTTTGCCACCGCCCCATCGCCTCTTTAAAAGCGGAAATTCGTGTATCTTTCGCAGTTTTTTTTAGCTAGAGTCACCAAATTTGTTGGCAATATAACTGGTGACATTCCTGAAGGATCAGCAACAGCCAATATTTGAACGCAACGCACACCCCTGCATCCGTACCCTTTTACAACAGGCCTCTTGTCAGCCGTTCTTAAGCCGGTATCGAGTATACCGCAGTCGGTAACGTCCAACTGCAACGTTTCCACCTGTCTTTTTTGTTTTGTTTAAAATGCAAATCCAATGCATGCGTTGGTTTTGGCTGCCTAACAAGTTGCAATCGTGGATTTTATGCATGTGCTGTTGCACATCCCACATGTAATTTGCAACTCATAACAAAAACAAACAAGCCAAAGTGTTTTGCCCAACTTGCTCAGCAGGTAGACCACATTCTACGATGCTTTTATTTTCGATATATATATGTATATACGCCGTTGCAATCGTACTGGCTCGTGATTGCCAAATAATTCAATCATTAATTAAAAAGTGATTGGAATCAAGTAAAGAAATCAATCGACTTAGTTACACAAGGGCGTTTAATGAATAATTTAAAACGGTCAGTTTCTGCTTAGAATACAAAATCTGCTTATGGAAAGAATATTCAGTAACAGATAATCATAAAAGATATCTACCTTAAAATAATTTGTAAAATGTCACTATAAAAAATTTAATCTTGCACAAAGCTGGACGATATCCTTTAACACAAACTTCAATTTTGGGTAATATGTACGCACCTATTGATTCAGTTGCTGGACTGTCGCCATCTACCACCAAAGCCTCATTTTCGGAATCGTTGTCAGGTTGTGGTTTTAGTTGCACATTCGTTGCACCTGGAACAAAAGTCTCTTGGCTAGGCATTTGGTTGTTGCTATCAGTGCCTCCACTTGACGTAGAAGAGGCAATTCCTACATCGATGCAATCCTCGTCTATCTCCTGTTTAATCCGCTTGGCAACTGGACTGCATCTGACTTCATCTTCTTCATTAGCCGGTATCGTAACGCCACCTATATTAGCCTCCTTAGACAATAAACAATGCATTGTTTATGAAATCAAATATATTTAAATAAATTAGCATTTTTAAAAGCAAGGGAAGTAAGAGGCCTACCCTAACTAACTGGTCCGAAAAGTGTTCCACTTATAATTTATGCCAGTCCTCGTTCTTCTGTGCTTTTTATTGTTGTTCGTCTTATTAAAGTGTACCACTGTACCCATAACATAATACAGTACGACCTCGGTTAACGCAACCTATTAAAATTTGGCCAGTTGCGAAAACTGAGGTGGTTGCGAAAACTGAGGTGCAATTTTCTGGTGGCCACGCGACCTTTTTAAATAAAAGATGCCTTCGCTTACCTTTAAAATTAAATTTTATCGAATAAGACTTTGTTTAAAGCAAGAATTTCATATTGTTTTACCTATTTTTTAAAAAATTGAGAAATTCGGGTCTGTACTTTTTTACAATTTCTTTAGAAATGGGAAAATTACGCTCTCTTTGTTTTAGAAACCACGCGTACAATGATTTCTCCATATTATCATTTTCGCAAGCATGTAAAAAAAAAACAAAAAGAGAACGAAAGAAAAGTGGTAAAACCGAACTAAAACATACTTTTCTTTAGGAAGTTGCGTTAAATAAGGTAATTTTTTTTTTAAAGTTGCGTTAACAGAGTCAACAATGTTAAGAATTCGGGTGTTGCAATAATCGAGGAGTTGCGTGTAACGAGGGTTGCGTTAACCGAGGTCGTACTGTATATGCCAAGCACAAACTTGTGTTATTCTTCAGCGATCTCGGGTTGTTCTGCCACTGGAATTGGCTGTTTTCGAAATGAGACCGGGAAAAACCTGACCAGTAAGGATGAGAATTTGATGAGCTTGCTCAGCATAAGGCCCAATGCAAAAGGATTTGCATAAAATTGCACAGATTTGGATGGCAATTAATAAGATATGCAGCACATTAGCAGATGTGGCAATAATAAATGAGATTTACATAAACAACGTAATGGAATATAGGGTGTCAAAATAATTTTTGGATATATAATTTTTTATTAGATATTAAAGATGTAGAAATGCTGTAATTAAAACTAGATATATAAGCTAACATGCTGAAAAATGCATTTGCTGTGGCGTGACTTGGAAAATATTCAATAAATAGCGTGGCAAATATGGCGAGAGATACAATAATAATTATGAATAATCTATTGGGAAAAGCTCTATAAACAGCAACCTTTTTGAAAATCGCGTCCACTCATTAATTTATGATTGCGTGGGGAAGAACTTATGTAAATGTGCTTGAGCAAATTTCAATCATCGATATCTTCAGATAATATATGTGTATTCCGATTTTTTGCACAGAAAATAAAATTTTGGTTGTAATCGATTTTATTTTATTTACTACACATATTGAAAATGGGAAGAATATCTGCCTGATACTGTTACAAAATAAATTACGAGTTTTAAAAGACTGGATTAGACACCTTAAAGGAAATAGCGAACATTTTGATTTAAACTAATGCAACACACACTATGCCTCCTAAGCAAACTATGTTAACAATTCAACAGATAACTGTAACACGCAATGACTGTAATCAGTTCCAAATCAACCGTTTTAATAAACAGCCAACTTCATGCTGAACGGAAATCTATGGGCAATGACACCGAACCTCAAACTTGAACATACTAAGTGGAAGAATTGGAAACTTGAACTTCCAATTGACGACCAGACTTAAAAAAAAAAAAAAACAGAGTAGAGGATTTAAAAAAATAAAAAACATGGCTGCGTGCCATTACAATACTCATATGCTGTGTGTGCTGTGGTGGTATATGAACTTGAGAGCAGACCGGAGCGCAGAAAGTAAGGGAAGGCGAGAGAGATATCTACGAGTAGAACTTACCAAAATCGGAGAAAAAATTAAAAGACAAAGGCAACAGACCATAATCAGTGTTCCATTGAACGCACAAAATCATTTAGCGAAACCAAAACGTAAAGAGCCGAAGAGCCAGCAAACAGAGCTGCACCCCACTAGCCCACGAGCCTACAGAGCACTAGGCACTTGAAACTGTTTTCCAAGACACAACCAAGTTGGTTGGATCAAAGTGTTTGCTTTATATGAACGTACGTACATTCGTACGTATTTTGAACGTAGGGAAGACAACACTTTGATGAATGAATATAGGCAAGAAATAGCAACAACAGCAGCAGTGGATTCACTACGAATATGACCAAAGCTGGCAGCATTAAGTTCATAACAAGCTACGTAACAGACCAAGACAAACTCAACGATGAGTTGAGTCTTGTAGCAAATTGAATTGTCGTTGCTCTTGCTGCTTGTTGTTGCATGAATCACGTGACCATGACCACCGGTGCACTGCCCAAGTAAGAACAACACAAGAGCCAGACTCGAAGCCGTCTCTCTTATCGTCTTACTCTCAACGCCCGTATCTGGCACGGCAGCAGTATTTCTCTGTTTATGGCCAAGTTGCAATTTGAACTTCACTTAAAAGATCATTTACTTTCATTGAGGGACTGTGGAGCTTGTCGCTCTGTGTAACAAGTGTAAATTTGGTCTAATAAATACCCATTAACAGCCAAATCGGATCATGCGTAAAATAGAAACTTTCGAACACGATTTAAGTTGCAGATTCAAATCGGATAAAAAGCCTTAGGACTGAAGGATTTATATACATAACTGTTTCTCTTTTTCCCATTGATTTTAACAATTAGCAGCTTTTCGTTTACTAACCTTATTTGGCTTTCGCCGTTTGCGTTCATTTGAAGTTGCAGATGTCGCGGATGTTGTAGCTGTTGCTTTTTCTGTTGTGGTGGTGGGTGAAAAGGAGGAGGCGATATCTTCTTTGACCTGAAGATTAGCTTCCTGTCGATCTGTAAACAAAAATAGCCGTTAATAAATATCGCTAAGTGTAAACAACACTCAAAACAGTTGGCAATACTTAAGGAATTATAAGAATTAATGTTACAGTAGATCTTCCATATAACGAATTTTCTATACAACGAAGTCAAAAATTAGAACCCTGCAATTTGAATTAGTCAAAAACCCATTCTATATAACGAAATTTCTCTATAACGAAGGTTTTTCTTGTTCTCTTGAGCTTCGTTATATTGAAGTTCGACTGTATTATTTTATTTGAACTATTATTGTTTAAAAACTAATCGTGATTATCCGTAACGACTTTTGTAATGAAAAAAGCGATTATAAACACATTTTTATTGTATGTTTGTAATCAATATAATGCTATTAAGCTTAAAACTTACATTTCATTTCAATTTCTTCATCATCCAAAAGCAATGAGACAACTTCTTTGGGTTTGAGTGTGTCAGGCTTAAAATGGCCACCACTTATAACCATGCGTTGTATCTGAAAATTTAAAAAAAAAAAAAAAACTATAATAGTGAAAAGATTTAAACAAGCTGCGCCTCAGAATGTAAAATAAAACACGTCGAATGAAAAAACGGCGGGGCTATTTATGAACTAACATCACATCCCCGTTCGGTCGGCCTTAGCACTTTACTATGATAATGAAAAGTAAGGAAATTAAGCTAATAAATGCACAGAGCGCTGAATGAAAAAATCAACACTGAATGAGAGAGTGCTAGAGAACTTAAAGGCGTAACCGAAATGTCGCTTAACCAATTGTATAATTAATTTCCGGTATCGTTTTACCCCTGTCTTTATATCTGCCCCAAACAAGGCACATCGTGTACAAGTGTTTCAAGTGTGCGGCTCGTGTTTCATTGAGTACTATGAAAAAGGCGCAACAATGCCTCAGGCAAAAGGGAAGTTCGCGCACGTGCCTAATATGAGGCAGAAAAAATAAAAAATTTCAAACGACTGATTTTGTTCTGTTTACTGAAAAGACTTTTGCGGTTTCCTGGCCACAAGAAAGTGGTTTTTCTTACCTCGCTTTTTTCGCGCGCCCGTTGCAGAATTCGCTCCTCGATGGTACCCTTGCAAATGAGACGGTAGACTGTCACCTGTTTGGTCTGGCCTAGACGATGTGCCCGATCCATTGCTTGTTGATCAACGGTTGGATTCCAGTCAGAGTCGTAGAAAATGACCTGCAAAGAAAAGACAAATGACATAAATCTTGTGAAATGAATCAATGAACTTCCGTTTACTAGCTCATCATCAAATATCGTTTCGAATTCCTCAAATGTGAATTGAAATGAATATGTAAATGTGCATTCGACACGCACATCCTTTCGCAATCCTTTTGATATCTTTCATTTGTCAGCGCTGCATATTAAGTGCGGGTACAAGTATTCAATAATCCACTTTGTTGCGTCACGAGTTGTACTTCTTTCCTGTTATTTCAGCTATTTCGGATATCTGCTATTAGATAGGGAGGGAGGGGGAAAATTCTTTTCAATTGGGACGTGTGGAGAGTGCAATTGTGCTGCACTTCTTTAAGGGCTGCTTTGAGAATGCCTGAATGCCATATCCGGTGGTGATGAAACTAATTAAATCTAACTCAATTAGAACACGTGTTTTGAGATTTTACAAACTAGACTAACCCTTCATTCCCTTTATTTTAACATCCACTTCCGTTCGATACATAAGTTAAAGTTTTTTTTTTAAACTAAGCAACGAGGAGTCAAGAAAATAATTATCTACCTGAATATAGACATATATTAACGATAAATTTATATCGTTTAAAATTTAGTTTAAAGTTAAGCATAAAAATTTGCTAAAACTTAAAGTTTGAGCTCATTTGCAGCGTAACAATGCTCATGAAATATTTGCAGCTCTTGTGCAAAATCACAAGTGAATTTTATTATCAAACTAGCCTAACTGCCTTGCTACTTTAGCTGTACACCTCCAGCAAACTAATAATGAAAAAAGGTAAAAACAAGTGGAAACGTTGCAGTCGGACGCAACCGACTGCGACATACTCGATACTAGTATTAAAACCGCTTAAAAAGAGGCCTGATTGCAAAGGGGTACGGATGGGGCAGGGGTGTACGCTGCCTTAAAGATTCTCCGATGCAGATGGGGATGCCACCAACTATCTTCCTTCCAAATTTGGTGACTCTAGCTCAAAGTTTGTAAGAGCTGTGGAAAAGAGGGCTGGGGGTGGTATGGGTGGGTGTGGCATCCATATTTTTACTGCAGATCTTTGTGAAATGTAAATTGCTATCTTCATACCAAATTTGGTGACTCTAGCTCGAAGTTTGTAAAAGGTGGGGAAAGAGTGGCTGGGGCGGTATGGGTGGGCGTGGCATCCAAAGTTTTGATGCAGATCTGTGTGGAATGACAATTGCTATCTTCATACCAAATTTGGTGACTCTAGCTCGAAAATTGAAAAAGTGGGGAAAGGGGGCTGGGGCGGTATGGGGGCGTGGCTCCAAGTTTGAGCGATCTGTGTGGAATGTCAATTGCATCTCATACCAATTGGGACTCTAGCCGAAATGTAAAAGTGGGTAAGGGAGGCTGGGGCGGTATGGTTGGGCGTGGCATCCAAAGTTTTGATGCAGATCTGTGTGGAATGTCAATTGCTATCTTCATACCAAATTTGGTGACTCGAGCTAAATGTTTGTATAAGGTGGGGAAAGGGGGGCGCAATGGGTAGGCGTGGCTCCAAAACTTTGGGGTTCGTTGCCAGCTATCTTAATACCAAATTTGAAGGCTCTAGCTCCACAACTCTGGAAGATACACGCTTTCCCGTTTTTGACGAAGCGTTGGGATGGATAGGGGCGGCTAAGGCAGTATCGGTGGGCGTGGCATCCAAACTTTTGATGCAGTTTTTGGGGGGTCATCATCACCTAGCTTGGCACCAAACTTGGTGGCTATAGTTCAAAAACTGTGAGAGATATAGACTTTTTTGACTTTAAAATGCGGTGGGGCTGGGGGCGGAATGGGTGGGCGTGGCTCCAAAATTTTTGATGCAATTTTTTGGGGGTTGATAGTAGCTATCTTCTTACCAAATTTGGTAGTTCTAGCTGTAAGGATGTGCGAAATATGTGGATTTATCGGTTTTGAGTTATCGAATTTATCGATTTGCCAGCCCCCCAGTTATCGTAGAACCCCAATCTTGACACTTTTATTTACTATCCCATAGATAAAGAGAATTGGAAAGTTTCAAGTCTCTAGCTTGAAGGGTGTGGAAAAAAATTGGACACATACAGACGGACAGACTGACGGACACTATGACGGACATTGCACAAACCCAATATACTCTTTACCTTCGGTACCGAGTATAACAAGTGGAATCGTTGCAGTCGGACACAACCGACTGCGGTTTACTCGTTACCAGTTTTAAAACCGCTAAAAACATTCTTGACTGCAAAGAGTACGGATGCGGCAGGGGTGTACGCTGCCTTAAAGATTATCTGATGCAGATGGGAATGCCACCAGCTGTCTTCCTTCCAAATTTGGTGACTATAGCTCATAGCTGGTAAAAGGTGGAGACAGTGGGGCTGGGGGCGGTATGGGTGGGTGTGGCATACAAATTTTTGATGCAAATCTTTGTGTTATTTCAATTGCTATCTTCATACCAAATTTGGTGACTCTAGCTCAAAATTTGTAAAAGGGGGGCTGGGGGAGGTATGGGTGGGTGTGGCATACAAATTTTTGATGCTGATCCTTGTGTTATGTCAATTGCTATCTTCATACCGAATTTGGTGACTCTAGCTCAAAGTTTGTAAACGGTGGGGGAAGGGGGGCTGGGAGCGGTATGGGTGGGCGTGGCTCCAATTCTTTGATATGGATTTTTGGATCTTGTTACCAGCTATCTTCCTACGAAATTTGGTGGCTCTAGCTCTAAAACTCAGGAAGATACAAAGCGTTGGGGCGGATGGGGGTGGCTAGTGCAGTAATGGTGGGCGTGGCACCCAAATTTTTTTTGCAGTTCTTGGAAGGTCATCGTCACCTATCTTGGCACCAAATTTGGTGGCTATAGCTCAAAAACTGTGGGAGATAAAGGCTTTTTTTTACTTTGAATAAGGGGAGGCTGGTTGCGTTACCTTCGGTAACGAGTATAAAAAACTCTAGCCGGGAAACACCTTGAACGCTAGACAATACGCAGACAGCTATTATTTGATGAAAAATTTCCAGAGACTTAGAAATTTCCACAATATCTTATTTTAAGATTTTAGTGCGATTGGTAATGACTGTAAAATGGAAAAGGAAAGAGTCATAAAATTATCGACTTGGCAAAATTAACTCGACTGTTGTCGCTTTTTAAGAATATATACAGCTAAGAAAATGAAAAAAGCATCACCAAGCAATTTTTTCGAGTATTTTTTTAATAATGCTTAGATCTTTCCCTAAACGCAATGCTTAAGATTTTATTCATACGATAATTGAAATACTTTTTTTTTTTTAATTATGTGTGTTTGAAATAAGTGGTAAGAACATGCGAAAATAAAAATACCACTTATGGAACCTACGTAAAAATCGTCATGTTTACCAAATCTACCTCCAATATCAAATATTTGCACGTGAAACAAGCCGATGTGGCACAAATCATTACCTCACAAAAGGCAACTTACAAGGGATTAAGCGATTCAAAAGTCATTATTGTTGGCGGATCCTACTCGGCAACATGGTTTAAAAGGACCTATGCTGATCTGGTAGTAGGTGGCTGGGCTTCAAGTGCACCACTGTTGGCCAAAGTGAACTTTCTGGGTATGTTTTTTTGTCATACTTCGAGCAACATTGGTCACTTACATTTTCGTATGTAAACGTTCTTCCTTAGAATACAAGGAGATAATGGGACACTCCATTACCTTGATGGGAGGGTCTGCTTGCAATAAGCGCATTGAGAACGGCATTGCAGAAATTGAATCGATGTTTGCTAACAAACGCGGTGCTGAGGTCAAGGCTCTTCTGAAACTCTGCGATCATTTCGATGTATATAGCGATCTTTATGCGTTTGGCACAAAGTTTCCGCTAGCATTGTTCACGACTATGTGACTATACAAATGGATACTTTGGGGGCATGTCGCCTAACGTACAAAATGTGTACCCAACTCATGGTCAGTTAGATCCCTGGCGTGCGATGGGAATCCAAAACGAAACGCAAGCTACGGTTACACCAGGTTGGATAATTGAATAATATTTCAAAAATATATAAACAGTTGAATAACTTTTCAGAGCATGCACACTGCAGCGACTTTGGTTCAATAACTGTGAGTGACACCGTTGAAATGCGTGCCCCAAAGGAACGAACTGGTTCGCAATTGGCTAAAGTAAAATTGTTGAGTAACCACGTTTTTTCTCTGATAACGACAATCTAATGTCAAAACTAAGTGTTATTTATAATTGTAATAATCCAGTATGAGAAAGTAAAAAATTAAAAGTAGACACCCGCTCTTTTAAAAACAACTACAAATGCTTGGAACAAGTGTTTAATGGGAATACATGACTCAGTTTGCCTAGGTCGGTAGTTCTTAACAGGGCTAGCAGCTAATGATAATTTGATAAAATCAGGAACAATTTAAACAATTCATTCAAGATCATAAATATATGTTACTACTGAAGTAACTTAAAATCCCATCTTATCACATGAGTCTATTGAAATAGTACTCTTATCGCCAATACTTTTATAGCCTTCCAATTGATCGCAATATATATGGATAACTTGACTTTGAGCAAATAAAAGCCGAACGTTGGTCAATGGAATACTTCATTTACAAACATGCTGGTGCTACAGTTGGTCAGTCTAGCGCTAGTGGTTTTGGCTAGCCAGGCAAAAAGCCTGCAGTGGAAGAAAGATGTTCCTGTTTTTATCAAAACTCTTAAAAACCTGCAACGTGGTCCACCACATCAAGTGTCTGTACTAAAAGGGGGGTCTGAGGAGAAATGGATTACACAGCCAGTTGATCACTTTGACGAAAGCAATAAGAACACTTTTGAAATGGTAAGGGATTTATTAAAGCAATACCTAAACAGGTCTTAACCTTGATATACTTGTGATAATTTTGTAGCGCTATTTCCTCAACGACGAATTTTTGACCGAGGGCAGTCCAATATTTATTTTCTTGGGCGGTGAATGGGAAGCAACCCCAAGCCAGATAGAAAAGGGCCATTGGTATGATATGGCCAAGGAGCATAAAGGCGTTTTGGTCTACACTGAACATCGTTACTATGGACAAAGTGTACCGACAAGGTAAGTCCAGTTACCATTTATAGTAGTAGCCTTTTTCTATAAAACCAACCAATTGTCAACAGGACAATGTCATTAGACAACTTGCAATACTTGGATGTCAAGCAGGCTCTCGCTGATGTGGCCCATTTCATAAAAACTTTTAAGTCAGAGCATGCACAGCTTTCGAAGTCGAAAGTGTTACTAGCCGGTGGCTCCTATTCGGCAACAATGGTCGTGTGGTTCAAGCGACTTTATCCTGACTTGGTTGAAGGTGGCTGGGCTTCCAGTGCGCCTCTGCTTGCTAAACTTGACTTCCTGGAATACTTTGAAGTAACAGGCAAAGCATTTCGGGATCTGGGTAGTCAGAAGTGCTATGACCGCATTAAGAAGGGCATAGCCGACTTGGAGCACATGTTTGAAAACAAGAGAGCAGCTGAGGCACGCGCTATGATGCGTCTATGCAGTAGCTTTGATCATGAAAGCGACATGGATATGTGGAACTTGTTCAGCAGCATTTCCAACATCTTTGCGGGCATTGCGCAGTATCAAACGTAAGTTTCAAGCATGAGCTCATGAATGGAATTTAAGCCTATGACTTTTTTGTTTTATGTAGTACTGGCGATATTGAGTTTTATTGTGACTTTCTGCTGAGCTATGATGATGATGCCACAGCCATATCCAATTTTGCGTATTGGGCTTGGGGCTATGGAAGTTGCGTTGATGCGCGCTATCAAGAGACTGTTGAGTATTATTTGTCGGGCATCGAGCAGTTTGACTCTTGTAAGTCGTTAAATCGCTGGACACGTGACTTTAAATAATTGATGCAAACTTCTTTAATAGCTCTTCCATGGTATTATCAAACTTGTAACGAGTTCGGCTGGTATCAGACGTCACGTTCACCTAATCAGCCGTTTGGTACCAAGTTCCCTGCAACGTTCTACATTGAAACGTGCAAGGATGTCTTTACCTCTAAGTATGGAAACGAACTAACCGCAAGCAAAATCGCGCAGACAAACGAGGACTTTGGGGGTTTGGAACCGAACGTTGAGAACGTCTATATGACACACGGTGGTCTTGACCCCTGGAGTGCCATGGGTCAAGGAGTTGCCGAAGGAGCCACAGTTATTACCAATGCCTCGCATTGCGCGGACTTCGCTTCCATCAGTTCCATCGACAGCATTGAAATGCGCGCATCTAAGGAACGTATTGCTGAACTGGTTCGCGAATGGTTATCCTAATTGTAAGAATAGTGTTCCTACTTTTAACTGTTCCTACCAAAACAATATTTAATAGCCAATTAAAAGACAGTTCTGAACCAAATCATTTTAAACTTTTTGAAAGGTCGATGATTTCTAAATTCCTTTTTCAACCTCATAGGGCCCCCAGTCTTGCTTGCTTTTCTGCCTCTTCGTTACCTGCTTTATTAACAGGACCCGAGATCCATCTTATGACCAGCCTATTGTGTGATCCCAGAATGTCTAGCTTGGTTCGTAATTCGCGAACCTCTTTTCACCTTATTTCGGTCATATTAATTGCCATTTTCCGGATTAGACGGCTACAGCTTTATTTCGATAGTTACGCGTTGAATTGAAGTGTAAACACTTCTATATTGCACATAGTGCAGTTTTCAATTAATTTTACAGATACATTTGTTTGTTTTGTTTGTGTGAATTATAGGCTTGTTTGAATATATAATTTTGATGTATGTTGATAGTCATTAAACAAACCGAATATAATCTACTTTAACTTCTACTCTCGATGTAAGAGTATACAAATTTAAGAAGGGTTAATCAGCTTTGTGCATTAGCTTTACTCCAACTTGTAGTTTGAGATTCTCCAACGGTATATCAGTAATTTTAACATTTTTACTTTGCCTTATTGTAGCTTTTTTTGAATCAAGGATTTTCGACCTGAGTTTCATTCAACGTAACATCGTTAAAGTAGCATGCAGCTGCACCTAATAATCGATTGCAATTTACCACACATGATTTAAACATAAATTAACAACTGTTTAAAACATGCAGTTGGCTTTATCTACAGCCATTATCAGAGAACTAAAAGTTCGCATTCAATTGCTTAGAAATTGCCTCCACGATCTGAGCTGATAAAACACTGATTAGGTATTAGGCGAACGATTCGATAACGGTATTATTTACCACCTCAAATATGACTTGCTAGGTAGATAGTATTTTTATTAAATGATCGATAAGATTTGGCGCTAAGCTTAGAATTACCTATTAACGGTGCGTGAAGAATGTTCATAGCCACAGTAGAAACCCAATTCACAACGATGAGACACCATTTAGTCGGAACTATTCTGGTGATTCTAGCGTTGGGTCAATGGGCTCAAGCTGAAGACAGTATTTTTCAGCGAACTTTTAAACAACTGCATTCAGAACCTCCTTTGCCTACTTACCAGAACCGAGCAGATGTTGTGCAAACATTGTGGATCGATCAAAAGTTAGATCACTTCAATGAGAGCGACACTCGAACATGGAAAATGGTATGCTCCATGATTTATATAATCCAATCGCCTCAACTTTAAATATTTCTCTGTCCAGCGGTATATGCTGAACGATGTGTTTTTCAAACCAGGTGGCCCAATGTTCATTTTCTTGGGCGGAGAATGGACCATATCAACGGGCCGCATCACAGGTGGTCACATGTACGACATGGCCAAGGAGCACGACGGACTGCTTGTCTACACTGAACATCGATTCTACGGTGAAAGCCACCCTCTCCCGTAAGTTTTCAAATAAATGATAAAAATACTGATTTTCTTTTAAGTATATATATATTATATGTATATTTATGTCTTTCAGAGATTTGTCTAATGAGAATATAAAATATTTGAACGTGAAACAAGCTTTGGCCGATGTGGCACACTTTATTACTACACAAAAGGCAACTTACAATGGATTAAGCGATTCAAAAGTCATTATTGTTGGCGGATCCTACTCGGCAACTATGGTGACTTGGTTTAAAAGGACCTATCCTGATTTGGTAGTAGGTGGCTGGGCTTCAAGTGCACCACTGTTGGCCAAAGTGAACTTTCTGGGTATGTTTTTTTGTCATACTTCGAGCAACATTGGTCACTTACATTTTCGTATGTAAACGTTCTTCCTTAGAATACAAGGAGATAATGGGACACTCCATTACCTTGATGGGAGGGTCTGCTTGCAATAAGCGCATTGAGAACGGCATTGCAGAAATTGAATCGATGTTTGCTAACAAACGCGGTGCTGAGGTCAAGGCTCTTCTAAAACTCTGCGATCATTTCGATGTATATAGCGATCTTGATACGTGGTCATTGTTCTACGAGATTTCTGAACTATTTGCCGAAATTGTGCAGAACCACTAGTGAGTAAAAGATAAAGCTTTTATTTTTCAATAATTTTACTAATGTTATTCATACAAAAGTGCCGGACGAATTGAAGGCGTTTGCCAAAAGATCATGGCTGAAAGCTCGGATCTTATTGGGGTGAGCAAGTATGTTCTTAGTGAATTGGAAAAGAGCGGAGGCAAATGCAACGATCTGAGCTATAATGCCATCACCACCGTTCTTTTGGAGTCAAGATACACCGAAGAGATGAGTAAGTAATCTGTTGCGACAGTTTTTATTTTAAAAAATATAATAAATATATATTATATGATAAAATATTTCAATTAAATATTTACAGTGCGTCAGTGGACATACCAAACCTGCAATGAGTTTGGCTGGTTTCAGACCTCAGGTTCCGCGGCACAACCATTTGGCTCAAAGTTTCCACTAACATTGTTCACTACTATGTGCGCTGATGCCTATGGTTTTGAGTATAGTAATTCGTTTATCGAGAACCAGGTAGCAAATACAAATGTATACTTTGGGGGCATGTCGCCTAACGTACAAAATGTGTACCTAACTCATGGTCAGTTAGATCCCTGGCGTGCGATGGGAATCCAAAACGAAACGCAAGCTACGGTTATACCAGGTTGGATAATTGAATAATATTTCAAAAATATATAAACAGTTGAATAACTTTTCAGAGCAAGCACACTGCAGGGACTTTGGTTCAATAACTGTGAGTGACACCGCTGAAATGCGTGCCTCAAAGGAACGAATTGCTGAACTGGTTCGCGATTGGCTTAAGTAAAATTGTTGATAAGCCACGTTTTTTTTTCACTGATAACGACAATCTAATGTCAAAACTAAGAGATATTTATAATTGTAATAATCCAGTATGAGAAAGTCAAAAAATAAAAAAAAAAGAGGTTTGCTATTGTTAACAACTTGCCTGCTAGCGTACTTTTCCAAAAACTTTGCCATGACAACATGACCTTAGCTAAAAAACAAACATTAATTGTACTACCGTATATATTCTAAACAATGCTGTGATTCGCTTGTGACCATTGATATCAACGCTGATAAGAGTTGAAGTGGTTGTAATTCAGTCAGCTTCACTTTTCTACGATTGCCGCAGATTCCTACTGTTTCATTCTCAAATTTCAACGCATTGTAATATTTGCACAATTTATCCACAGCATCTTATTGGCAAAAAGCACCAAAATTCAAATACGTGTACATTATTTGTCTGAATGGAGCAGTGCTAATATAAACGGCTTCCAATTGAACTTTTCGTGTTATCCAGATGAAAACGCTTGGGCGGTTTGGAGACATGCAGTTTCCAGTTTGGCTTCTCGTTGTTCTTTCATTTCTGACTATCGAAGTGCAGTATGTTTTTAGCATTAGGTGTTGATCGACCAATTGCTTTCCGCTTGCTAGACTTTTTTACAAAAAATGCTCGATGTATAAAATTGTAGTTGAAATTGTAAATTTTCTTTGGTTTTTAAATTGGCCAAAAATTAAATGCGCAAATCAGATTTGATCAGTAAAGTACTAATACTGAAAGTACTACTGAAAACGACTGTTTTGGTTATCCTTGTTTTTTCCTTTTATGTTACATTGCGGATGCCCGTACAGCGCCAGTACCGTAATAACATTTTTCGGTTCTGCTCACTGTCCGTACGGCAGTTTTGAACAATGAAAATGTTAAAATGTTAAGTTAAACTGTTACTGCAGTTAATAGCGCTCAGCACTTACATATTTCAGGCATATACGCATGTGCCCTGTACTGCTCCCGTACCGTAAACATGAGTTTTACGACCGTAACAACAAGTGTTGCAAAAACCACATATTGTGGCGGTAGGCTAATAGCTTAATCTAAATAAATCGGATATGCAGCTGTGTTTTGTACATTTGAATTCAAAATAATGATTCACGACCAACGCGCGCTACTTTTGTGTTTGAGTACAGCTAACGCCCTGCTGCTGGCGGTTGTTAAAAAAAAGGCAGGTTACAAAACCAAAAGGGATTTTAGTGAACCTATATTTGATGGGCAGAGCTGAGATTACCAAAGATTATGCCAATTCACCTCACTGATCTATACCCTGTAATAGATCAGTGGCAGTACAATCCAGTTTATATGTTATTTAAATTGTATTTTGTTATTTAATTAATATATTTTTATTCAATACTTCTTGCGCAGCATTGACTGCGAAAACAATAAGTATGGCTCTATTGGACCCAGAATTATGTCAACTTTGTTAATATTATCCGAAAATGTATATGCCGGCTGCTGAAAGCTATTTACTGCCGTAACATTTTAACATAATCTTTTAACATTTTCATTGATCAACAGTACCGTACGTCCAGAAGCGAACAGAATTGCATACCAAAAATGTTAGTACGATACTAAAGCTGTACGAGACCATTTTTATACACTTATCCCATAAAATGGGTAAAAAGGGTATAATGGTATTGTGCAAAAGTATGTAACAGGCAGAATGAAGCATCTACGACCCCATGAAGTATATATATTCTTTATCAGCATCAACAGCCGAGACGATATAGCCATGTCCGTCTGTCCGTCCGTCTGTATGAACGCGTGGATCTCAGAGACTACAAGAGCTGGGTTCAGGGTATCTTCTAGTCGGGCTCTCCCGACTAGAGCCTTCTTACTTGTTTTATTATTATTAGATGAAGCGTTGAACCCGAAAAATTCAATAAAAGTATCATAACAACACAGGTAGAATATTAATTATAGAGCTAAACCTCATGCTAGTCGCTTGAGGACTTAGATTAGCAACTAATGATACTTTGATAAAATCAGGAAATACAGAAACAAATCATTCAAAATCATAAATATATGCTACTCCTGAAGTAACTTAAACTTCCATCTTATCACAAGATTCAATTTAAATAGAGCTCTTATCACCAATACTTTATAGCCTTCTTTGTTTTAATAAAAGCCGAACTTTGGTCAATGGCATACTTCATTTACGAACATGCTGGTGCTACAGTTGGTCAGTCTAGCGCTAGTGGTTTTGGCTAGCCAGGCAAAAAGCCTGCAGTGGAAGAAAGATGTTCCTGTTTTTATCAAAACTCTTAAAAACCTGCAACGTGGTCCACCACATCAAGTGTCTGTACTAAAAGGGGGGTCTGAGGAGAAATGGATTACACAGCCAGTTGATCACTTTGACGAAAGCAATAAGAACACTTTTGAAATGGTAAGGGATTTATTAAAGCAATACCTAAACAGGTCTTAACCTTGATATACTTGTGATAATTTTGTAGCGCTATTTCCTCAACGACGAATTTTTGACCGAGGGCAGTCCAATATTTATTTTCTTGGGCGGTGAATGGGAAGCAACCCCAAGCCAGATAGAAAAGGGCCATTGGTATGATATGGCCAAGGAGCATAAAGGCGTTTTGGTCTACACTGAACATCGTTACTATGGACAAAGTGTACCGACAAGGTAAGTCCAGTTACCATTTATAGTAGTAGCCTTTTTCTATAAAACCAACCAATTGTCAACAGGACAATGTCATTAGACAACTTGCAATACTTGGATGTCAAGCAGGCTCTCGCTGATGTGGCCCATTTCATAAAAACTTTTAAGTCAGAGCATGCACAGCTTTCGAAGTCGAAAGTGTTACTAGCCGGTGGCTCCTATTCGGCAACAATGGTCGTGTGGTTCAAGCGACTTTATCCTGACTTGGTTGAAGGTGGCTGGGCTTCCAGTGCGCCTCTGCTTGCTAAACTTGACTTCCTGGAATACTTTGAAGTAACAGGCAAAGCATTTCGGGATCTGGGTAGTCAGAAGTGCTATGACCGCATTAAGAAGGGCATAGCCGACTTGGAGCACATGTTTGAAAACAAGAGAGCAGCTGAGGCACGCGCTATGATGCGTCTATGCAGTAGCTTTGATCATGAAAGCGACATGGATATGTGGAACTTGTTCAGCAGCATTTCCAACATCTTTGCGGGCATTGCGCAGTATCAAACGTAAGTTTCAAGCATGAGCTCATGAATGGAATTTAAGCCTATGACTTTTTTGTTTTATGTAGTACTGGCGATATTGAGTATACATGTGACTCTCTGCTAAATAATAATGATGATGCCACAGCCATTGCCAACTTTGCATATAAAGATTGGGAATCTGAAACATGCGTTGATGCGCGCTATCAAGAAACCGTTGAGTATTATCATTCGGGCATCGAGCAGTTTGACGATTGTAAGTCGTTAAATCGCTGGACATGTGACTTGCAATAATTGATGAATATATCGTTCAATAGCTCTTCCGTGGTTATATCAAACCTGTAACGAGTTCGGCTGGTATCAGACGTCACGTTCACCTAATCAGCCGTTTGGTACCAAGTTCCCTGCAACGTTCTACATTGAAACGTGCAAGGATGTCTTTACCTCTAAGTATGGAAACGAACTAATCGCAAGCAAAATCGCGCAGACAAACGAGGACTTTGGGGGTTTGGACCCGAACGTTGAGAACGTCTATATGACACACGGTGGTCTTGACCCCTGGAGTGCCATGGGTCAAGGAGTTGCCGAAGGAGCCACAGTTATTACCAATGCCTCGCATTGCGCGGACTTCGCTTCCATCAGTTCCATCGACAGCATTGAAATGCACGCATCTAAGGAACGTATTGCTGAACTGGTTCGCGAATGGTTATCCTAATTGTAAGAATAGTGTTCCTACTTTTAACTGTTCCTACCAAAACAATATTTAATAGCCAATTAAAAGACAGTTCTGAACCAAATCATTTTAAACTTTTTGAAAGGTCAATGATTTCTAAATTCCTTTTTCAACCTCTTAGTCGGGCCCCCCGTCTTTCTTGCTTTTCTACCTCTTCGTTACCTGCTTTATTAACAGGACCCGAGATCCATCTTATGACCAGCCTATTGTGTGATGCCAGAATGTCTAGCTTGGTTCGTAATTCGCGAACCTCTTTTCACCTTATTTCGGTCATATTAATTGCCATTTTCCGGATTAGACGGCTACAGCTTTATTTCGATAGTTACGCGTTGAATTGAAGTGCAAACACTTCTATATTGCACATAGTGCAGTTCGGAATGTGCTTGTGAGCTTACCTAGCATTATTTTCAATATTTTATTATTTGCGAACAAATTTACATTCCCATAATCACTGTTTAACAGCGACGGAGAGAAAAAAGTCGTTCTACAATTATAAAGTCTTTAAATTAATTCTTGATCTAAGTCAATATTTTTCAAAAGGGTATTAAATCTTTAAATCAGGTGCTTATAGTCTTAAATAGTTACGATTTAATTATTCAGCATGAGACGAACTAAGACTTCTTGAACTGTTGTTTCAACTTCATTAGGCTTGTTTTAATATATAATTCTGATGAATGGTGATGAATGTTTGTCTTGAGATTAACTAAGTACTTTAAGGATCACAAAAAAATAGTATTGATGTTCTATGAAGATTCTCTGGCAAAATTTTTGTAAAACAAAAAATTATTTTTTGTTATTAAAAATTGAATGCACAGACGAATGTAATAAAAATTTAAAAATATTTTAATTGTACATATGAAATAACATAATTCTGGTCTACAAGAGTCGTTCAGCTGTCATACCTAATCCAGCATTTCATTTTGTCTGAGACGAGGCGATTACATACTTTGAGCTGTTTGTGGCATACAATAACTAAATTTTAAGTCACTAAGTCTAAGATTTGCGCCGTACTATAGACGGATTATCTTATACAATAATTAATATTATACAATACACCCAACTCTTTTTTCACACGGTTTCTTTTTACACGGATTTGAAGCTACACGTTAAAAACAAATTTTTTGTAAAAAATGTTTAATCTAGTACGGTTACAAAATCACTGTCTTGTAAATGAACATACATAGTAGTAACCTTTCCATGTCATTGCCTTTACTGAAACGTGGTAAAGGCAAGACATTCTCAATTCCGAAATTCTATGTAGTACATATTCTATTTACAGAAAGGACCGTACTCTTCGGCGTGGTGGTGGAGTGCTTATTGCTGTGAATGTAGACTTTCCTTCTGAAACAGTCGTATTAGATAGTTCTTTTGATTTAGAGTTTATTGCTGTAAAGCTAAACATTTGCGGTATTAACATTTTTATCACTTGTTCGTATATACCTCCTTCTTCTGATCTCTCTATCTATGAGACACATTATCTGCTATTCATTCTGTCTCTGCCTTGCTTTCTGATCGTGATTTTCTTGTAGTTCTTGGTGATTTTAACATTGCTGAAGCTACTTGGATTTCTTGTCCTGACTCTGGTGCCCTGACTCCCACGGCCCCGAATGAATTTTTAATCGACCTACTTGGGATGTCATTGAGTCAAATTAATGCTATCCCAAATTCTCTCAATAAAATGCTTGATCTGATTTTTGTTTTGGATTCATCATCTTCATCCGTTTCCCGTTCCCAGCCTATATCTTATCCCGAAGACTTATACCATCCTACGTTGGAGCTGTTGATTAATTTACCTTCCCGAACGCGTTGCAATGTCAGGATGCCTTTGAGTCGAGTTCGTCATTTTCGGAAAACTGATTTTGAGGGACTCGCTCTGCTTTTATCCCAAACTGACTGGTCTCCCCTCTACGAGTCTGACGACTTGGACGTGGCAATCAGTATTTTTTATAATACCTTATATTCTTTATTTGATTTATGTGTCCCGGTTGGTGAGCTAAACAGGTCTAACAAACCTGTGTGGTTTACCCGAGAGTTGACAATTCTCAAAAATCGAAAATCTAAACTCTACAAGAGATTTAGAAAAAACGGCTCATCGGTAACCTATTCTGCATACTTGATTGCTCGTGCCAGTTTTGATATCTTAAATAACCTATGTTATAAGAATTACCTGACTCGGTGTAGATTACAGTTTCAGCAGGATCCAAAGCGATTTTTTGATTTTGTTAATGCTAAGCGTAGGTCATTGACACTCCCAACGGAAGTATTCTTTGAGGAAACGAAGGCCAATTCTGATCAGGAGATTGCAAATATATTTGCCCAATTTTTTCAAACGACTTATAGCTCATGTCAATCTCAAGTCGGTTTGCCTTACCCTTATCGGGTTAATGGCTCGAATCGCATCTTTGGACTGAAAATCACTGAAAACTCACTTTTAAATAATCTTCATGTTTTGAAACCTATATTTTCCCCAGGACCTGACGGAGTGCCAAGCTGTGTGCTTAGACACTGCGCTCATGGTCTTTTAAAGCCGTTGCTTAAAGTGTTTAACTTGTCCCTTGAGTTAGGCTCCTTTCCAAAAATTTGGAAAGAGTCATTTATTATTCCTCTCCATAAAAAAGGAAACAAATCTAATGTTCAAAATTATAGGGGTATCTCCAAGTTGTCTGCTATTCCTAAGATTTTTGAAAAACTAATAACCTCCCATCTTCAACACCAATGCAAATCTATTATTTCACCGTGCCAGCACGGATTTATGAAACAAAGCTCTACTACCACTAATTTGTTACTTCATTTGTTATCAAGGGTTTTCAGGACAAATTGCAGACTGATGTTATTTATACTGATTTTAGTAAGGCTTTCGATTCTGTAAATCATCGTCTCCTAATACATAAACTAGAACTCTTGGGCTTTTCAAATATTCTAGTTTATTGGATTAAAGACTACCTAACTCTTAGAACTCAGAGGGTTTTATTTAAAGGGTCCGTTTCCAAGATGGTTCAGGTCACTTCAGGCGTTCCACAGGGTAGTCATCTTGGTCCTTTGTTATTTATTTTGTTTATAAACGATCTTCCATCAGTTATAAAGTTCTCTCGGGTTTTGATGTACGCTGATGATGTAAAATTATGCACGTCGGCTGCAACTCCCCTTGCTGCTCAACAGCTTCAAAGCGATTTAGACAACTGTCAAATGTGGTGTAAAGTAAATTTTTTAAACCTTAATTGCAGTAAATGTAAAGTAATGTCATTTTTTAGATATTTGCCCTTTTTTAATATATATTTTCTTGACAACAAACCACTAGATAGAATTGAATGGGTTGACGATTTGGGCATCGTTATGGACCCAAAGCTTAAGTTTGACAAGCAAATTTCTTCAATTTCCAATCGAGCATCTGGTGTCTTGGGGTTCATTAAGCGCTGGTCGAAGGAGTTTAACGATCCCTACTTAACAAAAACTCTGTATACTTCTCTTGTACGACCGATTCTGGAATATGGATCTTGTATATGGTTTCCGAAATACGAAATTCATCAGAATAAAATAGAATCGGTACAAAAACAATTTCTGCTCTTCGCACTTAGAGGTCTTAACTGGGACACTAACAATAATTTGCCGTCTTTTCGTAGTAGACTTTTACTAATAGATCTTCCTTCTCTGAGTGATCGTAGAATAATGCTTTGATTTTCCTCTTTTCACAAATTAATTAATGGTGAAATTGATTCTTCTGAATTAATTAACCAAATTAACTTTGCTGTTCCTATTAGAAATACTAGAAATTTTGTACCTATATCTCTTCAAACTTGTAGTTCTAATTATGCTCTTCATAACCCTTTTCGTATTCTGTGTTCTATTTATAACGATCTTTCCCACTTAATACACAGTGCCACTCCTACTTGCTCTTTTAAAAAGTTAGTTTTGTGTCATTTGTCTACATGTTCGCGATCATCGTAACCGCACGATAAGCGGAGCGCCCGTCGGTCGGATGGGCGGGAGGTGGGTCGCTTTGTGCGTGGGTTCGCGCGTTAACAAGCCGGTGCTTGGTATCGTTGGGCCACTTGACTGTACTGTTCGTTAGTACATCTACGTCCAATATTAAAATTAATATTAATATTAATTAATAAAATCCCCTTATTCGATAACTTTTACCTACACATTCTGTTCGCATGACATTTGCATAAAATATTGCTAACTTAAAGTGTTTAAAGTTTATTATAGTGCTATTGATTAGATTTGAACATTTGAACCCTAACCCTCCGTCTGACACCACATTCTAACCCCTTTCGTCCGACACTTGGTATCTGGCCAGACCCCTTTGTATTTACATAGGTTTATATGGGAAAACGTACTGTATATTGTCTATTGCTTCGAGTACAAATATAGCTACTATCCAAGTCAAAAAAAAAATTTACAAAGAACTTTAAAACGAAAAAAAGTATGAGTTTATGTTTACCTTTTTTCACGTTATTATGAAGCAAATACTGTTTGAACAAATGAATGGTTACGTTTTCATGCGGTTTATAATTTTTGGTGAGGTTTTCATTCAAAAAATTTTATATGTCACGAATGGGAGCCGCTTTGTCAGTTGCTTGACGAAATGGACGCGTACGACCATAATCGAAACGCAGATATCGAACCAATGCAAGGAATCGTCTAAGCGACATAGCCGCACGAAAGATGGGCAAGCATCTGAAAGACACAAGAGCGCTCATTCTTGCATATTATTTTTGAAAACATCACCAGCCAAAAGTATTCCAATCAAACCAACCCACACTTTTGGCATTGCATCCGGATTTTCTTCATTCCATTTGCCTGTTACACTTTTTGCATATCGATGCGTTTCGGTTATGATAATGAATTAAATATTCGGTGTAAAAAACTCTTAAATACCTCAATCAGAATAGAAATTTGAAGCTCTGGCCCAGCTCGGAATCGCATGATGTTGTGTTGACTTACACGACAGGGACTTGGCTCCTCTTTTTTCTATTCTGTGCCGTCTCTACCGTAAAAACATTCAGCCGTAGCTTTGGGTTGCACGACTGGTGCAGGCTCTTCGCCTCCTTCGTTTTCTTCGTCTTCGTCGCTATCAAGTATTTCGTTTGGTTCGATAGCCAAGTCACCATCTCTATCATCATCCTTGTTGCCTTCATCGTCCAATCCCAAAGCTTCTTGTACGTTTTCGGCATTTCGATCAAAATCTGTCACTAATGCGTTGAACAATCGCGTATAAAAATCAGTAAACAAGCTTCTACTGCGTAAACGCGTATTATAAACAATCTCGATTTCATTACTCATCAGGAAAGAATTAGCACAAAAGTAAAGATACAGACGAATGAATACATGTGTACATGTGTTGCGCGTATGTATATGTGCTAGGCTAACATACGTGTCACTCTGTGTATGAAATAACGATATAAGAGAGAAAGAAAGCCAGTACTTTTATAATGCTCTGGCCAGGAACCAAGTGTCGGACCAAAAGTGTATTTTTTGGAATCCTTTTTTCGTCCTTTTCTAAAATGAAGAGGGTATTGTTTCATTTCATAGATCGTTAACCAATGAAATTTTAGGAGGGTACCTGGAAGCTCAAATCGTTACCAATTTTTCACCTGAATGAATTATGTATTTTAAGTTTTAATGCTCAATAAAATGCCATATGAACATACAATTTTTATGCATATCTAAAATTTAATAATTTTCAAAATTTTTTACTCGGTTTTTCGAAGTAAATATAGTTTTTTATTTCATCTAACACGGGTTTCAAATGGCATGGAACGCTTCCCCAATTTTACTGAAGAAAACGCCTATTTTTGACGTAGAATACTTCTTAACTTTCAATAATGAGGTCTCAATCTAAAAAAAGTTTTATATTGTAATATGAGAGTTTCATAAAATCGCTTATTGCTCATGAACTTATGGATCAATTTTCCTCAAATTAATTTCATTTTAAAGTCAAGGCTTCGAACTTCCATAAATATATATTTATAAATATAAATTAAATTTATTTGTTGCAAGTGGGTTCACGGTATCTTCTAGTCGGGCTCTCCCGATTAGAGCCGTCTTACTTGTTTTAATTCCAAATTGCTAAAAATAAACTACCTGATGAATTTTTTTATTTTTTCTGGGAATCGAAGGAACTATCGGACAATCGATGGTTTATACTATCGAGGGCAGCAGCGGCTACTGATAGCAATAGCTATTGCATGGATGAACACAAAATATATATATGTACATACAAATGTTTGTTGTCAAAGAATAAAAATTTAATATAATGCCTCCTAAAAAGCGAAAGAATTTAACAAAATATTTGCAAAACAAAAGGAAAAGAGAGATAGCGGATAGCATGTGGATATGGTTTAGTTTTATATGTCTAATATATTTCAATTTCAAGTCATGTAAATAATATGTTTACTTTCATAATTTTTGTTGCACAAGGAAAGACGTATTCTACGGTTAACCTATGTTTACCGTGTGATCTAACAAATTTTTAAATTAATTTAATTTAATTTTTTTAACACGGTTTTTTATACTCGTTACCGAAGGTAAAGAGTGTATTGGGTTTGTGCAATGTCCGTCATGGTGTCTGTCCGTCTGACCGTCTGATCGTCTGACCCTCTGTCCGTCTGTATGAACGCAACTTTTTTCCACACCCTTCAAGCAAGAGACTTGAAACGTTCAAATAAATCAATCCATTGAGATAACAATACCATTTTAATAGCATTTTGGGAAGTGCTTGTCAATGTGACCAAGAAACTTCCTTAGTTTCTCAGTTTTTATATATTTATAGCTTAAAACCGATCAACTTGAAAAGGTTTGCTTTAAACTGGCATATTTTTGTATTAACAAGCCTTCATTCAATCTGCGTCAGTTAAGACCAATTTCGCTAAAATCAGTTTTGTAGAGCCTGCGTAACCGTGGTCACAGTTTCGCAAGCTTCAAATTCATTTGTTTACGCAACGGATTCTCTTCTGTCAACGCTAAAATTACACTATATTTTTATCGAATGAAATTTTGAGGATGTATTCCCAAATAGTTATTCTTCAAAACTATGCAAAAATGTACAGAAAATTGTATTTTGCCAAACCGAGTTGACTGTCATCGCGAATTCTATGTATATGCTTTGACACTATCGTGAACTTGTGCCCATATTGATTAGATTTACTGAAATAAATTGATTTATAACCAAAGATTTATTGTTTTAGTAAATTGGTGCAATCTTAATCAAGTCAAATGTACCTGATAAAGATTTCTGATTATTTCGTTCCACGGTGGCTATTTGATAATTGGCAGTTTTTTGATTAGAGCTAATTGAGTCGGATTTAATGGTAATTATTTATTTTACGATAACAAAATAACAATAAAGTATTATCAATAAGAAATTGTTTTTGAACCAATTTATTTGCCTCTTAAAAAACAAGTAAATAGAAGATTCCCTGAACCCAGTTGCAATAAATACATTAAAATTATAAGACTTTGCTTTTGCTTATTATGTATCAATTTATTTTCTTAAATGCTCTTATTTCTTGTGAAGTGAATGCACTACTGATAACTTCATCTCGATATCTCCGGTGTTTCTAAACCGATTTGGACGAAATTTATCTATCATTATTATTATTCAAACAACATCGGAAACTAGAATAGTTATCGATAATTTGAAACTTACTCATTCTGCTTATGGTATAGGAGAACTTATATTCAAAATCGGAAGTCTCTAGCTCTTGTAGAATTTGACACGGACATGGCTATATCGATGCTGATCAAGAATATATTCTTTATGGGGTCGGAGATGCTTCCTTCTGCCTGTTACCTACTTTTGCACAAGCCCATTATACCCTTTTACCCATTTTATGAATTCAGGTTATAAAAATGGGTGGAGTGTTTGAACTCAAACAATAAACTTATAAATGTTCAGTGTAAAGATTTTTTTGTATTTACCTTATTGAATTTCTCAAATTTTATTTATTTTATGTTGATTGCCTTAAAATAGGCTAACAGAAGCTAAAATGTGAAATGTACAACATTTATTCGGTACTGGTTATCAAAAAAAAACCGGCAACAATAGCTGTGGACATGTTGGTTGTTTGGAATATCCGATGTATTATTTTTTGTTAATTGAAAAATATCGAATACAAATTCAAGGAGTGAAAGCGCTTCCGTTTCCGCAAAAATAATATTAAAATTTCCTCACAAGATAATAGGCATTGTTTGAAAATTGTTGCCTAATTCTCGAGCACCAGCTTCCGTGTACGGCAGTAGAGTATAATGCAAGAACTTTATTATATTATTTGCTGTTTGATTTGGTGACATGTATAATGCAATGCAATATGACCAAAATATGGTTGGTTCGATTATTTTCTATATTTCGATGTAAAGCAACATCACCTGATCGTTGCTCTAATCGTTTTTATAGATTACAGAACTTAAAAGAATTGATAGAATTCGTGGTTTCATTCTCCCGCCAAGTTTCTTTTTTCTTGTAACAACGTCTTGAATGTCGTTATTGCGAGCTGAAAGACTTTGACAATTAAATGTCATGACAGAGGTTACATTCGATGATTTCAAAAATTATAATGCATTATCTTGTTCAGTTGTAAGACTGTTCGTTGAAAGCCTAGCAAGTTCCTTTCTCAAAGAATCAAAAGTTTTCGTTGACCTTCTTCCATGATGGAAAACATGTTGATCTTGTGGAGCAACTATAAAAAGACAATCTAATGCAGTAACTCGTGAAAGGGTAACGTAAACAAGCTGTTGGTCAAGTTTTTTATCATAATGGTATACCACTTCGTTGAATGCTGCTCCTTGCGATTTTTGTAATGGTTTCGCTTCACAACGATGGTTCTGTTATTATTTACACACGTAGTGGAGTTTCTGCTGCTAATGGGAATTAATCCACTTCCAATATTTAGTGTTGTTGCAAGGTGTGCACTTTTCAGTTCAATTTTCTCACCAAATTTATTTGTGTTTGGAAACTTTATTGTGTAATCGTATCAATTTCATGTTCCAATTCATTATTGGGTAAATTACTGGCATATTTGATGAAGCTTTATATATACATCGGATGCATCGATGTTGATATGCAGCATAACTGGCTCTTCTTGATGTTCAAGTTGGTGTTTGTTATGTTCTCTACAATATTAATTTATACTGATATTTGACCTTTGATTAAGAAATATGAATATTACCTGAATTTTGGTTATATACTACGTTTTATACTCGTTACAGAAGGTAAAGCGTACATTCGGTTTTCAAATGAAATAATTATTTTATTTAATTAAAATGGCACGAGATATATAAAAATCAAACTAGTTTGAAGACACGATCGTCGATACAATTGAGTGTAGATATCGATTACAATAAGTTGTGTTTACTACATCGACAGTGTCCAACTTACGAAAAAACACCGATTTGACATTTTTGAATGTTAAACCGAATGTATTGAACAAAAAAAAAATTGTTTCATAGCAGAATATGAAAAAGAATGAAAAAACGAATGAGAAAAAATGTATTTACCATTGCTGAATCTTGGAATAATTCGATAACAAACGCGTTGGAAAATAAAAAAGTTCAGATCGGAGTATCGGTATTTTACTTTTTGTCTCTGGATTGACCAAAACTGGTTATAAACAAGTGGAAACGTTGCAGTCGGACGCAACCGACTGCGGCATACTCGATACCAGTATTAAAACAGGTAAAAAGAGGCCTGATTGCAAAGGGGTACGGATGGGGCAGGGGTGTACGCTGCCTTAAAGATTCTCCGATGCAGATAGGGATGCCACAAACTATCTTCCTTCCAAATTTGGTGACTCTAGCTGAAAGTTTGTAAGAGCTGTTGAAAGGGGGGCTGGGGGCGGTATGGGTGGGTGTGGCATCCAAATTTTTACTGCAGATCTTTGTGGAATGTCAATTGCTATCTTCATACCAAATTTGGTGACTCTAGCTCGAAGTTTGTTAAATGTGGAGAAACGGGGGCTGGGAGCGGTATGGGTGGGCGTGGCATCCAAAGTTTTGATGCAGATCTGTGTGGAATGTCAATTGCTATCTTCATACCAAATTTGGTGACTCTAACTCGAAGTTTGTAAAAAGTGGGGAAATGGGGGCTGGGGGCGGTATGGGTGGGCGTTTCATCCAAAGTTTTGCTGCAGATCTTTGTGGAAAGTCAATTGCTACCTTCCTTCCAAATTTGGTGACTCTAGCTCAAAGTTTGTAAGAAGTGGGGAAAGGGGGGCTGGGGACGGTATTCCCGTTTTTGACGAAGCGTTGTGGCATCTGGGGGCGGCTAGGGTGGTATTGGTGGGCGTGGCATCCAAACTTTTGATGCAGTTTTTAGGGTGTCATCATCACCTATCCTGGCACCAAATTTGGTGGCTCTAGCTCAAGAACTGTGGGAGATATAGGCTTTTCTGATTTCTAAATGCGGGGGGGCTGGGGGCGGAATGGGTGGGCGTGACTCCAAAACTTTGATGCAGTTTTTTGGGGTTCGTTACCAGCTATCTTTCTAGCAAATTTGGTGGCTCTAGCTCCACAAATCTGGAAGATACACGCATTCTCGTTTTTGACGAAGCGTTGGGGCAGCTGGAGGCGGCTAGGGCGGTATTGGTGGGCGTGGCATCCAAACTTTTGATGCAGTTTTTGGGGGGTCATCATCGCCTATCTTGGCACCAAATTTGGTGGCTCTAGCTCAAAAACTGTTGGATATATAGGCTTTTTTGACTTTAAAATGCGGGGGGCTGGGGGCGGAATGGGGGGGCGTGGCTCCAAAATTTTTGATGCAGTTTTTTGGGGGTTGCTAGTAGCTATCTTCTTACCAAATTTGGTAGTTCTAGCTGTAAGGGTGTGTGAAATATGCGGATTTATCGTTTTTGAGTTATCGAATTTATCGATATGCCAGCCCCCTAGTTATCGTAGAACCCCAATCTTGACACTTTAATTTACTATCCCATAGATAAAAAGAATTGGAAAGTTTCAAGTCTCTAGCTTGAAGGGTGTGGAAAAAAGTTGCGTTCATACAGACGGACAGACACCATGACGGACATTGCACAAACCCAATATACTCTTTACCTTCGGTATTGAGTATAAAAACTATAGACCACATATAAAGCAATACGGAAATGACAGCTAACAGCCCCAGTAATTAGAGTACGCTGGCATCAAAACTCGGCAAAATAAGGGGAACGTCTGACTTATGTACAGTTTCCGAGAATAGAACATTTCCCATATACATTTAATTAATATACTCCATTTTAATGGTTAGGCTTAAACTTACAAGCATGAAATTATAGTCGAACTTACAAAAAAGGAATTTTTGCATATAACGAATTAATTTGGTGAACACTGCTTTTTGATTTAACTTTCAGTGTGTTTTGTTCTCCATGTATCGAATTTCCCTATAGCGAATATTTTTATACCCTTAACCCATAAAATGGGTAAATAAGGGTATAATGGTTTTGTGCAAAAGTATGTAACAGGCAGAAGGAAGCATCTCCGACCCTATAAAGTATATATATTCTTGATCTGCATCAACAGCCGAGACGATATAGCCATGTCCGTCTGTCCGTCTGTCTGTCCGTCTGTCCGTCTGTATGAACGCGTGGATCTCAGAGACTACAAGAGCTAGAGACTTCTGATTTTGTATTTAAGTTCTCCTATACCATGAGAAGAACAAGTTTGCTTCAAATTATCGATAACTATTCTGGTTTCCGATATACACATAATATCGATAACAAAAAATATCGAATTTGGAAAATATAAAAATGAGGGTTAAAGTAATGGATGATAGAACTTTTCTGAAAATTTCGTCCAAATCGGTTGAGAAACACCGGAGATATTGAACATAATCGATGGAAGCTAAGCCAGTATACCAAAGTCTTATATAAATTATATATATTTATTGCAACTGGGTTCAGGGTATCTTCTAGTCGGGCTCTCGTTTTTTCGTTTTTGTTTTATTTTATGTACGAATTACGTTGAGAATGCGAAAACAAAACAATAACACATTTTTGCACAAACCGTTTTGTTTTCGTGCTATGTTTTGCTTATTCTCTGATCTTCGCTGCACAGTTTTTTACGAACATTTTTTACTGCTCAGTGCACATCGCAGATGTAGATGTAGACGTAGATGTTGGTTTGGAATTACTCCGCTATTTTATATAGGCACCAAAGCAAAGAATAATGGATTGTGATTAACTGTACTTAAAATAGTTGTACACATTGTAGAAAAGTGAACAATTGCGCGAATCTTTAGGTCTGCAGTTTCTATCATCATTTCTTGTCCTCTTCAGTTTCGTTATATGGAAGTTCGACTGAATAAGAACGTTGCAATTAACCTAGTAAAAAATAATAAAAAAAAACAAAAAATTATAGATACAAATTTTATTTATATAAAAAAACGCACGTTTTGGCGGTGCCGCACCGTGTCGTGCTATTGCATATTGCAATCCGATGCCGAGACGTGCCTCCTTAATCCTAACCTATGAAGTCTTTGCATTGTGGAAACGGAAACTGCGAAACAAACCGCTCCTAAAATATAATAAAAATTGACGTAACCACTAACCTACCTTTTCTTCTGTCCATAAACACATAGCACCAACCAAAGGGTTTCACAGAGAATATTTCGAATTAAAATGAATGAAATTATGAAGGTACATATGTTGCATCTGTCAGGAAGCAGAAGTTTAACTTCTTTGAAAATCATGAGCATCGGTTAAGCTCTTGATGGAATATGTATTCATGTGTTATTTGAATTATTCAATGCACAAACTTTTAAAACCCTTCACAAAGAAAAAAAACATTAATGTATATTATGTATATACAAAAACAATTAAAGTTTATAGCATTAATTCAATTTGCGTTACGCAAACACAACACTTAGGCTTTATTTCTTCTAACACTTTCAATATACATCAGCACTATTTGGCATTGGTTGTGCTAATGAAGCGCAGGGAAAAGTTTTCAACTTTCAAGATAACTTTAAAATTTATGAGCATATAGCTTTCCACCTGTGAACGTGATCTTACAAGTGTAACCACTTAAACTTATCATTGTTACATAAATGAGGCTTAAGCCTGAACTAATTGAAATAGTTTACTTATTCATTAACACTTATCTTTAATAGCACCCGGACCTATTTTTGTATAAATATGCCGTGTATTGGGGTAGGAAACCATTCGCAAACTTGCGAAGTATCAAAAAAAAAAAAATGAAGTGCACCTTTGCATTATTAACACTGCTCGCTCCTCTGGCATCTTCTGTCAGTTTTCGCCAAGATGATGAAAGGATTCCTATTTTTGTGCAATCGCTCAAAGAGATTCAACGTGGGCCACCAGTGCAGGTTAGCAGCAAGCGATTAAATGTGGAGACTCGCTGGATCAGTCAGAAACTGGACAACTTTGACGAAAACAATGAAAAAGTTTGGAATAATGTAAGACTTAAATCTAACAACCTCTTAAGTGATAGAAACATCTCAAATTCTACAATCCTAACGAAATTTGGTATTAGCGTCTTTTTATCAACGAGGACTATTTCGTTGATGGTTCACCAATCTTCATTTACCTAGGCGGTGAATGGGCAATTGATCCTAGCGGCATAACATCAGGACATTGGGTTGACATTGCAAGCGAGCACAATGGGTCACTGGTCTACACGGAACACCGATTCTTTGGTCAAAGTATACCAATAAAGTAATTAGTTTAGGCCTCACTCCACCAGGCTAAGATAATGATTTTCTTGATTTAAATCACAGACCGCTATCAACAGAGAACCTTAAATATCAAAGAGTGGAACAAGCTTTGGCTGATGTTGTAAATGTAATTAATGTTCTCAAAGAAGAGGAAAAATACAAGGACTCTAAAGTTGTTGTATCAGGTTGTTCCTACTCGGCAACCATGGCAGTTTGGCTAAAGAAACTGTACCCGGACGTTATCGTAGGAAGTTGGGCGTCCAGTGCTCCTTTGAAGGCCAAAGTGGACTTCAAAGGTGAGTTATCAGTCTAAGTTTTGATAAGGTAATAAAGCCAATTGCATTTGTTGCAGATTTCATGAAAATTGTTGGAAAAGCGTACAAGGAGCTTGCAGGGGATTATTGCTACGATCTTATCGATAATGCCACCGCATATTATCAGGATTTATTTGAAAACGGCGAGGGCGCTGAGGCCAAGAAGCTGTTAAACCTCTGCGAAAATTTCGATGAAGATGACAAACAGGACCAGTGGCAAATTTTTAGCACAATAGCTAACATTTTTGCAGGCCTTGCACAATATCAAAAGTAAAATGGAACGTCCACAATCTATGCCTGCTAAATAATTCTTTTTCCAAACAGACCCGAAAACTTTGATTTGGCAAAATATTGCTCTGTCCTTCGCTCTTTTAGTGATGACGATGCCACTGCACTATCTTTGTTCGTACAATGGCGTCTCAACTATCCAACATGTCTCAACACCAGGTATCAGGGAACAGTTAACTATTACAAATGGGCCATGGACAACTACGATGGTTGTAAGTACCATCTTGTAAAAAGACAGATTCAAGAAGATTAAGCCAAACGAATTAAATCAATTTTGCCATTAGCTGGTCTCGCTTGGACCTTTCAAACATGCAGTGAATTTGGCTGGTTTCAATCTTCAGGCAGCAGGCATCAACCTTTCGGCTCCAATTTCCCGGCCACCCTGTACACCGACACCTGTCACGATGTATTTGGATCAAATTTCACGGCAAATGAAGTCAGAAAATATATAAGGACCACAAACGCGAAATTCGATGGTATCAACCCTAATGTCGAGAATGTTTACATGACTCATGGTGGATTAGATCCGTGGAGCGCAGTTGGCGCCGGAGTAGCACAGGGTGCTACAATTATTTCCCAAGGCTCCCATTGTTCCGACTCGGGTTCAATCGGTCCTACCGACAGCCCTTCATTGCTCGCTGCTAAGCTACGATTGGCTAAGCTTGTCCGCGAATGGCTTGCCTAAAATCCGAATGGATTCAAACGATTTTTTTTTTGTTTCTACTCTTTAATATTTTTTTTAACCTTTGTTTATATTTTTTATTTGCTTTCAATTGTATAGTATAGAAAGTTTTTTAAAAGCATACAACTTTAATATATCTTGATTTTGCTTACACTTATACATATGTGTATCACAATGCAATCTATTTAAAAAAGGAATAACTTTCAGCAAAGGCAATTCGAAAGAACGAAAAAGGTTGTAAAAAGTGATTTGTAAAGAGAAAATGCAGTCAGGACGTTCAATTTTAACATCTTCATTGTAAAACATGTAAGATTGCTTGAGACGAGACAGCGACCCACGCCCATCCATGCTACTTTTTTATACCCTTAACCCATAAAATGGGTAAATAACGGTATAATGGTTTTGTGCAAAAGTATGTAACAGGCAGTGTATATATTCTTGATCAGCATCAACAGCCGAGACGATATAGCTATTTCCGTCTGTCCGTCTGTATGAACGCGTGAATCTCAGAGACTACAAGAGCTAGAGACTTCAGATTTTGTATTTAAGTTCTCCTATACCATGAGCAGAACAAGTTTGCTTCAAATTATCGATAACTATTCTGGTTTCCGATATACACATGGAATCGATAACAAAAAATATCGAATTTGAAAAATCTAAAAATGAGGGTTGGAGTAATGGGTAATGATAGAACTTTTCTGAAAATTTCGTCCAAATCGGTTGAGAAACACCGGAGGTATTGAACTTAATCGATTGAAGCTAAGTCAGTATACCAAAGTCTGACATAAATTTAATTTATTTATTGCAACTGGGTTCAGGGTATCTTCTAGTCGGGCTCTCTCGACTAGAGCCTTCTTACTTGTTGTATTAAGAAAAACTTTGTTTAACGGCAACATTTATAAGAAATCGCAAAACACATCAACAGAACAAATCACTTTATTATCGTGGACAAATTAATTTTAATTATAATTTAACAAAAACTTTTTTCCAGTTAATAATAAGCACTTGACTTATCCAATAAGTTTTAATGTTGTGGAACCGTAATCAAGTTGTAAGTCACGTCAGCACAATATTGATTGTGTAAGTGAAATTGGCGGCAGCCTTTTCAAAACCGTATGAAAAATTGCATTTTAATTTTAATATTTAATCAAGTGAAATAATTGCAGTGGGACGCAACTGGAGGAGGGAAGGGAAGAGAAGAGATTAAGCTGCGTTCAAAGATAGATAGATGCATAATACATATATATATTTTTTTTTCTACCCAAAAAACTGTGGAAGATATGGGTATTACACATTTTAAAGGGCGGAGGGCACGGGTGGTCGTGGTGTCAAAATTGTTGATGAGCTATTTTCCTAGCAAGGTTATGGAGTCTAGCTCGAATGATGTCAGAGATATGCAGTTTTTTGGGAGACGCCCTTTGCTATCTTCTCACCAATATTGATAACTTGAGCTGTCAGAATATAGAAAATATATAGTTTTACGGTCATACCGACGGTCATTGAAAAATACCAATAAGCTGTTTCTTTGGTATCAGAGTATAGAAATTTAAAAGTTACAGTGCAGTGCGATCACTTCCACTCAGAAATACATGGCAATTGTACCATAAGAAAAAATGAGAGCTGCAAAAAAAAGGCCAACTCCTACACCCAATGAATTGCACTAAATTCAGGAACGTGTGAAGCATTAACAAAATGTTTGGTAGATAAAGAGCGGCTGCTTAAAGACTGCTACAATTGTCGCAGTCAACTTCAAGACCGTCGTATATCTTTTAGGTAACAAAAATCAAGACAAGCATAATAATAACAAGAAAGAAATAAAATTCACATTGCTCGACTATTGCAAAGACAATACGATTTGATTATAAATGGCACCAAATACAATTAACGAGATAGTATCACAGGTAGTTAAAAATGTAACTGTTACAATTTTCTGGGCCTTCGAAAATTTTTGTTAGCGGTCAGTGAAATGCCAAAGTGTTGAGGTGACTTTTGATCAATATTATTTGCGTTTGTTTAGTCTCTTTATTGAAAGAAAAATATAAATTCTGTTAATTATTTTAATCTCTTATGGAAATTGGTTGCGCTTTATATTTTTGACTTTTGTTTTTCTTATTGAAATCGGATTCATCAGATAGATCATATTAATATTGATAATATGGATGTTAAACTATATATAGTAAGATAGCGATGTGGACCGTTAAAAAAACAATATATATTTATTAATACATACATAGTTTGTAAAAAGTTTCTTTTTGCATGTATTCCCATACTATGATAAAAAAACAACAACAAATTGTGTTTATAAAGATCTGTTCTCAAAATCCAAATTGAATTTAAATACAATACAATAAATTTTACAACGATGATTAGTTGATAATGCATGATTCTCACTACGCGCTACTCAAAAGAAGAAAAATAAACACCAAACATATCACATAATACAACATAAAAAATCAGTTATTCAAAAACACTTTTGCCTCATGCGGTGAGTCCGCTGAAAAGATCAAACCATACCACAATGCCAAGGAATAATTCAACAACGACTGGGGCGGATAATTTCGGGCCTGAGAACCAAACAAAACAACGGACGCGAAGACAAACACCAAATTACTTCGCGGCCACCGCAAATAACAAATCAAAATCGGTGACAAAATGATTTAAGAACCAAGCAAAAATGTTCACACGAAGCCCAGCAGCCTAAACCACCAAAGGCAGAAATCACAGCAAATCAAAAACACATACATATACTCGTTGATAAGTATTGCATCCTTTTGGCTGAGAATTTGTGTTGCTTGCTTGCCTTGGCAGTGTCATTGTTGCGATAAAGATCACAATGTGTAAATCATGGTGAACTGCTTGCTCGATTGACGCCGACGCCGAAATGCGGATTGGAACTACCGCGCATTGCATTAACAAGTAGTCGAGCAAATGGATACAAGCGCTGCCATCAACAAGCTGGTGCTGCCCCTATACTCAGCGCCCAAATATAAATCAGCTTGCTGCCAATTGTGTACAGTAGAGCTTAGTACATTGTCATAGAACTTCAGAATATCCGTGTCTGACTGCAGTGCCCTAAGGAACCTCGGTCTAACATTTAACTTATGAAACGGATTTCTAAAGCAATGCAAAGTTTTTCAAGTAGTTGCTTTAAGACGCGGCATATGTTATATCGTGCGGCTGTAACCCAGCCGCAAAACAATACATTGAATTTGCAGCAACGCTGCTTAAGTGCACCCAAGTTTAATGAGCGCACCTGAAACATCATACAACTTGTTATGCTCGAGACCGAAGGCGTCCCCAAAAAAATGCATCAAAACTTTGTATGCGACGCTCACTAATACCGCCCCATAAATTGTCAAGAATCCATAGACAGATTTGTTCACTTTTGACCAATTTTCGCTACTATTATACAGGACTCAGGGCCATAACTCTGCCTACGCTGTGTTTCATTGTCAGATTCAAATTTTTAACCCTGTTATTATTGCTGATGCGTCTAAGTTTACTACCAATCGTTGGACCATGGATCTACAGAACTTATGTTATACCAGCTTCGACACTTGTTTGGATTTTTATTTTGTTAATTTAATATTTTGTTAATTAGATCAGCTACGAGGTTAAGTTTATCAATATTGGCTCATATAAAGACTCATAAAGTGATTTATCCAAAAAATTTAAAATTGCATCTTTTAAACAATACTTAATTTTATTATTTTTCAACTGTTTATATTAATTTAGTATCAGTGTATATTATCGATACACCAGAGTCTCGATTTGCGTCGTCCCGATTTGCGTCGTCCCGATTTGCGTTCTTTTCGAAGTTGCGTCGTTTATAAATTTTCGGATTTTCAGAGTTGCGTCGTTTAAAATTCAATTTACGACGTTAAAATTTAAATTTTCTTTGAATAGTTTTAAAATATTAACTTAAATTATTAACTTAAACACTAGGCGGCGAGTCACCTCCGCTCTTTCTATATAATAGCCAATTTTTGTTTTTCAAGGTATCGGGATCGAACTCAGTTATTATACCCTTCACAGGGTATATTGACTTTGTCATGAATCTGTAACGCCTTAAAGGAATGATGGGAGACCCCATAAACTATATATCAAAATGATCAGGACGAGCTCAGGAATTGATTTCCGTATGTCCGTCCGTCCGTCTGTCTGTTTCAACACGATTTCCGGCCAAACTGCTGAACCGATCTTGAAAAAACTTTCACAGATTGCTTAGATCATGTCAGGTTTGTTCACTATGAAATTTCATCCCGATCGGAGCATTCCACGGTATAGCCACCATATATATTTATAATATCAACACGATTTCCGTCCAAACTGCTGAACCGATCTTGATGAAACTTTCACAGATTGCTAAGATCATGTCGGGTTTGTTCACTATGAAATTTCATTTCGATCGGAGCATTCTATGACATAGCCACCATACAAATTTACCATATCGTACTATCAATTGTTGTCTCTGTCGTGCACTTTCAAGTACCTACATGTCAATATGTTGTTTTTGTCGAAAACGAACAAGTAAATGACGCTCAAGAGTAAAAATATTAGCGAAAAATTACCAACAACTGCACAGAAACATAAGAGGGGGGAGGGAGTATTGGTTTGGCTGTGTGAAGGGTATCATAGTCTTGGCATAGCCAAAATTAACTATGCGCCACTATGTTTTTTATTATGCTTTTAACCTTTAAGCAAAAAAAAATCAGCAGAGTAGGCTTCAATATTAACAATCGAACAAAAATCGAGTTTTGGTTTAATGATCTTGATTGTTTTAAAGATATTTGTACCAAACTCACTTTAGTTGATTAATATTATGCTCCGTACAATATGGAAAAAATAAGCTCCCATAGGAACAAAAAGTGATTTTTTATATGTAAATCGATCTAATTTTGGCACTATATGACATTTTGGCATTATTTTATCAAAATAGCAATAAATCACGCATTGTACCCATATTTTAATGATTTTTGTTACTTTAAAGAAGAGGTTATGGGATCAAAATGTGAATTTCTAAGGTGTATTTTAGCGCTGTTTTCTTTTTTAAAATCTCGGGAAATCCCCGAAATTAGCGAAGCAAACCGGTTTAGATGAGGTTAATGTAGAAGATATCGAAGATATAGTCAAAGAAACAGCAGCTAGTCTTTCTAATTGTTAACTCAAGGAATTAACTGAGAAAGAAGACAACAAAAATATTGATAGTAGTGATTTCAAAATAGACGGAAATAAATTTCGATGACGGTCGTTAATAATTACATATTCGAGAATAATTATTCTGTGCTCAGTGGTTAAAAGCAGTTTTACTACAATAACTGAATTTTTGTAAAAATTTGTTGAAAACAAGTGCCGCATATTTAACTTTGGCTATGCCAAGACTATGATACCCTTCACTTATGGATTAATTTTTTTCTGTGCAGTTGTTGGTATTTTTGTCGCTCCTATTTTTACTTTTGAGAGTCATTTACTTGTTCGTGTGCGACAAGAACAACAACAATTTGAAAATTTTTTGCGTTATACCACTTTTGAAGCAAAAGATTTTGTATATAAGTTCTGCTATACCATGAGCAGAACAAGTTTGCTTTAAATTATCGATAACAATTCTGGTTTCCGATATACATATGGAATCGACTACAAAAAATATCGAATTTGGAAAATCTAAAAATGAGTATTGAAGTGATGGGTAACGATAGAACTTTTCTGAAAATTTCGTCTAAATTGGTTAAGAAACACCGGAGATATCGAATTTAATCGATTGAAGCTAAGTCAGTATACCAAAGTCTTATATAAATTTAATATATTTATTGCAACTGGGTTCATGGTATCTTCTAGTCGGGCTCTCTCGACTAGAGCCTTCTTACTTGTTTTGATATATAGTTTATGGGGTCTCCCATCATTCCTTTAAGGCGTTACAGATTCACAACAAACTCAATATACCCTGTTTCACATGTGTGAAGGGTATAATGAGCTCAATTTTGACAAAAGCTCAAAAGCATGATGGGATGTTATCGATGCTTTATCAAATTATCAACAACTATTAACAGAGCGCAAAAGTACATTTTATGCCTTCTTAAAAAAAAGGTACAAAACAGGAAACACAGAATAAACTAAATGATCTGACTGATTTAGAATTTTATTTGTTTTTTAAGTGAACTCGTTTAAATTATTTTTATTTTTGAAATGAAATAAATGTTTGATTTTATTTTTACAAAAAAAAAAAAACATAACTATAAGATATAATACCTTACCAATTTTCTATCCCTCTTCCCCTAACCCCACTAATTACATTTAAAGATAGCCTCCTTTAGCGCTGTTTCGCATTAGGTTCTATTTTAATGGAAGGCATCCCCCGCGTTAAACGGGGTATTACTGTATATTTACACTTGTTAGACACATAAAGATAAAACAAAACCTTACATAAAGTCAAATTTTCGAAACAAAAATACATTTTTTGTGCATGCTGTTTACATACACAAATCACAGACAACACAACATATGACAACAAAACATATACACAAAATACCAGATACAAACCCCGTTCATGGGTTGCCATCATAATTTGTTTGATCAAAAGTTTACAATTTATGTTTGTGACCAATAAACTTTGGCAAAAACAAAGAAAACAGCACCAGAGCGCGCAAATCGATTGCTTTCGATAAGTACAGCTTTTTCGCCAGCCCTGTAACCTCACAAAGCCCGCAAAATTTGAAGTTCTGATCATGCAACATTAAAGTATGATATTTTTTGTTAACATTTTGTCAGCAAAATTTCTGAAGTCAAACCAACTTGAAAAAATTAATTCCATTCCAAAAAATGGCAAAAAGAGCCACAGTGTAATGGTTTTAGCATTAAACTTGTGTATGTAGAACAGTAATTAGTCAGAAACCTAACAAAAGGGGTTATTTTCTTGATCAAACCGGAATAGGAGGTCCATCACGCTTAACTTTTTTCACCTTCTGCGGTTTTAATTATTGTCCAGAATTGATTAGTTCCCAGTGGGCTTTCCAACCGGTTGAGGAATAGTCTGCTGAAGGACCCCGATTCTCTCATAGAATTGGGCATCCAACATAGTGCGGAGAACTTTGTTTAAGAATAAACATTCCAGAGCATTCATTGTTATAATATTTGAATCAGCAGACGTACAGCAGATTTGACTTCCATACATCCAGATCGGCATTTTATATAAGACAAAAATTAATTTTGTAACTACATACAAATCAAGAAAACAATACTTTTACTACAAACGGTCGATTATTGTAATTTTTAAGTAGAAAATGTATGAGATTGTAGGCCACGTCAAATAATAAATTTTGTATGAAATGTATATTTTTAGAGGCAACAAATTAAAAAGTCTTGCGGTAAATATTCAATAAGAATATTAATATCCGATAATATTTTTAGAACCCTTTGTATTTACTTATGCTCTTATTATTTTTTGTTCAACTTACCGTATCAGCTGCAGTTAAATTAATACCAAGGCCACCAGCGCGCGTCGAGAGCAGGAAAACAAAAATATCGGCTCGAGTTTGGAAATCAGCGACCATGTCGCGACGAGCTGAAATTTTGCTGGAGCCATCGAGGCGCATATAGCGGTGTTTGCGATGCCACATATATTCCTAAAAAAGTTTATGAATGATAATCAAATACTAAGAGTTTAAGCTATGTCGCACCTCTAGCAGATCAATCATTTTGGTCATTTGTGAGTAGATTAAGACACGATGACCCTCGGCTTTGAGACGAGTTAGTAGTCCATCCAGCACAGAGAGTTTACCCGCATCCGTTATAAGCGTCTCCTTATCGGGTACCACAATCGAAGACCAGCCACTGCTAGGCCTGCACAGTGCCAACCCTGTGGAAACAAGCTCTCTGCCCACGGTACTCTCACACCGCAGGTGGCGTATTTGCGTCCAGGCAGCGGCGCGACTTTCGCAACTATCGAGCAAAAGGTAACAGACACAGTTAGTAGAAGTAGAAGTAGTAAACGATACAAGCTTTGCTTTACTCACTATAAATGCCGATCGACTGCCTGCACACGTTGACCCAGCCCGTACAAAAATCGAGGCATCTGCAGCGGTTCGCATTCGTAGCGTTTTGGCTTGCGCGGACGATGCGGAAACTCGGGAAGCAGTTGCAGTGTTGTCATCTTGACATCGCTTTTGGTATTCGATTTGGTCTGCACTTCCACAGATTCCATTTCTAGCTCTTGCTTCACTTCAACCTTTGCTTGCGTTGGATTATCCGCTTTGACTAACTGCTCAATGAGTGCTGATTTCTGCTTGAGTGTTTTTGAACGAGTAACACGATGTTCAATGGTTTCCTGCATGTTGATAGTGATAAAGTCACCAAAGGCATAAACGCTGCTTTCTCGAGATGTCTAAAGAGAGAGAACGAGAAAAGCTGAAGTATTCAAATATACTTAACACGCATAGAAAAATGAATAAGTTTGTAATCTAATAAGCTTATACTAACAAATACATATGCTAAAAGAGGGAGAGTTCTTCCATTAAATGAATTTGTATCTATTTTTGCAACTCGATGCTTTCAGACAAAAATGAAATATTTATGTTCTGAAATTTGTAAGTATACATCAGAATGACGGATTCTTTTAACACAATTTGTTTTTCTTTCTGGTTAGAAATTTACGTTGTCATTGATGTAGTTCTGTTCGAAACAGTCCGACAACCCCAAGTAAATTAGCACGCATCGAGACTATTATGTGACCCCTCTAAAGATTTCCTCACACAGTCAAGCACACACAAAATATGCAATTTGTAGAAATATAAGCATACCATTGCCGTAAAGATGAAGTCCCTAAGCACACTGTTGGTAAGCATGTGATTGAGAACTAATTTGTGCTCTAGAATTGGCTCAAGCAGTTGATAACGACAGTTTTGCAGATACGGCCACCACTGGCGACGATAGGAGAGCAGTTTCTGCTTAATAAGCGCGCGACCATATTGCAACAGACTGCGAAAACAATGCAAAAATAGTAAGTAAAAAGTGCAAAAATCAACATTTTAAATTAAACTACATACAATTCGATAAGACCATGCCAGGTAACATCCTCTATGTCCGACAGAGATAAGTCACAAAGGCGGGTGAAACTGAAACAGCTATTGACGTTGACATCATCAAACAAAGAACGATGCATGTGTTCCGCCATAAAAATGTTGAAACTGTTAAAAAGGAAAGCAAGATTATAATAAAATGCATACAATTACAATAACAACTATTTACCGATTATATAACAAATGCTGTCGACTGGGCAGAGCACTCTGGATAAGACCATCGTCATAGACCAAACGGGGTAGAACAAACTCGGCACAGCGCATGCTAAATGGACTCTTGGCATCACGCCGCTCAAACAACTCCGGATGATTGCAAACTTTGCGAAACTGCATGACCAAATTCATTAGATTCGAAGTAAAGTTGCGATCTAGAATAGCTCCATCCGATGCCGCTGTGGAGGCTGTGGAGCCACCGCTGGCCAAATGCAATAAATCCTCGATACGAATCTTTTGTTTCAGCGCTCGATAAAGCAGCTTCTGGCGTATGGTGAGCGGACAGTAGACCATAATTTCTATCTTATCAGACAGCTCGTTCTCCACGTCCTTTTTAATACGACGCAGCATGAAGGGCTTGAGGATCATGTGCAGTCGAGAGATTTGTCGCTCATCGATGCCCGTTTTGTTCTCCGCATGTGACTCAATATCCTTGGAGAACCATTCATTAAACTCATCATGCGAATCAAACAGCGTTGGCATTATAAAGTGCAGCAGTGCCCAGAGCTCCGCCATGCTATTTTGAATCGGTGTGCCACTGAGCAATAATCGATTGCGACAGTTGAACCCCAACAAAAGCTTCCAGCGCTGCGAGGCGGCGCTCTTAATAGCCTGAGCCTCGTCCAGGACCATGTATTGCCACTTGATACGATTGAAGTACTTGTAGTCGCTGACGATCAGCTGGTAGGACGTGATTACCACATGGAAACTGGCCTCGCGTGTGTGCAAATGCTTCTGTTCCCAGAACTGGCGCAGAATTTTGCGCTCGTTGGGTGAACCCCAATATGGCACCACATTGAAGTCAGGCACAAAACGCGCCATCTCCTGCTGCCAGTTGTGCAGCGTGGAGGCGGGCGAGATAATCAGAAATGGACCCCAGACTCCATAATGCTCTGCAATGTGACAGAGAAAGGCAATTGATTGCACCGTCTTGCCCAGGCCCATCTCATCAGCTAGAATGCCGCTAATTCCCTGATCATAAATATTGGCCAGCCAGGTCATGCCCTTAATCTGATAGCCCTTGAGTGTGCCCTTGAACATATTGGGCTGCGGAAGATCCTTCATTTGTTCTCTTTCCAGCTTTGGCAATGATTGCTCTAGCTCCTGCAACTGGTCTAACACTTGCTCCTTCTTGAAGGGCACATCGAAAGCACGAGTTTTGTTTAAATCCCGCCGTAGCGCTGCCTCCGCATTTGCCTGCGCCAGCTGCTTCATTTCCCCTGCATCGTAGTCATCGTGTGCAGCCAGGCGCGCATTGTGCTCTTCATCCAGCTGGCTGAGTATACGTAACTGATCTGCCTCTGTGCCCTGGCCGAGCTTTTTGGACATGAAGTGAGCGTATAGCTCCGTTTGAGTAATCAAAAAGTTTAGTTTGCGCTGCTGACGCTTCACCTCAATCAGCTCCACATCCTGCTTGCGCTGCTCCTCCGCTTCGCGCTCTTGCTTGCGACGCTGGTCCCGCTCAACGCGCTCATAGCGCTTCCAATAGTTAAGCATTTCGCGAGTGAGTCGCTTGGCTCGCCACACGGTCTCTTTCATTGTGCGCTGTGAGTTGATAGCACGCTGGCGGACAACTTTGGCGCACATGCCGGCAACGCGCTTGCAATTGGCCAGAATTTCTTTGTGATTGTTGCTTTTAATGCGTTGCAGACGGCCGGATTCTTTTTTCGACATGATCTGCCAAATGCGTCGACGGCGTGCAGCCAGTACTTCGGGATTCTTACGACGGCGACGCACACGCGTCACTTGGCCGTCGGTAGAGCCTTCTACATCTACTTCTTCCTCGATTTCCTCATCCTCCTCCGGATAGTCCAGTGCTAGATTGGCCAGTTCCCGCTTGTAGTCCACCTCGCCATTATCCTCCTCATCGTCATCGTTGGTCGGCATTGTGTCACCAAAGCAATACTTGCCCAGCTCTGACGGCGGCACCTCTCCAGACTCGGGCGAACCAAGTGTCGTGCGCCTCTTGCGCCCGCGCCTCTTTTGCTTGACAGGCTTGGGGCCTGCCTGCGCCTCAGCTAGACGTGCTAGTAGTATTTCTTGCTTGGTGCGACGCCGTCGTTTACGCACTCCAGCTGTTGCCTGCTGGCGCTCCGCATAAACATCATGATTGGAAAGCAATCCGCTACTATAATAAGCGTATTGAGCGTTCTGTAAGATTAATTAATATATTTATAAGCACTACAATTAATAAACAAACGCGTGGCTTCGACTAACCGTTGACTTTTTGTAGTAGTTCTTCCGCTGGCGCTGCTCTTGAATATGCTCGCGAAGCATTTGTTGAACGTACTCATCCTCATCGCTTATCGCCTGTCCCTCGCTTTCCGTATCGCTAAGAAGTGCGTCATAGAGCCACTCCCGATCGCTTGTCACATCATTAAAATTGTATATTTTGGCCTTGACGCTTTGTCGCTCTATACGTAAGTTTAGGGCAGAAAAAAAAAATAAAATAAAAATATACACCTTTTCAACTTCACAATAGTTACCTTCTTTACTGCCTAGCAGACGCTTGCGACGTCTTTGCTTGTACTTAAGCTTCACAATCCCCACCCGAGTTGAGGAGTCATCCGAGTCAACGCATGGCTCCCGGTTTGTTTCTAGTTCTGTACCGCTTCCCTCACCGCTGCCGCTGCTAAGGGGCTGTTTTAGTGCCTGACGAGCCATTTGCATGAATGGACGCATATTTAATGCCGCCTCCAGTCGTTGAATGTGCAGTGGTTCTGCCATTATGCGTGTCTTCGATTCTAAGGCGTTCGCCATGTTAAGAGGATTTTATTGATTTTAACTGTTCACCGCTTTGCGTAATCTTTTTTATTTGTGAGTTTTGGATTGAGTACTTTTAATGCACTAATGCAAATTTCCGTTAGGTTGGCGCTGCACTGTGTGCTTCAAAATGAAATTCGAATGAATTCCAGTTCAAAAGTATCACGTAATTGAGTAATTTTCGCATGAGTTGCGTAAAAAATGCAAGCCTGTTTTCTTATGTTGCGGTCCACACTTTTTTGCTTGTCCACACGCTTCACACAAGCACATTTAGACGACCAAACAAATAAAATTCTTCTCGGCTCTTGCAGTTCATTGTTGTTGTTAGCAGGGCTGCGTACAGGGCTACATGCATTCTCAACGCAGTGCTGGACAATCGACAAAAAAGGAATATAATATTATAGTTGTTTAACCAATTTATACACAAAGATGCATGCATATTTGTTTTAAGATAAGGTTACAATTTCTGCAGGCGACAGCGATTTATATACAATACCGCGCTTGACGCTTGCATCATTGCGCTAACAGTGGCGTTAAGCAGCACTAAAACATCGCTTCAAAGCACTTATCGATACTGCATCAATTCACCAGATGTTAAACCGATGTAAAAAATAATGTCTTGGCAAGCCGGTCTTATCAAAACAATTTTAGATCCAGCAAATTTAATTATATCAACAGACATTGCAGTTGTCATCGCTGACAAGTATCCAAAGGCGCGTCATCATTATCTTGTGCTACCCAAGGAAGACATTGCTAGCATTTTTCAGGTACACTTATATCACTTATGTATATGTTATGTTAATAATAATTTCACTTTTATGAACACTGAAGCATTCAAGTGTTTATGTTTATCGGCGAGCAAAAAATATGTTCCTTGTTTTTCAGTTGATTTTTCTATTAATAGTTGAGCAAGAAACATTTGCCGCTTTTAGAGGAACTGCATCTGCTTGCGCGAAATATTATTGAAGTGCGCGGTGAAAATTGGAACAGTTTTAAAATTGGATTTCATGCGCAGCCGAGTATGCAACGTTTGCACATGCACGTTATATCAAAGGATTTCGTTTCAAGTTGGTTGAAAACCAAAAAGCACTGGAATAGCTTTAATACGCCGTTTTTTGTGACTTACGAAAGTAAGTGGGCGTATCATCTACTCAATAATTGTTTATAATAATTAATTTTATTATTATTGTTTTATAATAGCTCTATTTGCCAAGCTTAAAGACGAGGGCTGCATTGAACGTTGTTCCAAAGACATTTTGAACGAGTTGCTTGCCAGGCCTTTGACGTGTAATCAGTGTGAATTTGTGGCAAAAAACATACCATCGTTAAAAGAGCACTTGCAACAACAGCACAGAGACAAATTTTGAGACATAAACATATGTACTACATACATCATTTTTTTTCCATTTGGATGCATGCGATACAATACGATACATGTGTGAATAAGCCGACTGCGCATTCTTTGCAACACTATTGAAAGTGTTCACAATTATTTCCACTCAACCTTAGTTGGCGTTGCACATAGTTTAATAACTTTGTACTTTATGGTTTTAGTTTTCGGTGATTACCCAAAATGCATTTAGCTAAAAGCAAACTTCTACTCGAAATGCAAAATAAGCAAGCACATCTTATTGATACCGATCTAGCAATCGTAATCAAAGATGCTTACCCCAAGGCGAAGTACCATTTTCTTGTTGTACCCAAGGAAGACATTTCAAATGTGTCAGCAGTAAGTTTATTTATACCTAATCACACAATGAATTGCTCTCTTTCTCTTAATGTGAAACGTTGTGTAGATGACGAGAGATCACTTGCCTCTTCTGGATCATATGAAGGAACTGGCTAATCAGATAATAGAACAGCAGCAACATTTGCCATCCAGCAACTTTTTGATTGGCTTCAAAATCGACGCGTTCATGAATAGGCTATGCATGCACGTAATTTCGGATGATTTCTTTTCGGAGTCTATGCGACGTAAAAAACACTGGAACAGCTTTAACACTGCCCTGTTTATAACCTATCAGGCTGTTTATGCCATGTTGAGCATACAGGGCTCCATTGAGCCGATGCCGGCAAATGAGGCAGACAAATTGAGAAATTCGACAATGTTGCGCTGCAATCAATGTGATTTTGAAAGCGACAGTTTAGTGGCCTTAAAGGGACACTTGTCTGCACATTGGGAAGAACGAGAAATCAAATTTAAAATTACAAATCAAGTGAATGAGCTGACTCGTATGATGGACAAAACAAAATTGGAGCTAAAAAAAATTGATGAGCCAATTGAGGATCATCCTCAAGCAATAGTAAAGACAATGCAGCAACCGCAGTGGCGACAAAAAATGGACCAGCAGCCGGACGGCAACAGCCAAAAACAAGTAGCTCCATATCCAAATGGTTTTCAGAAGAATTATAAGCAAGGTGGCGCTGGACAATATGTTCCGCAGCCGCTTTCTGAATTCCGGCATTTTAATCAGCATGCTCTAAACCAGTTGCAAGCAAGAGCTAGTTACAATCCTTACATGAATGTACAGAATCCGGGATCTTCTTCACAATTTCAGCGTCCTCCATTGAATAATCAGAATCACCACAATTATCGGATGGGCTTTGCAAACAATAATTTCAAAGAGCTGGCTCGTATAGAACATCAGCAAAATCAACCCCGATTCAATCCATTTAGGCAATCCCCAAACATGGGACACGGTGGTCCAAGTCGCTTTCCTGCCCCAAGGCTCCAGCACACGTACAGCGCAAACAGCCAAAACACTCGACCACAAAGTTTCATATCAAACAGGCCCACCTTCAACCCTATTCCTCCACATTACCAAACCCGAAATATGAACAATAACAAGAAACCAGAGACAGCTTCAATAATCTCGAAGAATACCATGCAAGTGAAACCGAACATTAAGAAAAGTTTGGACGAACAACAGTCGCCGGATACTGTCCGTCAGATACCAGAAACCGCTTCAAAAGTCCCGAAGAAAGCCATGCAATTCAAATCTTCCCTGAAACCGAACATTAAGAATAGTTTGGACGCACAACAGTCGCCGGATACTGTCAGTCAGGCGTCGACTTATCCCTGCACAACTAGAATCATCACGAAAAACTTGCGAAAGAAATAAAAACATGTACCAATTCATACCATGTACTAATTCAAACCAGAAACATAAACTTTATTCGTAAACCTATGTGTATACTTACCTAAAAAATTTAAATAATTTCAAAATTTGCTTTATATTCCAAGAAATTTTAACAAGTGCTTTAATGAAGTTATAAACATTTTTTGTTTTCATTAGTTTTATTGCAATATAAACGTAATCAGTTATGTGAAACAAATATTTGTAAATCACAAGCCTAATGTATCAAGAATAAACTGAACTATTCACACAACATGCAGTTGTAATGCGAGCCTTTAAAAAGAATCCTACGACACTCTCGATCCAGGGTGCCCCAAGTTCGCTTATAAGCAAACGGAGAATAATAAAACAAGCGAAAACGTTGCAGTCGGAAAAGAGGCATGATTGTAAGGAGGTACGGATGCGGCGGAGTGTACGCTGCGTTCAAAGATTTGCTGATGCAGTTTTACATTGCAACCAAACTTGGTGACTCTAGCTCAAAAGCTGTGAAAGATACACGCATTCCGATTTTTAAGGAGGCTGTGTGGCGTGGGGGATAGTGTGGGGGCGTGGCATAAAAATTGTTTGTACACGTCTTTGTGGGATGTCCCCAGCTATAATGCCACCAAATTTTGTGACTCGATCATACCAGTTCTTTAAAGTTGGGGGGCTGCGGTGGTATGGGTGGAATTTGCATGAAAAGTTTTAATGCAATATTTTGGGGGACGTCATCACCTATCTTTGCACCAAATTTGATTTAGACAGTATTGTATGAAGAATAAAAAGGAAGACTGATTGCTATGGAACTGATCATGCCAGCTCTTTATAGTGTACATTTACTGTGTCGAACCGCATACAAGAACAATAAATAAGCGAATAAATTTGCTGACCATACGACATGAAAATACAGCTGCGAAACTTAAAATAGCACCACGAACCTACTTTTTCTAACATGCCAAAATGTGAGTATTTTTTAAGCAGTAAAGTTAAATGAGAACAAAATTATATGTCAACAATTTTATTTCATCGAAAATCTCAAAGTTAATTTAAATGTTACAAAAAACTATAAAGATAAAGAAAATACAAGTGACCAGTAATGTGTTTTGACCTAGTTTTTCGTCATTAGGTTGTTCTGCTGTGTAATTTTAGGACTACAACAAAGCTAAGAAATGTCCTAAATATAATACGATATCGCAAAAAGTGTGCTAATACACCACTGATCATAATTCAAAAGGCGGACACCATTTAAGAAGACAACTCTTTAAGCAAGTATAAATTGTTAAGTCGATGCATGCAGGCATATTTAATGATTGGTAAAAATAAGCATTAGAGAAGGTCGAAAGTCATTTTCAACAATCATATCAATCTTACTCGCATCTGTCCTTATAATATGCCTCCATGTACCGGATGACCAATGAAGACCACTTGAAAAAATTTCAAATCTTGATTCTTTTCTGGCCTGTACGAAAAAAGTAGCTTCGTGGTGCTATTTTAAATTTCGCAGCTGTAATTCATATGAACGTGCATGCATAAATATTTTCACAGTCATATCATATTGCATAGTAGAAATCGCATTTGAAAAAAAATATATATACATATATATACATACGTCGCTATGCAAACCGTAGAAGGCAAAACTTAGAGCTATGTTGTGAAGTCACTAGTATTTATTGTTCAGCACATGCATTTGAGTGAGTAACAGAGAAATTTAATCTTTTACAGTTTGTCCGAGACACTTGTTCAACACTGTTTAGCGGTTCTCACAAATTGTGAAGTACATTAAGATTTTGTTTTGTTTTGCTGCTGTCACTACATTTTGAACATTTCTAATTTTTTCTCAATCGCTATGGAGCAAAACGAACATGATTTAGAATATCTTCGTGGTCTTTTAACCCGCAAAGTTGATGCAGGTGAAGATGTTGTTCTAGAGTCTGATCGTGCAGCGGTTTTGCAAAATACTAACTGTCCAAGAGCTGAACTTCACTTTATTGTTTTGCCCAAGCTGGAAATTGAAAATGTAACTGCGGTAAGTAAATGTATTTATATTATACAGACACTTATGCCTGTGTTTAACTGCAGCTGAAGCTTGAGCATTTGCCCCTTCTGGATCATATGTTGGAGTTAGCCAATCAAATCATTGATAAACAACATTTGCCCTCGAGCAACTTTCGGATTGGCTTCAAGATGAACGCATTTATGAATCGTCTAAACATGCATGTCATTTCCGATGATTTCTGTTCAGAAAACATGCGTCGCATTCATCACTGGAACACTTTCAACACCGATTTGTTTATAACATTTCAAGCTGTTTACGCTCTTCTGCGCTTCAAAGGCTGCATTGAACCATTATCCACTGACATAGTTGATAAATTGCGATCAACTACACCCGTGCAATGTAATCAGTGTACATTTAAGACGAGTAACTTTGAGAAGTTTAAGTCACACTTGTATTATCATTGGGACAAAAAAAAAAGATGCATCGGCGTGTCAAATTTAACGCAAACGATGGGCAATATGCATTTAAATCCAAAGCAAAACATCTGTGGAGTTGATCACGGCTCCTATGTTCATGGCCCAAATCTAAATTATCAGAGATTTCCGCCAGCAGCATCTAATAACTTCAATAGGGCGCCTAATGGTCAAAAACCGCATCTTAGGACTAGGGTAAATAATAATCAGCTGAACGACAAACACCCAGTTCATAATCCATTTAGGCCGGCTGCTAATGGTACGCAACAGACAAATTCGAGAGTTGATGATTGTCCTTCGTTGGTTAAACCTAAACCAAAGCCTGTTAGCAAAAACAAAAAGCTGGGGATAACTAAACTTTTGTCCTATTTTGTTTTTTGCAATACAAATTTATAAAGCAGATAATATTTATTATTGAAATGAGTTCATTTTATTTGAGACTCTAATTATAATTATTCTTTGTACGCATGTAATTATTTTTTATTGATAATCAATTAATAACATTATGTAATTCCATTTTGTTACTTCGTTTTTTCTTTGTATTGGCCGCCTATGTTTGGAGACGATTTGAAAGGCCTTATAGTAAAATTATATTTGGTTTTCAGACACATATTTTTTCGACTTATATCGATTGTTTCGAAATGCCAATTATCTGGTGCCTGAGCGATGGATGGCAACGGCCCTAAGAAGTGTATTGTATAAGTTATCAACCGATGAACTTGAGCTAGGCATTTTTGAGCATATTTCCTTTAACGCCAGCATACAATTAGCTTGCTGCTGCGTCAGGTTTATCTCGTTAAAGTGAGGTTGATTCCAAAAAACGTCCTGTGTCAGTTGTGACGTTACCTGAATAGCAACATCTTGAAAATTATTGCCAATGCGTCCAGACGTTTGAGTCGCTACACTTTTATATAGTCCTGTGTTGTTGTTGGACTCGTCCTCTACCTTGTTAGCCGCCCGTTGGGAGCGCAACTTATGCAACTCCATCTTGGAATTGCTCATTAGTTGCGTTAAGCGTGCCGCATCAATGCCGGCGATGCGCATCAATTGAGTTGTTTCCGTGGGAAAGCGCTGCAAGCCCCATTTGGCCACATCTATGTTGGATCCGTTTGTGGAGTTGAACTTGTACTTGACATTAAAATTGTTGCACAACGGCGAGGGGCTCTCAAAGATGTCGTTGCTCGTAAAGGATGCTCTGCTAGGTACCTTTTTCATAAAGGTGTCCACTACAAGAAACTCTGTCGCTGGTGCCTTGGCAGCCTGCAGGCGCAACAGACTAAGTACACTTTTAGCACGTTCTACAGCCAGCCGGCGTTTGTCTTTAACGGTCAGCGGTGGTAAAGACACAGCGGCAGCAGCAGCAGCTCCTCCAGATCCTTTTTCCGATAAACTACTTATACTTATAATTTTGATGGTTTTCTCACAGTTCTGCACCGGAATGTAGTCGAGTACAGTGGATTCCGCTTTAACAACTGTCATTGAAAGTTGCCTTGAAGCATTGGATTTGTTTGTGTCATCAACACGTCGCTCCTTTCGACTGGAGTGTGGACTACGACTTTGGCTGCGTCGTCGTTTTTTATGGCCATCACGCTTTTTCTCCTTCTTGTGTTTTTTCTTTTTTTTTTCCAACTTTTCAAGCTGCTTGCGACCATCGTCAATACGCTTGCTCAACTCTTCTTCGGTGTATGCATTGCATGGCTGAGGTTCTGTGGGAGGCTGTGACTCTGTAGGTAGATGTGACTCTGTAGGTAGATATGACTCTGTAGGTAGATGTGACTCTGTAGGTAGATATGCCTCTGTAGGTAGATGTGACTCTGTAGGTGGATGTAATTCCGTAGGTGGCATCTCTAGAGTCACTTGATTTATACGGCTGGATGCATTTGGTATGTTAAAAAATTCCTCAGTGAACTCATTTAAGAAACCCAGGTCTAAATCTCTACTTTCCTCTTTCTTAACATTCAAAGGCGGCTCCAGCGCTTTTGATTCTGCTTCTAAGTCGTCTAAAAAGTTGTCCGCCACGTCACCAGGTTCAGCGCCGCTTGGTTCAGATTTAAGCTCTGTTTTGATGGGGTTCAACTCGTCGGTATACGACTCCTCTCTTAAAGGTGTTAATGCGTTATCATTACTTGGGCTATGTTTAATAGATACATCCAAACTAAGTGAGGGAGGCGGGGGCGTGACCACGGCCTCATCCTCATTAGCATCGCTTTCCCAACCGGCGCCGCCGGTACCGAAAACAGCTGGCTCGGTCCAGGAAATATTCTCGTCACGCAACGGAGTGGTCTCGTTGTCATCGTCTCTGGCTGGCAACTGCTCGTTCTTTACTTTTATCAAATTGGCATCTGTGCTAATGTTTACGTTAACTTGATTATTCACGCAATTTTCTTCGTCCATGTTGATCAAAATGCCAAACCAGCAATGTTACTGTATCACTGCACGGCAAAAATACCAAAAAACTTAAGTAGCGCTTGGACCTGGCGTCCATGGTTTAAAAAGCGGCCATATGGCAATTTTTAATTATGTACTGCACTATTTCTTCACAGAGAAAAACAAAAGTTCATGTTAAAATGCAAAAAATAATAGAAAGAAGCTTGTCATAAACGCAGCGCTTTTAAATTTTACAAAATACTTTTCAACTTGAGTTTATATATTGGCCTTCCAATGAAAAATACAAGTGTAACCATAGAATGCATAGAATCGATACTATCGAAAGTGGTTCGATGTTTCGAAGTGCTTGGTATATTTATTTATCGACTTTTTATACTCGTTACCGAAGGTAAAGAGTTTATTGAGTTTGTGCAATGTCCGTCATGGTGTCCGTCCGTCCGTCCGTCCGTCTGTATGTTCGCAACTTTTTTCCACACCCTTCAAGCTAAAGACTTGAAACTTTGCAATTCCTTTATCTATAGCCTTGTTCGCACATTGGTAAGTAGTAAGTAGCGAGTCGAGTAGACAGTAACTCGGTAAGTAGCTACTCGCCAAAAACTGTTCGCATTTATAAAATAAACTGATTAGTACAGTGCATTAGTAGAGTGTGTTTGGCAGCGAAATGAACTCATTTAACACTTGTGTTCAGCGCAAAAAAATAAAATGAAATAATAATGCTGATGGCTGTGGCTGTTGCAGAGAAGTTGGAAGAAATGGAGGTTGTGCCGAGAAAGAAAAAAATATGGGTCCGAAAATGGATTCAAAAGAGGAATACCTCTGGATTGACTTCTACACTTATAAAAGAAATTGCAAGAAAGAAGAATGACAGAAGAGACATGTTTACTCCACAACAGCTTTGAACTAATGAACTGTACTAATTCAAAACGTTCTGACCTGTTTAGTGGCAAGTAATTAGTAGCTCTGCCGCGCTACTGGCACGAAAAAATAGAGTAGATTCTGTTTTTAGTCGAGTAGCGAGTGAACTGACTAAATACTTTACTAAAATTTTGCTGTTCGGACACTGTCTACTCGACTCGCTACTTAATACTTACCAATGTGCGAACAAGGCTTATGGGATAGTAAATTAAAGTGTCAAGATGGGTGTTTTACGATAACTGGGGGGCTGGCAAATCGAAAAGTTCGATAACTCAAAGCCGATAAATCCACATATTTCGCACATCCTTACATCTATAACTACCAACTTTGGCAAGAAGATAGCTACTAGCAACCCCCTAAAAACTGCATCAAAAATGTTGAAGTAAAAAAAGTCTATATCTCCCACAGTTTTTGAGCTATAGCCACCAAATTTGGTGCCAAGATAGGTGATGATGACCCCCCAAAAAGTTTGGATTACACGCCCACCAATACTGCCCTAGCCGCCCACATCCACCCCAGAGCTTCGTCAAAAACGGGAATGCGTGTATCTTCCAGAGTTGTGGAGCTAGAGCCACCAAATTTGGTAGGAAGATAGCTGGCAACGACCTCCAAAAATCTGCATTAAAGGGACAGATAAGTGTCAAGATTAGGGTTCTACGATAACTGAGGGGCTGGCAAATCGATAAATTCGATAACTTAAAACCGATAATTCCACATATATCGGACATCTTAACAGGTAGAACCATTCCGCCTTCAGACCCCTCGCATATTAAAGTCAAAAAAGCCAATATCTCCCACAGATTTTGAGCTAGAGCCAAGATAGGTGATGGCGAACCCAAAAGTAGTGCATTAAGTCTGGATGCCATGCCCACCAATATTGCTCTAGCTGCCTCTAACCGCCCCAACTCTTCATGAAAAACCGAAATCTTATGTAGTTATTGAGCGGGAGCCACCAATTTTGGTAGGAAGATAGCAATTGACGTCCCAAACACTTTTACTATTTGCTGGTACTCTAAATTCATAGCGTTCATCTCTTTTATTTAAAGCTTCTTTAATTTCATATTTGCGTCCTGGTAAATTTTGCTCGTGCTTTAATAACAGATCATGGTACAAAGTAGGGATGCCTAAAAAATATTGATGCATCAAATAAGTAATATTTTTCTTACGTTGTACCGATATTTACGGGAAATATTTTTTTATTCGTTATATGTATCGACATTTTTTGAGCAACTTTTGTCTACTACTCTTTGTAATATCGGATTTCAAGTGATGTGCGTGATTTGTGTGATTTAACTACAACCTACAACTCACGTGAATCATGTTGCGTGATTATGAAATTAACAAGAATCACGCACACGCACGTAACGTAGCCTACGTTAAAAGTTGCGTTCATACAGACGGACAGACAGACACCATGACGGACATAGCAACAACCCAATATAATATAATTATATCGACCAATATCTCAAAACACCTGCTTACCAAAATTATTGCAAAATGACTTTGCTGGATTTTTCACACCAACAAACTCATACACAATAGTCAAGTTGGTTTAAAAAAAAAAGGCGAGTCGACTGTAGATAGTCTTCTCTTTGTAGACCATCGCATAGCTAGAACGCTCTCAAAAAGAAAGCCGTGCACTAATAATTTCACACAGACTAAGATTACACTTCATACTCGAACAACTAAAAACATGGCACATCTTTAATAGGAATCAATTACTCCACAGCGCACACAGTACATAATGGTATTCCGCAAGGCTACCCCCTCTCTGTCATCGTCTTTATCATCGCTTTCAATAAGCTAAAATTAATGAAATCTTTTCATATGAACAATCAATCAGAAAATATCAGAATGGTGTATGTACTCCGGAGTCCAGAGTTCAGTTATCTGTTATCAGTTATCTGCCGTAAACACAACTGCTCATGTTACGTCCGTACAGGCAACCTTCAACTAATTGACGTGAACTGCATGAAACTTCTTGGTATCGTTTTTAACATCATATATTACTGGTACGACCGTATAAAATCTCAAAAAACATCGTTAGTAAAAAACTTAACATTATAAAATGCCTTTCCAACCCTAAATTCTACTGCCACACCTCTTCTCTAATCAACGTCACCAATTCAATATAAATCTCAAGAACCACTTTGTATTTTTTCTTAATTTTGAAACTTTGACTTTCCAATTCGCAAAATATAAAACTCTTATTGAAACACTATGGGTTCCAAGAAGCTAAAATCAGTTAAATTATTGGTCCAAGGCTAATTAAGTGCACCGAAGTGCGATTGAGGTGGCATTCAGGTGAAGCATACTGCAAGTTTAATTCACAGGGGGAGGCTAGAAAAAATTAAATTATAATCCAGGCTAGGGGGCTAAGTTTTTTATCGTCTTGAGCCTGGGAGAAATAAGCTTAGACAGTTATTTGAGCCTTATAAGCATAAATTATTGTGATTTAAAGCCAAACAAAGTTCAAAAAGCCACAAAAAAGCCATGTTAAGCTACTTAAATTGACTTTGTGCTAGCGATTAGACAAAAATCTACGCACATAATTTACAAGCTATTAAAAGTAATGTTCAGTATTGGCTATTGAAGTTGCGGATAAAGTGTGTATAATGGGATCCGATTATAACCAATGAATGTGTCGTCCTTCTACCTAATTGGATTTAAAAACTGAAACTTTTTTTTTATTTTATTACATGCTTTTATTTAACTTGACTTGTCTGTCTGTTTGTACCGGAATCTTGTAATCCAATTTTCACCACGAAAACCAGTTTTCCCTTTTGCTTAAGTGACTAATTTGAGAAGTAAAATTGACGAGCTTTGGAGGGTCGTGGGTTCGATCTCCGACCGTGGCATACTTTTTTATGTTTATTTTTTATTTTTTATTTTATTATATAAATGATTTAAACCATCGATTACATATGTATGCAAGAAAGCGTATAAAAGCATGCCTTCAAAAATTTTTTTTTGATTTATTTGTTAGCATGTAGTTTTATGGCTCCTTAGTATTTTTTAAGTATGTCAATTTAGCGGTCTTGATGCATTGCAATTTTGTCAACCTTTATATAATAAACAACAATTGTAATTGTGCCTTCCTTATTGAGCTTCTCAACATAGTATTACTAAAATTGTAACATTATATATGATACAGGTCTTATTTAGAATTCATAAATTTATATCGACAAAAAATTAAGATCTTTACTAACTATTATTATTTTGCTTATCCATTATCTTCAAGTAATTTGTTCATTTCCAGATAATTTTATGTAACGCAATTGTTCATGAGAATTTTTCGTTTTATAATATCAACAAATTACTTAAGTGCAATTATTTCACAGGTAAAGACACTCGAAATAATCCAGAACACTTTGACATCAATTTGTTTGCCATCATTTTGCCTTGCCATTAACTTTTCAGCATTTGCACAAACTCGAGCGCAAAATAAACTGGTGCACAACTAATCTACTTGGCGCGTGTTATTTTAGCTGCTCGTGAAGTAAGTTTTCTTAGCGTTCTCGGTGCAAAGCTCCCTGCAAAAATGACAGCGCTGGAAAATTGAGAGATATGGGTGCGATTAGCAGAATTCAAGGCAACAACCCTGAGACTAGCCAAAGCACTTAAAGTTGCTGTTGACTATTGTTGCTATTGTTATTTTTACTTGACGCCGACACCTGCAAATATCTTTGTGTGTCACAGAGTCAAGGTGTCTGCAGAAGGCGTTTCACAGTTACTCTCAAACATCGCCTCATGTTCCGCTCAGATTTTTTATAAGGGTGGCTGCCATTGTTAAACCAGCTACCAATATCCCCATCTTTTGTCGCATTAAAGCTGTCTCGCAGCACAATGAGTGCAATCGAAGCCTTGCCACCTGTTACGAGTTCGCTCGAGCAACAGGATGCCATTCATAATATAAGTTACTTGCGAGCCAAAGAGAGCGAGCTTTTTCCTGAGTGGTTAGCAAGTGAGTGAGCATGTGCATTGCAAAGCGCATGCTTCAACTTGAGTGACAAAAGCTTTTGGCATTTGAAGTGAGCAAAAACATAGATAGAAGTTTTTAGACAAATGCCAAACCGTGGGCTTTCGTGATGTTTATCTTAGCTGTGCCCACGAATGGAAGACCTTGTCTATAAAGTGTGCAAATGTAAAATGGCTTATCTCTACTAGTGTTTGTAGAGTATTTTGCTCTGCTTGGTTAATTTTTTATTATTGTTCCCTACATATCACACCAGTAATTTTCCTAACTAAATTGGAAACCTTTACCTAACCCGATACTGAAGTTTTTAACTTTGATAGTTGTTAGTCTTTTTTGTTTTACCCTTGATTCCCCAAGTAAATATTTCTCTATTCGTTAAAGCTACGACAAAAACTGAACTTTTTTAATGATTATCAAATAATAAACACCAATTTGCATTATGTATCTATAAAGCCAAAAATGTGTGCAAATAATTTTTACAACCTAAATTCATATCCAAACTTAGTTTCTTTTTGAGCCGTTTAACTAGCAATTCTGATTCACGAACAGTTAAAAATATGCATCATAATATTTTTATTTTATTTATGTATAAGGTTTTTATGAAACATTATTCGATGATTTTAATGACAACTATATAATGCGAGAGATTTCGCCCACAGGTCTTAGTTGGTCGATATTTGAGTTACACTTGACTGCTGCAGCTCGGTAGACATCAGAATTTTTAGCTTGATTTTTCTGAAAGTGCAAATCGATTCTTTTCCTGAACGAGTGCAAGTGAATCTTTTAACTGTTTCTTTCTATGTCAATTGAAAAATCAAACTCGCATTCTAAATATTTGTATGGTGCAAGCAATATTATTTTATAGTCAGATAATTTATTTTATATTCATAATCACAGTTAAATTTTTCTAGTGAAAAAACATTCTTAATAGTTGGGGCAGGTGTGATCAGGGTATCTCCTAGTCGGAATTTGCCTGCTAATGCTTGATATGCCCAGATGCACTTATAACCAGATCAGCGATATAAAGTGTTATTTATATTGTTAGTAATTTTTGTAAACAATTTTCCAGACATAGCCTAGAGGCTGGGCTTTTGTTATGTTAAGCTCAATTAAAAAAATTTCGACTGGGAGATACTCTGAACTGTAGACATTACGCAAACAATCCGAAATTACTCAAAGGTTATGATGAAAATTTCACAGGTTTTTATTATTGTTTTTAAAAACATTTTTACAAATTTCTTAATTCAAGATTTATCGATGAATTTTGTATCGGAAGCAAGAAGATTTATCTGCATATGGCTTTGTCTCCGACATCGAAGCGTTCATACAGTCAGACAAAAAGAAAAATAAATATACTTTGTGGGCCGGAAATGCTGTCTTCTGTCCGTAACATACATTTGAACAAAACCATATTACCCATTTCATGAGCTTAGGGTAAAATAACAGCGATAAAGAATTGCGTTGCTGCTTAACACAACGGTGCATTTGAAGCAATTTGCAATTGTCGCGCAAGAAAACCATCGGAAGTGGCAGTGAGCATGTCAACAACAAGAACATCAAAAGCAGTTCCTATAACAACAATAGCAACAACGTACGACAATAATAATAACTTTTCATAGCGCCCCATACGCGCCGTTAAGCGCCCCCTTGCGTTGAGTAGTAGCTACATATGTATGTTCATACATGTGTGCATATGCATATGCAAATGGTTGAAGCTCTTTTCATATTTCATGCCCACATACAAAATAATGGAAGAAGAACTCTGACTTCAATGATTCAACACCCACTTATTTTTTAACATATAATATATATCTGTCTACTTATTGGATCAGCCTTAACAAATAATACAAAGCCACATTACCCTTGCAGCGCATTTTCCTTTTGCGCCATATTGTACATATATATGCTGTACATATAAGCTATCCTTACAATCCTCTTCTTAGCTTGACATGTTTAGTGCAGTAAAAACATTTTATGCGCTATCTGATTTCCGGGAATCCTTGTGATTTGCATAGAGGTCGCCTATACGCTGTGCTGGCATGGCATGAAAAGCTTTATCCCCAGCACTTTCCCGACTTAAAGAGTGCGGCGTAAATTTCACTGTTAAAATTGTCAAATCACCAACAAGATTAAAACACAAAGCACTGTGAGTTATTTTAAGTAAAGGGGAGCGATGGAACGAGCTGGAGGATTCGCTAATGGCGAGGATTCCGGCGATAAACAGCAGGGCGTGGCAAGTGCCAGCCAAAGCGGCCCACATCAATGCTACACAAGGTAGAACATCAGCTGAGGTCTATGGAAAGCTGATACCGGGTCCGTCGCAGTAGGCACATATGAAATGTTCCTATGCATCTTACCCATTATTTTGTAATTGTGCATTGTGCAAACCCAACAACGTTTCACTTTTAATTAAAAATTAATATAATAATATAATATAATATATTGTCGATCAGATAAGAGCATCAGCCCGATGAGAGGTTGATTTTCTAGTCGAAATACTGTTTTGTAAATCCTATGCACAACTCAACATTGCTTGGTGTGTTAGTATCGTCCTGACACTCCTGTTAATAATTAACTAGTTCCACTGGCCCATTTTGTACTAAGAACCCAACTAAATAACCCAACTAAAAAATAAGTTGAACATCAACTATAAGTGCATTTTCCTAATCAACAGAAATTGCTTTGTCAAGTCCCCGAGCTTAGTAAACAATTCATCCGCAAAAACACACACACCCACATAAGAGTTCGAAAACACTTATCTCACTTACTTAAGTGTCACTCAATTTGTCCATGTGTTGACCCACGACCAAGGAGGCAAACAAAGAAATGCCACTCCGCCTACAACGTATTGTAGTGTGAAGGAATATACAAATTGGTTTCCACGTGGACACGAATAAGAAGTTGCTGTTTATTTAATATTGGATAAGAGCGTTTCAAGTATACTATATTATATGTATGGGTGCAATGTGACGCCGCAGGAAGGACATGATACGCAACTTGGCCAGATTCATTTGCACACTGTCCCGCACATTGATGCTAGCTAGGTCGTCCACATGCGAGTACCCTGCTCGAAGGGATAAATTAATGCACAGTTTACACAGCTAATTGCTTGTAGCTCACCGGCCATAACCAGAGCCTGGTTTCCACTCTGTTGCCCTAGAGCACGCCATGGATCCAACTCGCCATGCGTGAAGAGCACCTCACGGTATCGCATGCTCTGGTTAAAAGCGAGCCCACCAAACTCTGCATTCATCTGTGCAACGCCAACAGCCAGAGCCGCCGGTGTCTGGCCGGGGCCAAATGCATCTCGGCACAACTGTTCAAAGTACCATAAAGCCACCTGACCTCCAAAGGACGAACCAGCTGATGTAGTGTACCATCCAAATTGGTTGCACGTCTGATAGAACCAGGCGCGAGCTGCAAGAAAGTTTTAATTTTCAACTTTTCAAGAGAGACTCATTTAATTAGAAAACTAACTGCCACTGCTCTGGTCCGAATCCTCGCTAAAAAGTTGCAGCATTGCCTTGTAGCTAAAGTCCTGGCAGCCATATTGACCTAGCAAATGGTCAGCGTCCGTGTAGAGCAGCTCCAGAAAATATTCCAAAGCCAGCTCATCACTGGAATGGAGCGACATGAGCTTATCGCACAATGCGGGAATATAGGAACTTTGAATTGAACCATTATTTATTTTATTTGTTTTTTATAAGTGGCTTAACTATTTGCATCGAGGAAACATAACTAACCTGTAACTCTGCACAACCAATGCAAAGTAATTGCCAATGCCATTAAAGAAGGACGTTCGATCCAGCAAATCCCATCCGTTAAAGCTATCACATGCATTAAGTCTTTTGAGCAATTTGCTTGTTTCATTTTTATTGAACAACTTTATCAAGTGTTCAAAACCATTTTTTAGACGTTGTGTACAATTGTGGCCATAACTCAGATTAATCGAATTATCGACCATCTGCATATACTCTGAAGGAAAAAGGTCAGCTTATAATACAAATAAAATGCATAAAGTTCTAATAAATGTTTCGGATGACTTTAAATATTGGAAAAGGCTTACAGTCTGGCTATTATTATTGTGTTACTTTTATGGTTACCAGCTCCTTACCAAATTTTGTAAATATAACTGTTTAAATATTGGAAATATAACATAACATATGGGATACATCAAAACTAAGTATAACATTATTGATTTTTATAATCTGATACTGAAGCTAGAGAGTATTATTGGTTTGATGGCTATCCGTCAGTCTCTCCGTAAGAGCACATCTATTTTTTGGATTATATTTTGATTAATTTAGATTATTTATGTACACATTTTTAAATCCTTAAATAATCCTGTCAAAATGTTGATTATTTTAATCGTAATCAATTTGTAGTCGTGAAAGTTCACAAAATAATCGTAATCAATTGATAATTTTGTCAAAAAAAAAACTGAACGTACAATCAAACTACTAATAAATACGATGAGAAATAATTGCTTAACAGCTCTGGTTTGAATTATATTAACACTAAAATCGCTTACATTTAGATGTTTGTAGTTTTTAGCGTTTAGAGCATTTTTTTCAAACCTTCTTTATAATTAACTAAAAAATATAATTAATATGTATTTTAAGTAGATGATGAATATGATGGTGAGTTGCCATAAGATCCAATAGTAATGGCCCTTATGCAAGTTTCCAGTCGATTAGAAGAAGAAGCCCTCCAAGTTCTGGGAAGTGTAAAGCTCTACTTACCATAGAAATCGGCCTTGGCAAGCAATGGAGCACTGGAAGCCCAGCTGGCAGTTACAAGTTCTGGATAAAGGTGTTTCATCCAAGCAACCATGCTGCCGGAGTAGGAGCCTCCTACCAATATCACTTTGGAATGTTTAAGCTCTGCAGATTTCATTTTTTGGTATCGAATAAAATGCGCTAGGTCTGCCAAAGCCTGATGCAAAGTCAAATGCTTTAAATGCTCCACAGACATACTATTATTGCTGCATTAGATGGGAGGCAATTGTAAGGTAGAACTTCTCTAATGTAAACAAGTAAGAAAGTTCTAGTCGAGGAAACTTGACTAGGAGATACCCTGAACCATTGACATTACGGCTTTAATTATTGTTTGCATGTATTTGTGAGTGTATACCGCACTACTGAATGCTTGCTGGCTTATACAGACGGACAGACGGACAATTGCACAAAAACATTCTACTTTTTCCGCATTTTATGGTTTCAAGGCATAATAACAAGCTGACTTACATATGTGGCAAGCTTTGGCCATAATAACGATGCTCCGTGTAGAATAACATGCCTGCATTTTCAACAGCCATGTCGTGGGTAAGACCAGTGCTTAGCAGACCTGGTGTTATTGTCCATTCGCCGCCTACAAATATGTAGATAGGGCCTTGAGGCTTGTGATACTTGTCATTGCGAAGAAAGCGCTAAGTGAACATATAAACGTTGTTCAAAGTTAATTTTCTGATTTTTGCAGTTTGGTTTTTTACCATTTGCCAGGTTTTGTTATTGAGTGTATCGAAGTGATCAAGTTTTTGAACTAGCCAAAGTTCTTGTATTAAAGCAACATCGTTTTTATTGTAAGGACCTGAACTAGGCTCCTGCAGTAGTAGCTCCAAACTTCGACGGTATGGGTTATAGGTTGCTTGCTTTGCAGCGGCTAAAAACCTCAAAAATATTGCAAGCAAACAGACGAAATAAAAACACTTCATACTAGTGGTGTGAACAGCTCTTTACTGAAGTTATTGGCCTAGATCAAGCGACATTTTATAGGGCGTAAGTGTCGCACTTATGGCCCCTATAGGTAGTGGCTTATTAATGCAAATTTTTAGATTAATATGACAAAAACCATACATGTAATAATAATATTTTGACAAACAAATAACATAAATTAAGCTAAGAAGAATTTATTGCTTTGCATATTTTTATAAACTGAACTCATGAAATGGGGTAAAGGGTATAACGGATTTGTGCAAATGTATGTAACAGACATTCTTGATCAGCGTCAACAGCCGATTAGATTTGGACATGTCCGTCTGTCTGTCTGTATGAACGAATTGATTTCATAGGCTATAAGAAGAAGAGCCTCCAGATTATGCTCTCCTTCACTCTCCTTTACTATAAACAGAACAAAATTGTTTAAAATTATTGATAACTCTTCTTATTTCCGATGAACACATGGTACCGATAACACTAAAATTTTAAATTTGGAAATTATGGTAACTACACTGATAGAAATAATCAAGTATTCCGTACTCAAAATCCCACATTTCGAACCTGATTTCTCACTAAGTACGGAATTACTGAATCCGAGAATGTCGTACTCGATTCAAGTACGTTTGTTTTAAGTTCGTTTGTTTTTGATTTGAGTTCTCTTTTAACTTGAATAAAGTTTTTTCAGAACTCGATTTAAGTTTTTGAGTACTTAAAATGATAAATCATTAAGTTTTTAAAATAAGTACGTGCAAACTTGATCCGAGAATTTGATACTTGATCCAAGCATGATAATACTTGATTTTATTAATTCCTGAAAGTCTTATATAGATACATGGCGCAGCTAGAGCTTTTTAAAAGCTGGCTATCATTCTCGGGATTAAAAGCTAGATATGAAAGAAATTAGAAATAACTTTTACAATATTGTCTGTATATGCTTACCGCGCCGGGATTTGAACTACAGATCTCGTGGTATTGCGTCGAGTGCCTTAGCTGTTGAGCCAATTCCAGGCACATTACGACTGCAGTTCATTTTTATGTTAAGTGCACTTGGCTTACCTCAGCTTTTTTGGCATTTTTATGCTTATTAATGATTTAAAAAAAAAAAAAAAGTACAAAAGTAAACTATTAACATGTAACCCGTTTTTAAAAACCAAAAAAAAAAAAAAAAATTCATGTCCGCCGGGATTTGAACCCGATAATCGTACTTGAATCAAGAATTTCGTACTGGATTTAAGTATTTCTGGAATTATACTTGATTCAAGTTCTCTTATTCTTAATTCAAGAACGTTTGTACTTGATTTAAGTATTTTTAAACTCATTTCAAGTATTTTATTCTTGATTTAAGTTTTTGTATGCTCATTTCAAGTATTTCATACTTAAATCAAGAATGAAATACTAGAATCGCAAATACTCAATTCAAGTACGTTCGTACTTAATTTTAGCATGGCTTTTTTCTATCAGTGTATAGAAAAAATGTACAAAAACTATGAAATTTTTCCTCGAAATCGGTTGAGAAACTCTGGTAATGTCGATGTCTAAGGTTGAAGGGCTTGCCTAATGGTTTTCTTATAAAAAATATGCAATTCTTCATAGGGAATCTATAAGAAGGTTTTGTTTTCTCTAAACTCATGCGAAAAAAATTATTCTGATGTGTTTTTATTGTTATGATTATAAGTTTAGTGCGATGTATGTATGAACTATAAAAATAAATAAGTATAAAAAATTTGTGTTATCGTTAGAGCAGAAAATTTTACACTTAAATGCTTACATTGATAGAAAATAGATTTAAAGCCCCGTGGCTCCAAAAGTTTTGACGCAGTTTTTGGGGAGTGAAGATAACTATTGATCTTCTTGAAAAATTTGATAGCTGTAATTGTAAGGGTGCGGGAAACATAAGGATTTATCGATATTGAGTTTTCGAATTTATCGATTTGCCTTGACAACTTATCTGTCTCGGCCATGTATAAAGATGTTTGCAAAGTTTCAAGTCTTTAGCTTGAAGGGTGTCGATAAATTTGCGTTCATAAAGACGGACAGACACCTTGACGGATATTGCACAAACTCAATATACTCTATACCTTCGGTACCGATTATAACAAAGCTTGTGAAATTTTATTCACTTTGTACCTTTTTGACATTCAAAGAAATAAACAAATTTGTTTATTGGCGAACTTTCTTGGTTTTAATAAATCTACGTTATCTAGCGTGTTCTGTGCCTCTTGTTATACCTCCCGCCTTCATCCATAAAACCCTTTGCTATCAAATTATGAAACACATGTTTTAGTACTGGTATAAGAGTATTTCACTGTCGGTTGCACCAGTCTGCAATGTAATGTTGTTTATATTATACGCATAACTTAAGGTTTTCATAATTAAAAAAAAATTATGGAAATAAATTGAGAGCACTGAATTGCCCAAAGCAACTGTTGTACAAAAGATAGCAAAGATTAAATTATAGCTTACAAACTTTGCATTTGCTGCATTTATAGTATAATTTATTCAAAGTTTTCGAGCATTTTATTTAAACATTTTTCATGGACGACTTTAAACTTCGTTTCATAGTTAGTGCAGCGAAATCTATTTTGCATTCTTGCTATGCCCGATGTCATATTTTATTTGCATTACTTGAAGTATAAGAAAAAAGAACTCAGAATAATAATACGTAATACAATAATTAGATTTATATGTTGAACTGCAATTACATTGTAGCCCGCACTGAGTGGATATTATTTTAATCCTTTCAAGCTGTTATTAGTATTTATTTAGCAGTGCTAATAAAAGTATCAAAAAAGTCAGAAAAATTAATAAATATGTTATGTTTTTATGTATTATTATATTGTAATTATAATTTCTCTACCGCCATTGAAAGACATAAATCTTTAATATTGTTCTATCACAAGATTTGGCAACGATCTAAGTGTATGCGATAAGTGTAGTGGAACTCTGAATATAATTTCCGTTACAGCCATGCTATGTCCAAAAGACAAACAAACCGAGACACAGCTTAAGTTTTCCTTAGTTCCCCATAGCTTTGAGTGCAACGCAAAAAACATCGCACATTCTTTGAATGTCCCTCGAGTATTTTGACTGAAGTGACTCGGCGCTACCATTGGCGCAGTGGGCGACAATGTGGGCATCCTGTCTGAGGTCCGAGATGCTTGCGTGGGCAGTGCAATAAACGGTTTGGGGAGGGTACGAGCCGGAGTTCTCTTCTATGAGTCATTTATATTTGGTTTATTTCATTGTTGCTTTGTGCCAAATGAGTGGCTTTGCCCCTGTTGCTCTTGGCTGTGGACTGAACTTTATCGAGAGCATTGGGCTATGTTTCAGTACCATGTGCGTTTCCTCACTAGCAGGAAGTCTAGGAGAACTGAAATTACACACACCGAGATGTGAAGCACTAATTAATATTTGTTGCTTTAATTAAGAGCATAAGTATCTAGCGGATGTGAGTTTGTGTGTTTGGAAGTATATTGATGATTGGATTTGTTTTTGTGTCCTTTAGTCCCTACATTTATATTCCAGTATTAATTGATATGTTATGCTCATAAAGTTTGTCAAACAGAAAGAGAGTGCACTGATTCAATGAACGAAAACCTGTCTTAATAATATTTTGGATGTTTTCTTGTTAATAATGCATGCAATTGCTGTTTCAAACGGATTGGCTAACCAGTTTGTATTCAAATTATATTTTAATATGCAAAACTTTCATTGATGCGTACAACAAATCTACAAATGTATTATAAGTAACGTAGCACTGAGCCAATAATATATTTGACCTGCCATACAATTTTCTTAGCTAAGTTTAATATCATATTAAAGTATTTCAATTTAAATTGCAATTAAAATTTCATCTTGTAGGTCAAATTTTAAAATTTGAGAAAATATTAATAAAAAGTATCCAACTATATATTTGGCTTACATATTCACTTGTCGTAATGCATGCTTAAAGCATTTGCTTCGTATTTCAAGTGTATTACATTTGCACTTAACGATGGCCGCAGAAAACAAAGGAGTCAAAGAGCACACGGTAAGCAAAACGAACGAACTGCTCAGAAATGACTCAGGACTAAAATTTCGCGTAGGCGATTGAGATTCACTCGGCGCTGGGCTTCGAATTGAGTGAAATGAAGCACATAAAAGACGCACACAAAACGCTCAACGCTTCAGTCGAGTTTGAAACTTACACTCAAGCGGAGTTGTAAATAGTTGTTCGAGTTTTTTGGCTCGTACTCAAACGTACTGTAATCGAATTTTTGTATATTACAAACAGTGCAAAAAAAAAAAAAAAAAAAAAACAAGAAATGCACAAAAATATTAAGGAAATTTAAACATATAAATTCAAGTTTTTCTTGTTGGCGCGCAATTTTCCAACTGGCGTGTAGGAGTGTGTGCGGGTTTATGGTGATAAAGTAGAGCGCATAAATGTGACATTGTTAAAGAAAATATCGCAAAAAAAAATCAAGCTACAAAAATTGACTACAAATATATCAAATAGCCACGTTTATGTTCTATTTTTCTGCCTATTTTATTTTCCAAGCGTGTGTGCCATAAAAATGAATTCAAGAGTATTCGTTGTGCACATTATTTAGTCAGAGTAAGAGTCTCAGCTTCACTTCTAGCCTCGTTAGTCTTTAGTTTATTCTTCTGCCTTCTGTGTATGTATGTATGTGCGTGTGCTTAGTGTTTTTTTTTTGTGCTTCATACAACAAAACGCAGTTGTTGATTGTTGCCTGCTTTTGTGCGTCCTTTCTGTTGCTATGCCTCTCATCTGACCCACGCAACAAGCCCGCGTTTTGCCTCACCCCAAGCAACGGCACCTGTTAAATTATGCATTAAGGAAACGCAACTGTGCGCAGCCCAAAAACTTCTTCGCCAGGCCCACGAAACATAAGTATATATGAAAAAAAGTTCGTGAAAATGCTGTGAAAATAAAGCTCAAATTTTCTGTACTTGTTGTTATTTGCTCCTATTGTTGTTGCTGTTGTTATGGGCAGTGCTGGCTGCTTTATTTGGTCGTATATTATGCTTACACTTTATGCAAATGAATGCTTGTTTGTGATTGCGGTCGCTGCATCTGCAGCTATTTTTGTACACTTTTGAACTTTAAAGCTGCCCTTAAGGTATGCAAAAAATAAATTATGCCTTTAAAAATATATTTCAGGCTGGCGCTATAAGTTTGCTTTCATTTGTTCATATACCATTAATCCAAAGCAAACAAGATGTTGATACACAAATTCCGATAGAAGAATAGTGTTGATGATATTTTTATTTATTATATTTTATTTCAAGATTGTTCTTAATTTATTTCAAATCAACACCGAAGATATTCTTGCACAGCAATTCAGCATTGACTGTTCTAACAACTTGATCCTTAAAGGCTTTAAGTGCATTTTCTCAGTCTGTTGGCCAAGTGCTTTTCGCTACTTACTAAAACAATTTGTGCCGCTTTATTTGGCAGCAATTTTTGCCACCTAACTTATACATTACTCACTTAATTTTCTATTTTCTGGCCCGACTGACTTAGTGTGCACTTCTATGCCCAAGTGTTTTATCGTTTGTGTAAGCTGCAAAAAGAAGTCGTAAAGTATTTTACTATTCTGACCTCTGGTGTAGTATATAATTTGGTCGAAAACTGTGTTTCCCCAATGTGATAGGAGCGTCTGTCTGTTGCTTTCATTTGAGTGTATTAAAGAACTCTGGCTCAGGCTTGATGTGGTTAATGTCTGCCTGGGAATTGTCGCAAAGCTTAACGGCGTTATTTTTGTGAGTTTGCGCAGCATTTTATATTCTCTTTAACATCTTTCTGTTTCGGCTTGAGTCGGAGCTTGTTAAAATTCAGTAAGATAGCAAAGTCCAAGCCAATTAATAAATGTTATGTTAACACGAACACAGAAATCTCGTAAGGTGGATTTGTTCATTACCCCAATAAAGCCTTAACAGTCATTAGGTTTTCCATGTGCACTTTGAATATATAAAATAAAATAAATTCTTTTTGCACCAAATCACTAAAAGGGCAAAGCAAATAATTATTTACTGGGATGTACACACATTTTCATTAAAAATGTTGTTAGACATTTTGTGTGTGTTGTCTGTACTTTGTGGCACAGCAACTTTAATTAGAAAAATAAAAAATACAACACCAATGGTAGTTAAAAAGCTGTCAGTCCAAGGGCCGCCCAATGATTTTTTTTCCACAAAAAGTCAACAAAAATGTCTAAGCACCCACAAAAAGAGAAACAAAAATTAAAGACCAACTAACTTTTGTAACAGGGAAGCTGACTAATTAAAAGGCTTGTATTTAATTTTCTTTGGCTGTTATTCCTTTTCCACAACCCAAGCCTGCGTCTCTCCAACAGTAAAGCATAGAAAAAGTTTGTATGTTTGTTCAAATAACAAGGGCTAAAATAAAGTAACATTTTTGGATTGCCATAAAAAGTATGCTAAGAATTTTGCTGCTCTTCGAACTTGACTTTTGTGTAAAGTTGTTTGTTTTCGTTGGCTCTTAGGCAAAGCCAAAAGAAAAAAACAGTAAATGGCTAAACTTAGCTATAATTAAAGTCACGGGCACCATTCCTTTCACACCATTTCCGCTACTGTGTTTCTCCTACTGCTGCGTGTGTGTTTTCTGTGCCCTAGAGACTCATTAAAAGGCGCTAAAGTATAGCCAGAGTGTGTTATTAGCATGTACAGTACGAACTCGCTCAACGCAACTTATTAAAATTTGGCCAATTGCGAAAACTGAGTTGGTTGAAAAAACCAAGGCAAAATTCTGTTGGCCACGAGACCTATTTCCAAAAAAAGTATGCCTTTGCTAACCATTAATATATAAGTAAAGTGAATAAATCTGTGTTCAAAGCAAGGATTCCAATAAATATTAGTAAGTTTTTGAAAAACTGAGAAATGGTGGTCTGTACTTTGTTACGATTTGAACTTTTCTGAAAAGCTGTTTCGCGAAGAGTCTACAATGTTAAGAATTCGGATGTTGCAATTATCGAGTTTTTCCGTGTGTTGCGTTGAGCGAGGTCGTACTGCATGTGTGTGTGTATTCTTTTGTTCATGTGTGTATTTTGGAAGTGTGTTGAAACGATGGATAAGAGGGTTGCTTAACTTTTGTTTGCCACCAAAAAAGAAAAAAAATACTTTTGTTCCTTTAGCTTATTTGATGGCATTGCCTAGCACTCAAATGACTTTGGTCGTCATTTCTCCAAAGCGAGATCATACATTATATGTTATTTGCTTAGGAATTGCAAATTTGGTGTAAAGTTTCTAATGCTTTTATTTATTGTGTGTTTGTTTACTTTTATATTTATTAGTTGTAACAATCAGTGGGTAAACTTTATTTATTGGTTTTAAATTCTTTTTTATTTTCATTCTCTTTATTTGTTATTTGATACCTCGATCATCCTGCTAGCCCGAATTTATTATTGCAGTCTTCACAATGTAAACCAACAAAGCGTTAAAGGTTTTATTTCGGTTCCGACAGTAATTGCTTCAATATTTATAAAATTGAATCAAACTTTGGTCATTAATAAAAGGGTGAATTGTGAAGCATCAAATTTAATGATGTCGATAATTATATTTGGGGAACTTAGTTGAATGGCTTTGAATTCAAGTTTTTCAGCCATATAGACATGTTCTCTTGTTCCGGTTGGAAAAAGTAAAAGTCTAAGTATCTATAATGACTAGAATTTAGTTTTAGCACAGTTTTAGTTTGACTTACGTTTAAGATACATTGTGATCGTCAGTTGGTGGAATATGCCTTATGTATCAAGATCATAAATTTTCGCTCAAACTAACTTGAATGTTTTGTTCTGTTCTTCTCGTTGCAGTGTAGAAAAATGTAAAAAGTCGACTAAAACATAATATTTGTTCGTCTGCAAATTCTTTTCGATTTTAAGTTTAAGCGGAAACAAAACTTTAATCGAAGTATTATAAAAAAAAAAAAAATAAACGAATGTAAACTAAACAAAACAGTTTAAATGTAGCTGGCTGTAACTGCACAAATTAAACACAAATATCGAACTAACGTAACGAAAGTAAGTTAAGAATAAAGCTAATTTCTGGTGCCTATAACTCCATTAGAAGGCAATTAGCCTTGCATAGTGAATGTACAGCAGCGAAACAAGCTGTAGTGCCAACAATAATTAAATCAAAGCCCGCTACGAAACAAGAAAAAAAAGAAAACCATCCAGTGTTAGTGGAAGTTAGAGCGACAGCAGTGACACGAACCAAAGCAAACCAAACCAAACCAAAGCAAACGAAACTGAAGGCTCTTCCCGCTTTCAGTTAATGTTGAGGACGCGGCAAACCAGCTAGAAAACTTTGTCAAACTCTGGTATAAAGCGGCAAGCGTGCGTGTGTAAAAGTTCTGTCTACAATTTGTGAAATTCTTGAACTCAGATATAGATACAGTTAAAAGATTCGAATACAGAAAAAGACATCAACGCGAGTGCTTTAATTTCGCCACGTACACAGAAAATAAACTGATAAAAGAGCAATAAGGCATCAGGATGTCCTCCTCCATGCCAAGGACCATGGACCACCGACGTTTGATTTGGCCAACATTTATCTTTTCGCTGTTGTTGCTCCAAACAACAGCTAGTGCCATAGATTTGAGTCGCTTGTACGGCCACATGGCAAATCCGATACAAAAACGAGGCGGTAAGTAAACTTTTAAAACAAATAACTACTAAAATAATTAGCAATATTCAGATAAAAGTTATTAAAATGTCATCTAAAACTAGTTAAGCGGATTTTGATTTTGATTTTTCTCATTCTCGTTTTGTGCAAACATAATTTTAGTTATTTCTTAGTTTAAGTATTTTATATGCGAGACGTCTCTAGTGTTCCATACTGTGTGAGCAATTTAACACTGCACAGTGACCTTAATTTGTCAACAGTTGTAAAGAAAATTAATCGACCCACTTGTCGGTACAATGCCCGACGTAACAAGCATGTCCTTGGCTAATCACTTAGGGTCAATCACAACGCGTAGAAGATTGAAGCGTCTCCACAAAAGTGGTTTCTGGACGTAAAATTGAATAACAAACCGCATTGTGTATAGAGTTGCATTATATATTTTTGATTAAGATAACGTGAAAGTAAAAAGTATTTATGTAATGTGCAACTTGTAATGTGTAAAGAAAATTTAAAACATTCTGCTTTTATAAAGTCGTTCTGAATATTTATTTCATCTTATTAGGAAGGAACTTAGTCATGTTTAATGTTTAATAATCAGCATTTTTATTTTAAATTTATTATGTATTTTTATAAATTTATAATAAATATGTACTTATATGACATAAATTAAACTAAAATAAAGTTATATATTTATGTAACGCACTTTTGTTGTTAAGTAAAAATAATAATATGTATAGTAACAGGAAATAAAAATAAATTATATTCCCAGTTATTAAATGAATTCAACTTTAAGTCGATAATATTCGTTCATTATTGCATGTCTTAATTAAACGTTGTTTTTTTCCAACGAAATACACAACCTTTTTTTGCACTTGCGTGCTCAAAGCTCACTTTGCAATTATATAACCAGTCGAGTTTTTGGTCTTCATTTAGTAGTTTACATATGCATTTAGCCCATTTCATTCGTCTGTGTGAACCTTAAGTAGCCTTTACGTTTTTCTTTTGGAATTCCCATGATTTTTTTCTGCGGAATTTATTTGTAACATAGTTATATTAACACCAATTGGTCGGTTTTTAATTGCAAGCGTTTCCAGTTCTAAGATTTATAAGATGTATAATGATAGATACACTCATTTCATATTAAAATAAAACAAAACTTGTTTACGATGTTGCTGAGTATTTATATTTACAATATGCAGTTTAGGCTGCGTTTTGGCAGGAGAATAATGTGGCAAATGGCAAATTCCATGTCATGTTCAATTCATTTATTGATTTCGCGCGAAACTTCAAGAAAAACTATTGTGAACGCAAAGGTCAGAAAATACATATTACATTATGACAGCAGCTGTGGTTGCCCCACGCTCAACTCTCTTTCTGACTGTCGTATGCAGATCGCCGCAATGAAAATGCTTTTTGTAATTATGTAAAAATGATATAGTCAAGAATGCTTGTAAGTGAAATACCCTGTGCCTTTCTCGCACATATTTAGAAACAGTAGCAATGAGTTATGGTTGTTATTTCATAATATAAAATTTTTAAGGACGAAATAAAAATAGATTTGTACATATAACACACACGCAATAAAAAACAAAACAAAAGGATTTAAAATTGTTACTTAATGTATCTGGTTAGAAAGAACATACAATTTTTCAATGATGAGGAATTTGATAGTTTGTAGTGTTGATTTCTGTTTATTCAGGCTAAATAATGTTGAATGATAAACAAAAACATTTAACGCTGGATAAATATGCCGCAACAGTTTGTTAATATTGTCTCGAATTTGTATACTCTGTCTGAATGAACTCCTTTAGAGCTGGAGACTTGAAAACTGGCAAATATCTTGATCCATGTCTGCGTCGGACAAACAAACAAACGCTATGCCCACTAAGGGACTGGGAAATCAATAGAATCGTTAATTGAAAATCGATAGAATCATATATTTTCTACATGAGTTACAAAAATATGGTGGCAAAATAGCTAATGACATCTTCCAAAACTATCTTTGACCGCATTCTCATAATCTTAAACTGTTTCTAAATTTATAAGCCTAGCTAATTTTTTTAAGCTTATAAGACTGCCAAAGGGAAAATATGAATAGACTTAATAGGTATAGCAAACTAAATAAGTATGCAGAAGTCTTTATATTGCATCTTGTAGCCTATTCAACAGTTTAAGAACATCTACAATGCTACCGTCTCCAACCCCATCCACATTACCTTCCATTCGTTATTCCATTCTTATATTTGCTTCAGCAATAACCATCACTCAGCAGCTCAGCAGCCATTCATTGTTGGTTGCTTTTGTGCTTTTGTGCATTTGGCAGTTGGCTTTGGTAGCCTTCATAACCACCGTTGACAGTAAAGAACGCGACTTTGGTCATAATTCTCTACTCCTGCATAGCTGGCAATATATATAATTGTGCTCTGGATCGGAGCTTGTAGCGAGAAAAGCGCTCAACGTCAGTCACTTAATCAAAAAGATCCTTTTTTTTCTCCTTTTCGTTTTAGTGGCTAAGCAATGGTGGCTAGGGTTTTTATTATTTCACTTTGAGTGGTTTCTTTTGTACATAAAGTATGTGGTTATACGGTGTGTCAGCAATTAACTTGTGCTTGACAGAAAACACAACGTGAACAGCTTATTAAATTGCATTCAACGCAAAAAGGCAATTGACTCGACTTTATTTGACCCAATTGTCTATGAGCACTTAAATTAATTTCTTCCAACCAATTGGTTTGATAGAATACAAAACTTTGATTGATTATGCCAAACACTAAATATTTAAGAGAGTTATCGATAATTTTAACAAGAAATGAACTGGATGAGTGAAAAAAAAGCAATTGACAACGTTGCGGTCGAGCGTAACTAACTGCGAAGCACGCTGATACAACTATTAAAACATAAGATTCAAGGGTATCTAAGGGTATAATACTGACAGTAAGACGTACAGACACCATGACTGACAGTGCACAAAACCAATATACTCATTACTTTTGGTATCAGGGTATAATGAATACACATTAATGTTTTAAATAGCACGACCACTTACCCAAACCTTTGACGTGTCTCTCAACCATGCGAAAGCCATTAAAACTTGTGTTGCACGAATTCCGTTTACGGTTTCGCTTTTGTTTACTTTATGCGGCACGCAGGAGTAAACTTAGTCAACGATGCAGCAGCGGGGGAATAAAAGTAGCAAGCTAAGAAAATTAATTTCGCAACATTAGCTTAAACAGCTTCTAACAGATTCACCTGACCCAGACCCAAAAGCGCACAAAAACGAAAGTTTTTAATAAAATTAGGAAGCGCGTGGCAAGACCAAGAGGCCTAATAGAGGCCACAATAAGAGAAGTATATGGTTATTACGAGGAAGCCAGGAAATAGCAGCTCCATGTGCAAAATGGTCGCCATAACACGAGCGTAAACACGATTTTGGTTATTTAGGGTGCTTCGGTGATTTTCCTATGGATAGCATATACGATTTTATATGGCATGCAACTGCAGCTGCGATTGCAAACGACGACGTAAATGGGTAACGAGCTTGAATGGCATCACGAAATGTTATAAGCCAATATTGCCTCGAGCTGTATAAGCAGCGGCAGCGGCAATGGCATTGGCAAGGCGACGCGTTTGTACTTTATACTTATGTTTTCATTTGCATGCGAGGCACGCTTCAGCGAACGCCTTAGAGTATGCTACGTTTTGTTCTCTATTTGTTTGTCGATGTTGTTTTCTGGTTTACTGAGTGCACTTGAGTGACAACAAACAAACACGCCAACACACACTTATACACATTATTACCCACTTCTTTATTGAATCACATATGCTGGTATTGCGGTCTTACATTTACAGTATCAACATTTTCTTGATCATTGTTTGGGTGCTGTCTATTGAATGAAATAAAAACCTTTACAATTAAGAGTGCAATTGGCATACAATTTGTATTGCTATTAAGCCTTGACAAGGTGTCATAGCCTGTCTACCATTAATTGAATTACCCAATTAATATTTGAATAAAAAGGTAAAGGTATTTTTTTGTATACCCTTAAACCATTGAAAATTGCTATGATAAGTATAATTAAGCTGTGCATCAGGCACTACCTGACTTACATTTTTGATCAGCGTTAACGGCCGAGTCGGTTCAACCATGTTGGATATATTAATTCGTCAATATCAGAGACAGCTGGAGTTAGATATTTCTGATTCAAAAATTATAAAAAAAATGAGCCATAGGCAGATTAAGTTACTAAGGACCCTTTATTTGATTATTTCTCATCTGCATAAAAAACTGTGATATAATATGCGTCGTCTCTGCAAATTTCACCAAGTTCGGTTAAGAACCACAGAAGATGTCGCCCGTTGAAACTTCCTCAAGCACACCGTGAGGGAACTTTTGAACAGGCAGGAACACAAACAAACGTTGTAAACGCATCGCTTATTCATAATGTTCAAAGTATCTCCTAATCAAGCTTATCAAGCTTAGGAGGGAGCCAGAAATGTGTTTAATTAATAGCAACAGCATAAAATACAAAATGAATCAGGACATCTTTAACCTAATTATAACCTTATTTGTTTTCAAAGAAAGCACAACTTTAAGTACAAATTTCTTTTAACTAAACACAGCAATTATACACATTATGTCTGCTTTTTACTTAAGCTATTTAAACAAGATTATACATGGTTAAATAAGCAGAATAGAAAAACAAGTGGAAACGTTGCAGTCGGACGCAACCGACTGCGGTATACTCGATACCAGTATTAAAAATTTTGATGCCCATCCATGTGGGATGTCAATTGCTATCTTCATACCAAATTTGGTGACTCTAGCTCAAAGTTTGTATAAAGTGGGGAAAGGGGGGCTGGGGGCGGTATGGGTGGAATTGCATCCAAATTTTTGATGCAGATCTTTGTGGAATGTCAATTGCTACCTTCATACCAAATTTGGTGACTCTAGCTCAAAGTTTGTATAAAGTGGGGAAATGGGGGCTGGGGGCGGTATGTTTGGGCGTGGCATCCAAATTTTTGGTGCAGATCTATGTGGGATGTCAATTGCTATCTTCATACCAAATTTGGTGACTCTAGCTCGAAGTTTGTATAAAGTGGGGAAAGGGGGGCTGGGGGCGGTATGGTTGGGCGTGGCATCCAAATTTTTGCTGCAGATCCTTGTGGAATGTCAAATGCTACCTTCATACCAAATTTGGTGACTCTAGCTCAAAGTTTGTATAAAGTGGGGAAATGGGGGCTGGGGGCGGTATGTTTGGGCGTGGCATCCAAATTTTTGCTGCAGATCCTTGTGGAATGTCAAATGCTGCCTTCATACCAAATTTGGTGACTCTAGCTCAAAGTTTGTATAAAGTGGGGAAAGGGGGGCGGAATGGATGGGCTAGGCTCCAAAACTTTGATGCAGATTGTTGGGGGTCGTTGCCAGCTATCTTCCTACCAAATTTGGTGGCTCTAGCTCCACTACTCTGGAATATACACGCATTCCCGTTTTTGACGAAGCGTTGGGGCAGATGGGGGTAGGGCGTATTGGGGCGTGGGCATCCAACTTTGAGCATTGGGGCATGGGGGTGGCTAGGGCGGTATTGGTGGGCGTGGCATCCAAACTTTTGATGCAGTTTTTTGGGGGTCATCATCAGCTAAATTGGCACCAAATTTGGTGGCTCTAGCTCAAAAACTGTGGGAGATATAGGCTTATTTGACTTTAAAATTCGGGGGGTCTGGGGGCGGAATGGGGGGGCGTGGCTCCAAAATTATTGATGCAGTTTTTTGGGGGTTGCTAGTAGCTATCTTCTTACCAAATTTGGTAGTTCTAGCTGTAAGGGTGTGTGAAATATGCGGATTTATCGTTTTTGAGTTATCGAATTTATCGATTTGCCAGCCCCCCAGTTATCGTAGAACCCCCATCTTGACACTTTAATTTACTATCCCATAGATAAAGAGAATTGGAAAGTTTCAAGTCTCTAGCTTGAAGGGTGTGGAAAAAACTTGCATACATACGGACGGACAGACGGACAGACACCGTGACGGACATTGCACAAAACCAATATACTCTTTACCTTCGGTATCGAGTATAATAAGACGGCATCCGAGCATTGAATACTACGTTTGATATCAAATGAAATTTGAATTTCTTGGCATTTACGTAAAAAACAATATTTTAGCTATTTACTTTTTCGGAATTTCAAAGATAATTGCAGACCTCAATTAGGGATTATTGTATGCAATAGGTTACTTAAGCTCATAAGGGCATTTAAGATAAAATTTCAACTCATTTATGTTTCGTAAATCCATTCACAGTCGTAAGATGAACACTTTTAGTAATGTTCGTTATTGTTAGCCTTTTCCTTGTGCCTTTTCCACATGCACAACTTTCTAAAATATTTATTGTTATTGCCAAGGAGCAAAACGAATAACGCTTCAGGCGTTTCGGTCTTTGAGCTCTGCCGTTTGTGTGACCTGCACTCTGCCGAACATAAACAATACCAATATAAATTGTGTGTTCTAAGCGATATAAACTTACTAATACATTTTTCATGTACTTGCTTGTTAAAGCTAATGCAACCAATTTGTTGGCAATTTTTCAATGCCATTAAATTGAGCTGCCGACAACGAATCAAAAACAAAATGTAAAGTATCCTAGTATAAATGCGATTAATTTAATTACGTTGACATTTTAATTATACCAGATCACAGAGCAGTGATTTGTGGCTCGTCGCTTGCCAATTTTGTGCAAACTGCGCCATTGATATGCAAATGTATGAATATATTAAATATGCGAGTGCAAACTGCTTTTCCCCCGATGCTTTAGGCCATTTCGTTACGTATACGCCGCGTTCATAGAGCCCATCAACATGATAAACTAAAGCTTTGCAGCGCATATCAATCACATACGTGATTTGACCCGCGTCCTAAATGACTGTCATCAGTGGCAGACAGTTGACAGTTGTTTTACCTTCACAGAATTAATTATGAACTGATAAATTGCCTTTGTGTCTGTGAATTGCTTTTGCCGAAACGTTCTGAAATACTTTCTTGATACGTTTCTGTTCCAAGCTTTTAAGCATCTTTGTACGTGCGTATATCTCCATATAAATACATTTGTTTGCATACTTAATCAAGAGACAAATCAATATATTAACTTGTCTATTTCAATAACGCATTTAGACAGCAAATGTTAAACACCTTAAGGGAATATTGCTAGGGCGTGTGATGCAGTAAAATCTTTTAGAAATGTTTTGTATTTTTGCCTGTTTTTGTTAACGTGCAGATTACACTAAAAGTAAACTCTTAACTTTTTTTTTCCAAGCTCGATAGATATTTTGATTAAGGTGCACGCTTGACTAACATGTTGTAAGCTTTATAAGCGTAACATAAATATGTTAACCTTTGGTATCAATATTCACAATTACAATCAATAATAGGGTCCACGTAGGCCGAAGGTAAAGGTCAGTTTAATCGATTTTTGCGTACAACTTTAATTGAAGCGTGCTTCCATACATTTAAAGCGTATTACTCACGAGATATATATAAAAGACAGACGCAGCGAAGTCACCAATTATACACTTAGCCTCGTCGGTCTGACGTCCATAGCCTCATTTAAGCATTTACAATTTGCATACTCTAATAGGTTGTACAGCGGTTATGAATCGTAGACTATCAGTGTAGGCGTAAAAAGCAAGCAAAATAACTAAAATGTATTCGGCTTACTTACTTTTTTCAACAAAGAGCAATGTTTGTTGTTCTACAACCAATCGGCAAATGCCATTCGTTATATACATTTTTCTGATGGCTTGTCAATTTTATGGGCCGACGAAGGTGACTTGGGTAAAAATGATTTTTTTCGCATGACGTTTCTTGTTTCTGCTTTATTTATTCTGTCATTCACTATTTGTTTGTACTTACCGTGTGAACTACAGCTCTCAAAGTTTTACAACGAGCGCAATAAAAATGTCGGAAAGCAAACGCCAAACTTATTGAATATGTAAAAGTTTGCAGCTAGCTTAGTTTGGCTTGGGAAGTGGGTTGGACTGGTCAACCATTTAGGACTCTTATGTTTTACTCATACGTTTCTACTTAGCACAAAACTCGTAAAGAAAAGACATCATCTTTTTCATTTAGCTAAAAGCGACTTCAATGTTTTCGAACAAGCATATCAGGCAAACAGAAGGTGAGTGAAAGAGCGTTGTAAGTTGATTAGTTATTGTGTGGTTGACTTTGATAAACACATATTCAAACTATAAAATGTTAAATTTAAATTCAAACTTGTCAATTTGAAGTGTGAGATGTGTTCCACTTAAGTTTAAACTTGTTGTTGGGCATATTTATTTTGTTGAGCCAGGGACTTTATATATTGCTAAGTGTGTAAAATAATCTTATCGCTAATTTTGTAAGGCTACAGCGTGTAAGACTGCAAATATGTGTCGTTAATCTATTTCAATAGCAGTCTCAGTTGGCCTACTTGAGTAGTAGTAGTTCTGACATGGAATGTTTGCAATCTCTTATACATATTTTATATCTCAAAACTAGTATTATGTTATGTTCATGCCTGCACAATTGATGACAGCGTAACCTTTGTTGGAAATAAATGCTACCATCAAGTAGCGCGTCTAAGATCTAATAAGTCAGTCGCAAATAAATATAAAAACGAATAGCATTTCATTGCTGTTCTCAAAATTCCTCAGAGCAAAGTTTCAGCGACACCAAAGTTAATAGAAAAATTAAATGTTTGCATACTTTCAGGCAGTTGCTAGATATGTTTTTCAAATGATGGTGGGAAAGAGGAATGCGGTGTGCGCTTTTCCTTATTTCTATGTGGAGGAAGCTATGTGTTGATAAAATTCCTAACCAGCCATACAAGAAGGCAAGCTAAAGTAATGTCCTGTCAGCGACGTGACAGCTAAGAGATACTTTACTATAGCCGCAGATGATGCTTATTGGTTGAAAATATTTTTTGCATTCGCATTTGCATTTGCACTCGAAATCCACTTGCGGCTTTTGTGCAATTTTTGAAGCGGCTTGGACGAAAAATGCCAGCGGCATCCTTGGCCAACGTCTTAAGCGGTTTATGTAGCTGCTTTGTGCCGAATCCCTCGACTGGCTTCTGGCTTTGAATATCCAACATTAAAAGCAATTCAATATGTATCCGGTAGTGTTGAAATGCCATCGTGGCTTACAGATTTTCAATATCCAGCTGTGACAGGATTTGTATGAATTGGGTGTATTTGTTGAGCATGCTGGATTTTGTTGCCATCATTGCAGCGGTTATCATTTGATTTGCCCCATTTGCCTGCAAAACTTTTATTCAAAGCAAACACTTTGCCAACCATTTGATAACATTAAGACATGTGCATAATATAAGTGAAGTGCGTGCGTGTGTTTGAATAAACTAATGCGCTTGAACATGCAACTTTTAATTTTCCTGGAATTAACTTACTCTGTTTTACTTTGGCAAGTTATTTCTTGATTAAGTTTCTTTAGCTAAAGGGTAACTTAACGTGCTGAAAAGTAAAAGTTTTAACTCTAAACAAGCAATTACACTCTGGCTATACAGCACTCCAAGTTTCCTGCAAAAAAAAAAAAGCTTAACTCTAATTTAAATAGTATTTTCAGTTTTTAAAGCAACGCAATGGAATTCAATTAAACCCTTAGCAATTTGCAATTGGCAAAATAATGTACTCTGCACATTTTTATTAAGTAATTTAAGACATTGGCAATTTAAACTAATTGATATTAAACATTTCAACATGCGTTCAAATGTAAATGTACAGAATATTTAATTAGGCATACTTATTTTAATTCAACAGTAAATATATGCATCGATCTGTCGCCCAACTGAAGTGAATACAATATCAAAACTTTTGAACGACAATTTGATAAATGAATTTACCGCAATTCTTCCGTTCACGTTTTGTGGTTTTGCAAAAACACAAATAAATAAATTAGCACCTTTGCTGTGCACGATTCGAGTCCCAGTCCCAGTGTTAACCGGACATTATAGGATTAGCCGCAAAGCGCATTTATAATTTTGCAGCTATTGTGGTTACCAAACAGACGACAGGTGTTTTTGATTGGATGCAAGAACATTTCGTTGTATTGCCATAAACCTGAAATCAAAACTTTGCGCTAGCAGCAGCAGTAGCCTTGAATAGCATAAAAAAGTTTTGCCAACTTCTTTTAGTTGCCTGCCTTTTGCCAAGCAACACCTCAGAATTAGTGAAATAAACAAAGGCGAACTTTAAATGCCACACAGCAATGGCTGCCATGGTAAATCGTATTTTTAGAACAACAACTAAGAGAATATTAGTTGCAAGTCATCGAATGGGATGAACCCTTCTTTTAGGTCGTTGTAGTTTTTCAAAAACATAATTTTGAGAAAAGTGCGTTTAAAAAGTTGTCATAAGGTATTTTTTGTTCGGACGCTACCCCCAAAAACAATATAAGAACTGTGTTAAAAAAAAAGTAAAAACGAGAAAGCTCGATCAACCGCAACCATCGATATCTCCAGTTCTCAACCGATTTAAATGAAACTTTTCCAGGTAATAATTATTTAGTATTTATTTTTTTCATCAAATATTGAATTCAAAATTTTTTGTTATCGATTTCTTGTGCATATCGGGAAAAGATATCGAAAATTTGAAATAAACTTGTACTGGGCGGGGTACACGAGACCTTAAATTCCAAATCTCAAGTTTCTAGCTCTAAAATCTTCGAGATCGACGCGTTCTTACAGACAGAAGAGCAGGCTGACCAATAGACAGAAGAACATTATCAAATCGATCAAGAATATATAATATATATATAATATATATATAATATATAATATATATTATATATGCTTTATGGGGTCTGTAATATAGATTTGCACAAAAGCATGATACTCTTTTTCTCAGAGCATGAGTTCATTGAATGCAAAAAGTTAGCTGTTTAGTTAGTTTAAACTGAAACGAAAAAATCACTTTTAGGCCAATGATAGGTGTGGGAACAACTGTTGTAAGTTATTTATTTTGTGATAAATAAAAAAACAAGTATCAAAATAAAGTAATGATTCACGATTTATCCTCATAAATAGCAATTTAAATAGATTTTGTATTATACTTTCATGTTAATAACAGTGATTACTACAAATATAGATATACTAGATGTCAATGCTACAATATGTACATCTACTTTTCATAAAATCCGACAGTGCTTCTTTTGCACAACTGCCACACAAACATTTTATTGCAAATTTTGGCGCAGTCTTAGTTTTGATATGGAATAGTTCAAATATGGAATGCTGCCCAGCGGGCGATTCAACAGACTGCTGAGGATTTGAATAGCATTTGAAAGTTAAATGACTGCGTCGGTTAAATGCAAATGCAGTAAGGGTGCATTTGATGCTGTTCTGTGCTTCTGCCACTAGGTTTGAGGTCACAAGGGAATCGTTCGTTCTGTGTAGTACAAGTTACGAGTTAGTGTTGAAAGCACTCGAGTACGGATTTGGACCAATGCAGCAATAGTTACAGCAGCTTCAGGGTGTTCTGCGGTTGTGATAAGGTGTATTAAGTAAATGCACATACTAGTTGCACAGAGCAACTCCATAATATAGTGCACATGTGTACATGCACAGCATGTGTATATGGCAAAAGGGTTTGGAATTACAGTTGCATGCCTTTTTGAAGAGAACTTCAAAGTGTAAGAGACGAGAGGGTGCGTTTTTCTTATTAGCCAGGTGAGTTGGATTTCCATGGAACCCAACTTAAATGTACAACACTTTCATGTCGTGCATACTGAAATGTGAGCTCAAGCAATATTTGTTGTGTTCATTAAAAAAGTTTTAAGATGGCTTTCACTTATTTACTCTCAGCGAAAATATTCTTGGTTGAAGTATGAGTTGCGAATTTTAAATCACAAAAAGCAAAAGAAGCTGAGATAACGAAGTGCATAATCGCAGAAAGTTATATGCATAAAAACTTGCATTAAAAATTATGGAAACCGCTGACAAATAATTCATTATTTTGTTGGCTGTATTCTTGAACTGTATATGTTTTTTTTTTTTTTTAATTTCAAACGATTCAATAGGCGACACAATAGGAATTGGTCTTAGTAATCAAAATTTTTTCATTGTACTTTTAAATTTTAATTTTTGCAAAAAACAAATTAACTATTTGACATTGAAAATTTATTCGCCTTCTTTCGCTTCGGCTGCATTCTCCGCTCCAGTTTCATTGGCAGCTGTTGGTGGCGGCGCTTCTTCTTCCTTTACCTCATCTTTGACTGATTTTCCTGCAGTTTTTCCAGCTAAAGCTAATTGGGCTTCTGGTGACATATCTTCCTCCTCGCCCTCTTCTTCGCCTGCTCCTACCTCTGAGGCAACAGGCTCTGGTGGCAGCCAGCAGGTGCCCTTGACGAGGCGCTGTTCAATCTCGGCGATTTCATTGATATAATACTGATTGAAGTCCGGTCGATCCCAGATGCTCTTCACCCATTGCAGATTGAAGTCCATCTTAGTGCAGCAGCAGAACTTGCGTGACTTGTGGCACTTGGGACACTTGTTAGGCTGGCGGGCAGGGTGAGTGTACTGCTGTTTCTGCTTCTTCTTGCAACAGTAGGGGCAAACATGCTTTGGCTTGCGCTTGGTGCTGCACGGCACAGGCTCCTTGGCATAGACAAGATGTCCGCGCTTTTTGGCACAAAAACAACAGTTGCAGTCATCTCCTTCTGGCTGGCGCTTTCTTGTCTGCATTCGATCATAGAACTTCTTATAGGCAATCTTGATTTTGGCCTCGTAGGCCAGCTGCTCGTTGCAGGAGAGTCCATCGAAGCGAGCATAGCTCTCGGCACTCTTCCTTGCCGCATGCACCCAAACGCACTCATCATTGTAGCTGGGCCTGCCCTGGTCGTCATAGGTCAGGTCCTGCTTGGGCTCATAGTAGAAGGCCTTGAAGCCGCGCTTGATAATATTGTAAGCCAAATGTGCCTCAACCTTGTTCATTAGCGACTTTTTGCCCAGCTCGTGAAACAGATCCTCTTTGCGCAATCGCTTCTTGGGCACCGTATCGATGCAGTAACATACCTGATCGTAATGCAGAAAGGCATACGTTATGATGTCAACCGTTGACTTGGCCTTACATTCGTGCAATCCGCAAATGATCATTATCTGTGCCAATGTATTGGCCAAGTCTAAAACGTTCTCCAGAAATATCGATGAAGCATTTATTTCGCCCAAACATTTGCATTGTGTGTGTTGGTCAATGATGCCAAGTGGCGCATGGCGCTGGCATTCTTTGTGCTGGCAATTGTTTCGGCACCGAAAATCGGGCATGGCATGATGGGCCTGCATTGAGCTTAGCTAAAAATATTTTAAACAAAAAATATAAATAAACGAAAAGTATTTTACGTGTTTTTTTTGTGTTTTTTTTTTTTTAAAGATAATGTTTCGAGACAGGCCAAACAATTGAATTACATTTTCCTACATTATTTGAAAGGTATTCCAAAGGTAGAATACATGTTTGATAAAATCAAATACGTACTACATACAAACTTCATCATTAGTCTAGTGTATTCATGTTTTGCTTCTTTTGTGAATGCACACAAACTCATACTTTTTATTATAGCTAAATTTAAATATTGCCAACCAATTATTCTCTATTATAACTAAATATATTAATAATTGCCAACCAGAAACCCTGCACCTACATATAAATAAGTTGTACGTAATAGTATTTTCTTTTGCGGTTGTTTGTGGGCATAACATTAACAGCAGAACCAAGACTCGACCGTCTCAGTCGGCTGCTTCTCTGCAACTAAGCACAAACAAAACAAAGCGAATGCAAAGCAACAGACACAGCGTTCGTTAATTCACGAGCGAGACTTCGTCTTTTATGACCACTTTTCCCTGCCGCAACACCAATACCATCATATTTGCTTACAGGCAGAGACACTTGTTGTACAACTACCACATACTGTTTCAATTTAGGACTGCCTATCTGTGTGAGTTACGGCATGTGAGTTACGGCAGAGAAGTTTGATAGTCTGTGACTTAAATAAAATAATATAAAAATAAAAATTTCAACTTTAACAAAATAAGTTATATTCAAAATCGACACTTTTGCACGGCTGATGACTTGCACAATTATGACGCTCTCTTTATAAGCATTGTTAATGATGGCATTGGCTGAAGTTCATGACTGGGTCGAATAAAAGTTTTCTGTCAGAAAGTACTGTCCTGCATAATATATGCCAAATGGATGTTACAATATTCATTAGCCATGAGCTGTTGCTCCTGTTCACGCCTTGCTACTTCCCAAAAAATTCAAATATCAAAATTAATTGTAATAGAGACAAGCGAAGTATCAACAAGCTTTTCCCCATTTACATTGACGAGAGGCAGACAATACCCAGATATGCTGAAAAAAACAATATAAAAAAAAGTAAAATCAAATAAACTATTGCTAGAACAAGTATATGACAAATGTCTCTCCTTTATAGACCCCCTTTCCTCTTGCACGCACGGTTTATAAGGGTCACTCACATATACATACATACAACCCAAAACAGATAAACGATAAAGTTGTCATTACTCATGCCGCGGTGCATTTAGAATGTCAGAAGCCACAGCTGACTATGGGCCTGAACACTGGACTTGGAAAAGCCAAAGGCAACGTAATAATAAAAAAAATTTATTATGCCAGCTTCGGCATGTATATACATACATACATACACACATACATTTTAAGTTTATCTTTAGATACACCCTTGTGTGTATGTGTTTGTTCATATTATTTTTGCAGACGTCAAAAGGACACTTGTCTAAGCCTGATTTCATCGGTTGATTCAATTTCTATTTTATTAGGTATGATGTAAGTAAACACCGATAAAACGATGAACATTAAAGTTTTTCCAATTAAACTCGGTTTTTTTATAATGTTTCTCAATTTTTATTATACTCGATACCGAAGGTAACTAGTATATTGGTTTTGTGCAATGTCCGTCATGGTGTCTGTCCGTCTGTCCGTCTGTCCGTCCGTATGTATGCAAGTTTTTTCCACACCCTTCAAGCTAGAGACTTGAAACTTTTCAATTCTCTTTAGATATGGGATAGTAAATTAAAGTGTCAAGATGGGGGTTCTACGATAACTGGGGGGCTGGCAAATCGATAAATTCGATAACTCAAAACCGATAAATCCACATATTTCGCACATCCTTACAGCTAGAACTACCAAATTTGGTAAGAAGATAGCTACTAGCAACCCCCAAAAAACTGCATCAATAATTTTGGAGCCACGCCCCCCCATTCCGCCCCCAGCCCCCCCGAATTTTAAAGTCAAAAAAGCATATATCTCCCTCAGTTTTTGAGCTATAGCCACCAAATTTGGTGCCAAGATAGGTGATGATGACCCCCTAAAAACTGCATCAAAAGTTTGGATGCCACGCCCACCGACACTGCCCTAGCTACCCCCATCCACCCCAACGCTTCGTCAAAACCGGGAATGCGTGTATCTTCCAGAGTTGTGGAGCTAGAGCTTCCAAATTTGGTGGGAAGATAGCTAGTAGCGATCCCCAAAAAACTGCATCAAAGTTTTGGAGCCGCGCCCACCCATTCCGCCCCCAGCCCCCCGCATTTTGAAATCAGAAATGGCTATATCTCCCAAAGTTTTTGAGCTAGAGCCACCAAATTTGGTGCCAAGATAGGTGATGATGACCCTCTAAAAACTGCATCAAAAGTTTGGATGCCACGCCCACGGATCCTACCCTAGCCGCCCCCATCCACCCCAACGCTTCGTCAAAAACGGGAATGCGTGTATCTTCCAGAGTTGTGGAGCTAGAGCCACCAAATTTCGTAGGAAGATAGCTGGCAGTGACCCTCAAAAATCAAAGTTTTGGAGCCAAGCCCACCCATTCCGCCCCCCTTTCCCCACCATTTACAAACTTTCAGCTAGAGTCACCAAATTTGGTATGAAGATAGCATTTGACATTCCACAAAGATCTGCATCAAAAATTTGGATGCCATGCCTACCCATACCGCCCCCAGCCCCCCTTTCCCCACTTTATACAAACTTCGAGCTAGAGTCACCAAATGGTGAGAAGATAGCAATTGACATTCCTCATGGATCGGCAGCAAAAATTTGAATGCCACGCCCACCCATACCGCCCCAAGCCCCATAGCCCTCCTAACCCCACCTTATACAAACTTTGAGCTAGATTCACCAAATTTGGTATGAAGGTAGCATTTGACATTCCACAAGGATCTGCAGCAAAAATTTGGATGCCACGCCCAACCATACCGCCCCCAGCCCCCCTTTCCCCACTTTATACAAACTTTGAGCTAGAGTCACCAAATTTGGTATGAAGGTAGCATTTGACATTCCACAAGGATCTGAAGCAAAAATTTGGATGCCACGCCCAACCATACCGCCCCCAGCCCCCCTTTCCCCACTTTATACAAACTTCGAGCTAGAGTCACCAAATTTGGTATGAAGATAGCAATTGACATCCCACATAGATCTGCACCAAAAATTTGGATGCCACGCCCAAACATACCGCCCCCAGCCCCCATTTCCCCACTTTATACAAACTTTGAGCTAGAGTCACCAAATTTGGTATGAAGGTAGCAATTGACATTCCACAAAGATCTGCATCAAAAATTTGGATGCAATTCCACCCATACCGCCCCCAGCCCCCCCCCTTCCCCACTTTATACAAACTTTGAGCTAGAGTCACCAAATTTGGTATGAAGATAGCAATTGACATCCCACATGGATGGGCATCAAAATTTTTAATACTGGTATCGAGTATACCGCAGTCGGTTGCGTCCGACTGCAACGTTTCCACTTGTTTTTTATTTTGATGTTGTGCACTTATTACTAGATCAGATTATAAAAAATCATCATCAAAAAGTAAATAACTTTTAATTTGATGCGGATGTAATGTCAATACATTGTCTATTTTTGGCCAAAGTTTATTTATTTATATTCCTCTAAGTCACAAAATGGTTCTCAATCACCCACAAGATGTGCAAATCTCCGCACACCATTAGTAGGAACCATTTAACAACAATGTAAAAAATAAAAAAAAAAACAACAGTTACAAATGTAAGCAAGACAAAAGGCAATGCTGAGAAATCAGCAGAAAAGTTTTTCAGTTTTGTGCGTAACTTATTCATTAGAATCGTCATTTGGAAAGCACGCAAAAGGTAGCCTAGGCAATATAAAAAGGTAAAAGGTCGCTGTCTGTAAATTCAATAAATATGATGTTTGAAATACGTATGCATATCAAGCAAAATGAAAGCAATTTGAGCGCACACACACTGGGCGCATGCTTAATGAACCTAGACGTATGTGCAATTTATGAATAATTCACTGCTGAAATATAGCAGCAGCTGCAAAAATGGCAAATATACCTTCCTTTGAAAATTCAGTCCAATGTGCTGAGCAAATTTTGCATATGGATACGCAACCCGCTCCGCGCACCCCGAACCGACAGTGGAGAACATCCGCACTGAAGCACATGCTGCTCATCATCATAATTGTAAATAAACATTTAGCTACGCCTCATAGCCATTTATCACATTTTCAGATTTATGCGTTGCCGTTCAAATTTGCGTTCTCCTCCACTTACAAACATAGGAAATCATTCTAAAAATTATCGAACGAATGATCTAGCCAAGAGAGTTTCTTACTAGTAATTACCCTGTAATTGGATGGAAAACTTACATGTGAAATAAAAAAGTATACCATATCTGTGTGACTAACATAACTTTTGAAAAGCAATTATTGTGAAAATAAGGTTCAAGGTGAGGACGAACTGTACTTCGGCTCCATGCTGCAGCATCGGTTTGTTTTGGATACTTGTCTGTTCCCAATTCACCAGTGACCGATTAACTTTTTAGCTCATAGCTCATGCGTGGAACCCAACGCAAGCAACTTTCAAGCTGAATTGAGAGTTTCTATGTTCCTAAAAATCTATTTCTTCTCCTTGTAATGATTCTTTGGTTGTCCCGAAAATCTCTCTTAATTCGTATGTGGCTCGTCTCTCCAATTGCAAGAGCACGCTCCGTACAAAAACAATATTCGTTTTTACCAAACACTTGTTAAGGCGGCACGTTTTGCAATGATTGTGCTCCGGCTGGCCATTATCAAATTTAGTTATTCGCCTAATCGACGAGGTTGTTTCTCACAATGTATTTCAATATTTCAATCTAGAATACTTAATACTATCAACACAGAATCCATATTTTGGGAATCCTTTTAGCGTTTTGGGCCTGCCACTGATATCGTTATACGCGTTTCCACTTGCTATTATCATTTTTGCACTGGCCGTAGTTGAGTCTCGCGTTCTTCACTATGACTCTTGATTGTCCTCCGTTGTCGCAAGCGGCTCTTTTCATATCGCTGTCGAGCCAGGGGCAAAGATGGCGTGATCGTTGTGGAAATCTTCACTTAGCAACAACGGTTAACGGTTGCTGCTGATTTGACGGTGATCAATATAATCGGTGATGGTACCGCTCGCACACCAACGATGCTGTTTTATGTCGCTTATATAGCTCCTCACATCCTGGTTAACGCGACTCATTCTGCTTTGATATACGCTAGGTAATCTACCTTTTTTATTCGCAGCTGGCCTTACTTTGTTTAGCGTAAACTATCTTAACAGTTTTCAGAAATAATAATAAATAAAAAACTCAATTATTAAGTGTCAATACTACATACTTCCAAGGTTATCGGTGCAAAATGCCTTAGCTAACCAATGCGTAAAATCTTAAATATTTCTTTGTTGTTTTCATCTTTTTCAACATATTTTCATAAAGAATACTGAATACCCGGCTCAGCTACTTTGTAGATATTGGCTATTTTCCGCCCAGGAAAAATAGCCAATATTTATGATCCTGCCAGTCGCATGTGATTTATATCTCAGCGACGACGCATACACGCTTTTATGCGAAACAACAAATTTTATTTTTATTTTTTCCGCCAACATTTTGGGGGATCGCTTTTTTTAATAGCAACTGGCGCCTGCGAACACGTTAAAGTATTTAATGCAAACGACGTGACAAGAAATTGACTCGCTGTGAATTGTGCCACAATATATTTTGATTTTCATTTATGATTTACTGAGTGCTTAAAACCAAAGTAAAACAATATACTACAGTTATAATAAGCAATATGTTTATATTAGATAGAATTATCTATCCTAGTCCCTAATTTACATAATTTTAACAAAGAGTCAAGTTTGTCTATAGTTTATGTTATACCCATTTCTTGCAAAAAATTATTAACAATAGTTTATTCGAATCCTCTTATCCACTTTAGAAATCTTTAAAGCCTCTATAAAAACAAAACATAATCAAAAAATAAACAAGTGCTGGAATCAAAGAAGTTAAGTGCCAGTGCAGAATTGAAATTCAAATACCAGAGACACCTACTAGTGCATACCACCTTGGCTCGTATCAAATACCCGATACCTGGCTTGGTTACGCGACACATTGTACAGCCTTCGCAGGCTTCCTTCACCTGGTCTCGCTCTCTGCAGTAGCTTGCGTGACACCCTCTCGTCCTTTCCAAGCCATTGACTTTTATTGTTTGCGAAAGCCAATATTCCCGCTTCGCATGCAAAGTTTTCCATGGCTCAGATAACAACAAGAACAACAATTGGCCATTTTGTCTGCCAGAGATTTATGCGCGATTGCTCAAGTTTTATGGGTTTCGCTGCATTGCGCTTGCTTTAAAAAAGTATTCTTCGCCTCACTTCATACTTTGCCATTATTTTCTCTCTCTCTCTCTCTCTCTCTCTCTCTCTCTCTCTATACATCTTTCTGCCTTCCTTTCTTCTTGTACTTTTCACATTATTGGTGGAAGGCAATGATTTAAGTTAATTCGTGCGGGTGGTGTTTCTTTTATGACTTTTGCTACGGCAAGATGTTGGCGACAGCCCAAGCGGTTTCATTGCAGCACACTTGGCCCAAAGTTTTATTGAATTTCATTGCACTTGTGCTGGATTTTCTCACTTTTCCCACAGCAACATTGCGGTTTTGCACGGATAGACAATTTTTCATAACCTTTATGACTGCAAAGCTGCACTGCGCTCGGGCTCATAATAATACATACAATATATACAAAAATGCTTGTGAGACTAAAATTTAAAATGTTGCATTAAAAGCTTTTCTTTGGTTGGATCTCAGTTTTTAACATCTGATACTCTAGTCGAATCTTTTACATTTTTGAATATTTTCTGACTTTGCATATCTGAGCTTTATTGATTTTTAACTCGTTTTACTATGTACACGACGACTTGGTCACACCAAAGGCTGACCCAAAGCCCCGTAGAAATCAGCAAAAGGTCAAATCAATACAACTTTGTTGACTTACCTTAATAAACCTCAATGACAAATGGCGCTATAGTTAATTGGCAACTGTGGGCCAGCGGGCACAGACACCCCCACAAAATGTGGCAACCTTTGACCTATCTCATGCAATGAATCGATGCTTCGATCTGGTAACGGGTATTAACTTGTTTTAGCCAGGCCTTGAGGCTAATCACAAAACCCATTACGAAGCCATTAAATAGGGCAATCAAATAATGCAAAAACAAAATAAAATAAAATAGAAAACAAGTTAGAAGGCTCTACTCGAGATAGCTCGACTAGGTCATACCCTAGACATAACGCGTACAGTAATTGTTTGTGTGTATACTACTTAACTTTAACTTCAAACTTCGATATGCATTTCGATGAAGCTTTTCATTATATTGTCAATATTTTCAGATTCAAGATTTTGTTTTTATTTTAAATCGGGAACAGAGGGAGTTATGGTTAAGTAGAGCTAATATTATCAATCTGGAGTCACTTGCTCTTGTAGTCTCTGAGATCGACGCGATCATACTTCCAGACGGACGTACCTTTGGACATGTGCAAATCGACTTGGCTATTGCTACTGATCAGGAATATATATACTTCGGTTGGGTTCGAAGATACTTCCTTCTGTCTGTTACACACATTTGCACAAAACTATTATACCCTTTTTCCAATCTCATGGCCTTTGGGTATAATTTGATACAACCAGAACTTAATCTAATTCAATCAGATACCAGTTGAAATGGCTTACGGCAAATTTGATATATTGTAAAGAAATAAATACTCGTTAATCTAAAAACAAAAAATTGAACAAGCGGATTCACTAATTGTTTGATAAATGGGCGGGAAACGGAAAACTTTGGCGTGAATTTTCGAGACGCTCAGCAATCAGACAAACAGACCGACAGACAAGAAGGATGATGTGCAAAAAAGTTCTAATGTTTGGATTGATATGATAAATGCACGAACAACAGTAAATCTCGCCCGTTGGCGTCTGACACGCAATTTACTCTGCACCCCCATGCCCATACCCTCAACTATTTTTTCTTTGTCCCCTTTACTGTTTCGATATGGGCGTTTCATTTGTCGACAATGTGGGCGTGCCATCATCGTCGTCTGTTACGCAGATTACGCCTTTTACAATTGATTCATTCATTTCTTATGCCTTAATGAATTTGTCAATGAGTCTCCGGAGCTAATGTCTCATGCAAGAATGAACCAACGATTTGAGTATTTGCAGGCAAATCAATATTATAATAGTAAATATGCAATGTTATCACAGGCTAGTTATGTTGTTCATTATTTCGTATGTAAATAGCAAAGCAAAAGTAAGTTAAAGGGATAAAGTTAAAGTATCTGTGTTGGCTTAGCTATTCACTATCGTTTTGTGCACTGAAGCCAGCAAAATACCTTCGTTTGTCAATTACTGAAGAACGTATTTTTCTTGTTTATGTTAGAGCGATATTTAGAGGTTCGAAAACCCCCACTCACATAGGCCACGCACTAGACCGTTGTGATGATTTTGCTTGTTTAAATAGTTTCAAAAATCCACAAACTAGTAGATATTTTCGTCACATTCAAGTGAGTCTTCAGATTTTTTTAAAGGTAAAATTGATGCTTTGGTTTCTTCAACTTATATACAAAAAATAATGGGCTTTTAAACTTAATTTAAATCAGTGCTCTGTTCTTATTTAGTGCATATTTCCTTGCTGTGCATCTTAAAGTTGCAAGCAAGCACAATCACGCTTTAATCCTTAAACAGCTTCTCATCGAGTTACACCAAATATTAAAACCGCTGTTACTTTCGGCACCATTTTAGACACAAGAAAGGTTTCAAAGTTTTCTTGTTTTATTAAATATTGGTTACTCCATACAAACAAAAAATGTTTTTCGCAATTTTAAGATTTCTACTTTGAAAATTGTAGACAACATGAATGTATCTCTATATTATATTCTTTCCTCTAACATCAACGCTAAAGACGCATCTGGTGCTCTACCGACAAGTCGGATATACGAGCTGTTGCTGAGGTTGAACTTATGGGGCTTAAGATAAAAGTGGGATTGGGCAAATTGGAGTCGTCATGAGCGCGGCCTTAAGAGCTTTCCATAAACGCACACACGTACACATACACGAAAAATGTGTATCATTTATCAACTGCTGTGCATTTGTTCTATTGCCCCATATCTTTTGCCCACCTGTTAGCACCGCAGCCATCATAGACTGGATGTTGCTCTTCGCTTCGACCTGGATTTAATTTACATATTTCCAACCGGTTTTGTGGATTTTTTACGTGTTGTTTTTTGCTTACCGTACAGCTCCGGCTTGTACCAACCAGAGGCAGGCGGGAAAGTGTTAGCATTATCACGATTCGGTTGAAATGCGACGTGTTAAGCTGCCGAAGAGAAAGTGCTGAGTTTTATCGCAAAATGTATATGCAGATGGGATTGGAAGGCCGGAAAATGTATGTAAATAACGCCCTGCGATTGTTTGCAAGATTGATATGAGTATGCAAGAATTGGCAACATGACGTATAGTACCTTCAGGTTAATAGGTTGAAAAGTTGTTAGGCAAAAAGAAGGCGCTGGGCATACAACGATTTTTTACATAATACATATTTAATGTTGTTTAGAAATATTTAAATTGTGTAAATATCACGTAGAAAGTTATGTACAAAAGTTAATTCGACAGAAAAACGAAGAAAGCTGCTATTGAAAATTTTATTATAAGCATTAAAATTTCAACTAAACAAACTTTGGCAACTTGAACTTTGATTTTTTATTGAATGACTCTTAGACAATTTTCTTATAATTTCCGCATGGAATCATCATTAGCATTAAAAGCTGATTAGCGAAGAGTCAAAACATATTTTATATAAAAAATCCAGGAAGCAATGTCACTTTATATGCGACGCCAGGGAAATGACAAGGCAGACAATTTGTAATTTGGCTGTTGAGCCGTGTGACTACGCGCCGGTGGCAGTAAAAAAAAAGACAGCAAGACATGAGCGAGATGGAGTTTTAAGGTCTATGGACTTAATATTACATACTTTATTGCCGATGTGGCGTATGATTAATATTTGATGTAAATTTCAATTACAGCAGATGAGTCACATTAGACTTTTATCAATTTAAGCGAGTCTGTTTCTGGTCTAAAGCCATGCCCAAATGTCTACTCAGCATGCAGAACACAGTCTGTCATCAAAACTAATGATTTCCTCGTTTATCAATTAATACAACCGTCAACAAGAAAAGCTAAAACAGCAAGGAAGTAGCTGTTGGCTTAACGTCTTTTCAATCAGAGGCCTAGCTTAATCGGATGCGTCGAAGGCCGCAGCACAATTGCCAAATACGTGCGTAAACATGACCGATGGACTTAACTTGTTTGGATGTGCGTGCTGTTTGTATGTTGTTTTTACTTATTTGGAAAACCAAACATTTCTCATGATTACCGCTCATTAATTTTTGGCCTGCCGGTAATATCCTGTCGTTTGGCAACCGTTTGAAATGCGCAGTTTGGGAATTGTTTGTTTGATAAAATCACACAATCAGGGGAATACAATGTTATAATCCTCAAATATGTATGCGATCATTAACTAACTAAAGTGAAATGTTGAGCGAGTAAGTTCAAATTTTATGAAACTTGACTAATTTTATTTTGGTATCCAATTTTGAAGACTAATCTAAAAGTTTTTTTTAAATGCTTCACATCTTAATATATAAACCTTAAGTAGTTTCGTCTGACTGCAGGGCCATTTTTTTTTTTAATATATTTGGTCTTAAACTTTAAGTGAGTTCTAATAGCCCTCATATTTCCAACATTTTAACTCCTAAAGACAACAAATTAGGTAACAAGATAGCTAGCGACTTTCTCAAAAAATCAGCATCAAAAACAATGCCGTCTTCACAGGGCATTTTGTATCACAGTGTTTTAGCGAGAGTCACCAAATTTGTTAGGAAAAAAGCTGGCAACTTTCTCAAATATCTTAACAGAATATATAGATGCCACACTCCCTAACTACACCCACGCTTCACAGTTTTTGACAACCGAGAATGCCTGCATCTTACACAGTTTTTAAGATAGAGTGACTAAATTTTGTTGCAAGGTAGATGGTAATATCTCCTAAGATATGTATTTTTTTCCATGCCACGTCCACCTTATAAGCTTAAGTTGCCAAACTTGTTAGGACGATAGCTGATGACATTTCAGAAAGATCTGCATAAATATTGGAATGCCACGCCTGCCCCAGCTTCACCACTTTTTATAAACGAAAATGCTCAAAGCCCCCACAAAGTTACGAAATTTTATGGAAAGATATCTGGTCCTTCAAAAAAATACATCTTCGGTATCAGAGTAAAAAAAAATACGAAAGCTTAATATCTTGAACAAAAGTCAAAGCGTTACAATTCCTGTGAAATAACAACCTTTGTGACCTAACTTTCAAGGTTCCTTTTAAAGCATTAAACTATTTTTTATTAATTCATCATGCATACCCGAATTTTGTTGGATACACCCATGGGTTTAATGCACATCTTGGGGGACCACGTCAGCTGAATAGTTACCAAAATTAGTAAGTCTTGCTGAAGATAAAAGGATTTCAAATTTTCATTGTGGCATCAAGCCTTAAAACTTTGGTAGATATAAGAATTCCCATGTTTTAAGAGATGGTGGGACGTTGGGAATAGTTTTGGGGTGTGGAATAAAAGGATGAAGTGGGCATGGAACCAAAATTGTTGATGCTGTTTTCGGGAGACGCCAGATGCTATCTCGTTACTAAACTTACTTACTTAACTCTACGTATGTGGGATGTGTAAGGACTTATTTGTCCCGCTTAAAGCAAAGTTTGAAGCCTCCAGCCTTAGAGGTGTCGGGAAAACTTGCGTTCATACAGACAAACAGACACCATGACGGACATGGCACAAAACTAATATACTTTTTTTCTTCAGTATCAAGTACAGAAAAAGCAACAATATTCGTCGAATCGACAAAGGTTACAAAGGTCTAGGCAAAAACAAGCTCAAATTTGTATTCGTCTCTTAAACATTTAAAATCAGCTAAACTTTAGACTCTTGACATATATTTAATTGCTTGCACTTAAATGGCATTATGAGGTTATGATTGCGTTGAAAGCAAGGAACCACAGCCACGATGTCGTTAGTTTAAATGACTTGTTGGCGAAAGCGGACATGCCTGGGCTTCCGTTGCCTTAATGCGCCCTGTTATACGTATACCTTGGTCTCGTTCCCCAAGTCCTACAAGCATTTATTATTTTGCCATGTCGTGGTCTGGGCTTAATTGTCATATTTTGCGCGACAACAGCTCGAGTGGTGATAATTAAAGCATTTTTCTTGCGTTGCAACGTGGTCGACGACAAGTGCAAGGTCATTTAAACCGCAAGTTGGCAATTAACTTGGCCAACAAATGTGTCACTAAGACAAAGCAAGGACCTTGGGTACTTGTCGACTCGCCTTGTCCGCCCAATGCGTTGACATTAGCATATAAAATGCTTGCTAAACGAAAGTTTCTCGTACAATATATACGTTGACATACTATACTTAGAATGGAATATTTGTTTACGCTTAATTCAACTTGTTCAAGGTTTGTTTTGAGACCTAGAGAAATGTAGTACAAGCCCGAATGATGAAACTCAAACAGAGCACACGAGTGTCAAGAAATTAAGATTTGCGTATATCCAACAAATGACACGTTTAAGCCATTAAAAGTCTCTTTTAAATCACTCGTTGAAGATTAACAATTAAACAAGAGTCGATCATCGACAAATTCACAGCAATTCCAACTTTAATGTTTCAACATTTATTGATTTTCTCTTTCGCTCTCTCGCTCTCTTTGTCAACGTGTGAACTAGCAAATTAATGTTCTTCTGTAGTGAAATTAAACTCCACTTTATGCCGGAAGTGCTTTAAGTTACTTTTTAAAAAACGGCATCTACCATCTGTCTATAATTTTCTCTGCTTCTCTAAAAGTAAAGGTTAAATGTTTTTGTTTTATGCCAACCAACAAAATTAAGAGAAACATGACAGTAAGAGCATGAATCGAAAATTCCACCAATTTGATGACTTTCTTATGCTTTTTTCCTGTGACTCCTGCTCTAACTAAGCCCAGAGTATAATCAACATTCTCTTTATATATTTTTTTTTCCACTTTGCTTATCAGGTGTCCTCACGTTAGTTTCCAATTTAGTATTACGTTTATAGCTCTAGGGGGCGTATACTTAATTGTGTGTGCCACGCTTATGTTGCATGTGTGAATGGGTGAAAAGTTGTTGTCATTACAAATATTGCAAGCATTTCAAACTGACCACGCCATTTTTAAACGATCCATTTAATAGTACACTATTATTAGGAATGCAAGCAAATGGCGAGTCAACATATGAGGGTGTTAATATCTTAGACCTTCTGTTAACACCCTCTCTGCAATTTTATTTGCCAAATGGAGTTTATCGCTAACAGGAACGATACGAAAGTATAGTAGATACAAAATATGTGTATATTTATTTTAGAATCTTTGTTTCAGAGAGATTTTCTTTTAGCATGGTTTAAAGCAATGCTAGTTTCGATGTCTTGAAAATATATGCTTTTCTTAACTCCTTATTTTAAGAGGAACAATAAAATTTATGATTAAAATGTAAGCGTTCTTTGGAGTTTGGTTATCAAATAACAAGTAAAGAGCGAGATTCATATGATAGGTGAACTTATCGATTGCCAGTTTTTTCAAGAAACAAGGAAAAGACAGAGAAATTTCTTTAGAACTCCATATATACTCCTTTTGTTTATTTACCAAATTTAAAATGTAGGGTTACTGCATTACTTTATATTTCAAATTAAAAAGTTAACAATAGAATTTAAATGTTTGATAGCAAAGCTATCCATTATTTGCATACGAATTTACATATGTTATTACAACATGTGAATGCTTGTGACTGCAGAAAGAAAATGTTATCTTCATGAAAATGTGTGTAGAAGGGTAAAACAAACAAGAAAACACAATCGATTTCCGATGTGTATCATGTGAATAATGTGTTGAGTTCGCTGTTCCATAGTTATAGTTGTTGTAGCGCAGACAAAATTCGATTTGTGTTTGGGTTTCTAGCCAAGGATTTGATTACCAAATTACCAAGTTTTCATTTTCATTCTGCACAGCGACTAATGGGAACTTTGACTGCACAATCCATACATGTCATGTTGGATGCCCATTGTAAGCAAATTCCCTCGTTTCCAACCAGCCAGCCAGAGAAAAAGCAACTACAACATCAATTCCCAACAAGACAATGAAAATGAGAATTGTGAATGGCGCTGGCAGTTTGCATGATTGCACCCAGTGACACATGGTCGTTGAGCTATATGGGTATATATTTTTGGGGCGTTTTGTGGCCTTAAATGAAGGACGAGGCAGACAGACGCAGACAGACACGGACAGACCGAGAGACGCGTGTTTGCTCGTTTTCGCTCATTTTACTTTAATGAAATTTTTTTTGTCTGTTGCGTGTTAAGAAGCCAAAAAGAAACAATAAAACCAAATATGACAACAAGCTAAACTTGGTTAAAAGATTGCGGTTTGGGCTGTTAACTATTTTTGGAAATTTGTTCAATCATGTCTGCTTGACACTGTGGTTTTATTCAAGAGCCAAGTGAACATATGCATTTATTGAATTGAAATATTTGCAACATTTTCTGCTTTGTAGAAATGTTTATTTGTATCTAGTGGCTATAACTAGAAACGTTATATTGTCAACAAAACATTTAATTGAAATTTCCATTTATTTTCATAAAGCCTGGAATTAAAAACTTGTTCACAGCCGTTATTGACTTTTGATTGCTTTAAGAAAATTCACTACATCTTGAAGATTATTTGTATTTATAAAACATGGCAGGAAAGGTTATAAATGCACGTATAAATTGCCTTTCACCTTAACGATGTGTGCATTTCCGGTTAATTTCCCGTCGACAAATTGCCTACAGTAGAATAAAATTCAACCAGAACCTGTCAAAATGCCTCAAAACTCTAATAATTTCATTCAGCAATATGTAGTGTCAATATTTTTCGTATTTTATTGGATTTCAAGGGAAACAAAATATGCTTGTACTTTTTAGAATGTGGTGAAACGTTTAATGCTATTTGCATGAATATTAAAGTTTGTATGTAAGGATGCCGCACTTCTGACCCTTTGTGATAGCTTGAACAAATCGCTTTGGTTTTGCACACATCTTAGCTCAGCCATTAGAAAATGTAATTTATTATTGCATTTCACAGTTTTTCCTCAATGAGAAACATGTTTTTTAGGAGTATTAAGTTGCATTTGAAAAAATAAAAAAAAAACTATTTCCGTTCGAGAACGCTGTTTTTATGTGCCAATAAATGTGTAAAATGGATGGTGTTTTTTTCATTGCGCACATATTTTTTACGAGCTGGTAAAGAAATTCATAAAATAGTTTTTACACAAAGCAATAAATCCACGGATTTCAAATTGTTGCGAAATGCTCGTTTGAAACAAGCTGTGCACTATGCATAAAGAGCGCATAGAAATAAAGGACAAAATACAAATTTATACATATGCAAATCGCAAATACAATCTAGCTGTAGTAATGCACGGCTGAATAGTTTCCCAAACGACATATTTATAATTGGACAGTTTATCAGCCAAAGATAACAATTTCTGAATACAAAACAGGCAATTATATAAATTAGGAAATTCATATAGATCATCATGAAAGCGTTCAGAAATAATTTAATTAATTGAAAATGTGGACATAAGTCTACAATTAGATAAACTCTATACCACAAATGTGCACTAATCAAAATTCAATTTGATATTAACTTTGTGTGTTTCATTAGTGAAACAATGTTAGTTTCAAACAGATAAAATGCCAATGGCTCCCTGTTATATTTGTAGATGTGGGTTTTGTTATTTACTAAGCCAAATGACAATGATGTCAACGTAGAAAAATAAACTCAAGCTGAAGAAGTAGAAAGGTCAGAGTTATCTTCTGTTTTATTTTTTCTTGTACTTTTACCAATTTCAATAAAATATATGATAGTCTATTTTGACGTCTCAAGAAACTTTGACGAAAAATTTCTCTAGTTTGTCTAAAAGCTTGATAAGTTTGCTGTATGCTAATGAGATCTCTAACTGTGAGTTATGACAGCTAGAGTAGCTTAAGATAAGTCGAGCTGCACTTTTCGCATACATGACTGAAGTTTTTCCTAGCATTGAGCTTAATAAATTTTCACAGACGTCATAATCAGCTTTGGGAATTTGCAGTCACCTTTCAACAACCTTCACAAACTTTCTTACGATCATTCACATTCAATTTGCCTATTACGTCTACTTTGCTAGCCTAGTATTCGCATTTGCTGGGATGGCAACCGCAAAGGATATGTGTCTCTGGATGCTATAATAAATTACGTCAACATTGTCGTTGAGTACGTGCCAGTGCATACAAATGTGCTAATTTATAGGCAAAACAATTAGTTATACGTAATCAAACTAGTTAAGCGAAAGCAACAAAATATTTTGCATTTGTTTCATACAACACACATACGAAAAGACACAATTTGTGCGAAAGCAAGGGAATGTAATTTTCATTAGTGTGCTGCTTGCTTAAAAGGTTTGTGTGTGTGTAATTATATAGTTTATATTGTGTATATATCATTATGTGCCAGTATTTTATTTGCCTTTCCTAGAATTTTAGCTGCAGGAAAAACAGCACAGTTACGAAAATAATTGGTTTTTCTTTTCTTTTCAGTTCGATGAGTCATGTTTGTGTTTCTTGTAACCACTTTTTGAGATATCTTAAGTAAAGTAATGCTTGGTTAAATCAAAAAAAAGCATTTAGTATGCATAGTCTTTAAACTCAAGCACCAACAGAGCTTTAAATATTAATGTAATGGACATATAATCTGCAAGAACATTTTCAATTTAAAAAAGCAATTAGCTAATTTGGTTACATAACTTGAGTAAAAGACTTCCTGTCAAAGAAACTGATGCAAGTCAAGTTTCAGTTCTTGTTCTGGCTTTTGTGTGCCCTAAGCACACATTATGAAGAATACCTTGACAGGACGCACGCCACTCCTTGCCAATTGCGTGAGTCAAGTAAACTGCAATTGGCAGACGTGTAGCTGGGTAATATGACACTACCATGTGTGGACATATATTGCGTATACGCCTCATGTGTCAACACTTCGACCTTTCCACTCTATATGTGATGTAACAGCTTTCTATTTTTTTTCATTCGTACCTTCTACCTGCTGCCTGTCACGTGCACTGCTTAACGCAAAATGCTGTTGTTGCTTTTATTTTTATGCTGCTGGACAATACATTGAAGATTATGTACACAAGCAACACATTGTTTAATATTCGTGATATCATGACATAGGTGAAACAGGTGGCCACAGATGCGAGTCGGCTTACTTCTTCGTAGTCTGTGACATATTTGTGCAACATTCATTAAGTGTGGCCCAGACGGCACTCGCAAAAGCCTCCACATCAACTGACAAAGCTTTAGCTTCAGTTTGGTTTCCATTTTCATTACCATCAACTCCTATTCGGACTCTACGAAAACGAATTCGTGCCAAGGCGAACGACTACCGATTTTGCTGCTCTTATGTGTGTTCTACTTATATATGTGTGCTAATTTTGTGGCTGACCTCGGAGCTCCAGCCTTGGTTGGGTAGCATACTAATACATAACATATAGCACAAGTCATGTTTATGTTGCATACTTTTCTGCGCACGTGTTGTTATTTAAGAGAACTTTTGATTCAATTGTTCTTGAGCACAAGCTTTTTTTAAGTACGGCATTTAGACAAACAAATAACTTAGCTTATATGCTTTTGCTAAATATATTTTTATATGCTGTGAGGCGCATGATGGGTTTTGTAATCAGTTGTAATATTGACATAATGGCAAATTTAATACAAATGCTATTCAGTTGCCTATTTAAGCAAGACACTTTATTGGAGGTGGTGATAAACAGCATGATTGTTTTTACTAATTTTTAATTGAATCAAGTTATACTAAGAAATGTTTTTGTAATAAATAAATACTGAAAATGCTTCTATTTTCGGCGAATTTTGTTGGCATGATTCTGATGTTTTTAGTCGATCTGTTTTACTTGTCCAACAAAATGCATATGCATATGAAAGTTTCGCGAAAATTAAGTTGAGCGTCAAATTGAAGTATCGCGATAAAAAAATTCGATTCCATACTTTCTCTTCTCTGAAAGTGGTTCTGAAAAAATTGTTCATTACTTCTATTCATCATAATTATGTTTAAAATTTGTCTTGAAAAATACAAAGTCACTTAACTGTGAATAAGTTGGCAAATTATATGAGTCAGCGGTAAGTTCAACCGAGAAGGTCCGTAACTTTATGCCTGTCAAGTAATTGACAACAATGGCTCCAAAACTACGAAAACAGGAATATAACGTATAGATCATGTTGCATGCGAAGACTACTTAATTTACTTGCGCTGTCATTGTGTGCGTAAATTTAAAAAAAATCCACCAAAATTGGAATTTATGTGCACAGAGGGCTGGGGTAATTGACAAGCACAAAGAGCAGGGAGCAATCCCATAATTTACTGTTCCCAACTGCTGAAGCAAGAAACATGATCTGGACGTGTGCTCAACAAAACAGAGAAGCCAAGTGAGGAGAATTTGGTTTATTGAGCTAGTGGTGCAAAGAAAAATCCCAGCTAAACAGTAAGCAGCCAAGGGCAAAATTGGCTAAAGGGTTTTATCTCGACAGGGTTGCAATTACTGTCAAGCTGTCAAATCGTTTTATGTTCCTTTTTAAAGACAGTTTTGTGGTAAATATTTGTATGTTGTTGTAAGTATTATTTGTATCATTTTGTGCAACATATTTGTTGAATTTTTCTGTCGTCCAACTATTGATTACGCGTCAATATCATTTGCTAGTTATTATTATTGACACTATAATACTAGCGTTTATTATTATTATTTAAGGGACGTTTTAAATATCAATAACTTGAACAGCTATGGAAGTAAAATCATAATTATAGTAAATTAGGGGCTAACACTAGAGAAAGCAATGCACTGCAATAAGTATGCTTTTTATATCTAAATGGGCTCCCTAAGAGGACAAGAGTTGCTGCGCTTCCCTAATGAAAGAGAGCAGATCCCTGTCGAGCTATGCCTGACAGAGCATGCACTTTAACTCGAAAATTATTGAAGCAATATATTTATTCAATTATTTATGTGACGACTTCGCGTTGGTCAAACATAATGCAATTAACTGTCAATAAGAATTCAATCAATTGACTGCAACTAGATACACACATTCATTATAAATAGCTCCAACTTATATAATAGGATTCTTACATAAAATATTTAAAATAAAACAAAATCCGATCAAAAAAGTTTTAATATAACTAGATAGCAGGCAAATATACCATATTGACGACCTAACAACTAGCTGTATTTATTTGTTTTTTGCCAACTATAAGCAGCTGACATAAAATCAAAATTAATTCAATTAATAATTAATTATAATAAAAAATTATGTTTAAATCTGAAAGTAAATTAAGTTAAAACAAGTAAGAAAGCTCTAGTCGGGAGAGCCAGACTAGAAGATACCCTGAACCAAGTTGCAATAAATAAATCTATATATATAAAAGAGTTCGTCCGCGTTAAAATGGATCAGCCACAGCCTAAACGAAAAGAGCTAGAAGGCTGAAATTTTCACACAATTTTCCATGCAGGTAGTGAGCACTAAGAAGGGAATTTATATTTGGACAACTCCTTCAAGTACCTCCCATACGATTTGGAGCACTTTTTACCCATTTTAAAAAACAAATTACAATTACAAGAAGTACCCCTTCCACTACTGTCGCCTGATTGTCGCACAAGCTCAGAGTTTAATCGCGAGCGAGAATACAAAAACAAAACAAATGCGCAGTGACGCCTTCGCATCGCACAAGCAAAGTCATAAAAAAAAGGTTCGACACTTGCAAAAAAGAAACGGATTTCCGCTTTTCAATGCGCTTGAAAATAATTTTCATAATTTTATGTACATGTATCACTTCGCACAGTGCACATTTTTTCTTTTTTTCAAATTTGTGTGCCTTTGACAATTTATTTACGACCCAAGTAGCGTTTGTTGTTGTTGTCAGTGTTGTTGTTGGGCCCGCACTGCTACTTTTTGTTGGTGTCATTGATTTAAAAAAAAAAAAACAACAACATAACAAAACTTGGTGCGTCCAGAAAAATTTTCCACACCAGAATATGTTATGGGGGTGGATTCGCCTACTTGCTGCTTATATAACTTAGACAAAACGTAACACACTAACATTATTGATATATTATTGATATAAAATTTCGAATAAGCAAAGGGCGTTCACATAAGCGCGTGTGTTGCTCTTATGATAATCAGATAATTTGAAATCTCGCTCCGATCATGCTCCTTTGTTGTTGCTCATTTACGTTCACTCTCTATTTTATTTTCAAACATAAATGTTAATATCCCTATCTCCTCCGCACTCACTAAGCTAAGCTAACTATAACTAAGAGGCTGCTGTTTAAGGAATTGCATTGCCTATTTGCACCACCATACCTAGCTCTTAAGTGCAAGCGTTGCATGTATGAGCTCGGTATCTGCTGCTTAGAGGAAGAACTGTAGTGCTCTTTCCAACATTATGTTTTTACATACAATGGTAAGAGAATTGGTTATGCATTTTTGTTCATATTTAATGTGAACAAAGAAAGTAACTTTTCGTTTCAGTGAATTTTTTAATATTGTTTATATTAAGGATAATAATAACATCGAAAGTTACTTTTTGAATCAGTGATTTTTTCAATATTCTGATTTTCGTATTATATAGACATATATACATTCCTTTAAAATACGTATATATATAAATTCACTTAAAATACGTATTTTATGATAAGTTATAATAAAATTTAATTGCTATTATATAAATATTTAAATAACGATCAACGTATTTTAATTTCTTTTGTGGTTTTTTAAACACAAGAAAAATAAGTCGATTTTAGACTTAATAATTGAAGCAACATTATATATAGTTGTCTTCTATTTTGCATATTATATAATAGTTACATAGACGCTGCTTTAGTGCATTTAAAAATCAAATAAAACTAAGCAGTCTGAATATTCGATTAAATTAATATAAGTTGGCATATTCAATTTTATTGAATTCTATACTTTGTATAGACGCTGTAACGTTGTACAGTGAAGTCAATTTTTGACTTATTTTGAAGTATTTATTTATTTATAATTCTTATTCTAAATTAAGTTGTTAATTTGTTTTGTTGTTTTTTTTTTCAACAAAATTAATAAGTCGATTTTAGACTTAATAATTGAAGCAACATTACATATAGTTGTCTTCTTTTTTTTTTTTTTGTGGGTAAATTTAATGTATTGGACCAAAAACACAGTTAGTTTTTATTACAACACAGTGATTTTCATTAGTAAATTCGGCAAGCCTGGTTGACTTCAGGCGTAGTTGTAGGTCTTGTGGATTAGGTTGACTTCCTTTGGATCGTCACCAGGCTATTGTATTAGGTTTCCAAATGACCTGCGCTTAAGTCTTCTAACGACTCTCTCCCCGCAAGCTCTCTAGCCAGCCGGCTTCGGTGCCGCTGCAAACGTGCGTTGTATCTGATGGAATAAGCTCCAACTTGGCTGTCTATGGTAGTCAATCTGAGGTCATTGTGCAAGGTTGAATTTCGTACGTACCAGGCAGCACCAGTTATTCGACGCAAAGCCAAATTCTGGAGTGTCTGGATACGTCGTCGACTTGTCCGACACGCAATGCCCCAAATCTGTATACCATATCTCCAAGTCGGAGCAACCAAAGTGTTGTACACTGCCCGTTTGCAGCGCAGCGGCAAGGCGCTATTGGCGTTTATCATCCAATTAACTTTTGACAGCTTGCACCGACATTGCTTAAGGAGCCCATCAAAGTGAGAGCGAAAACAGAGCCTTTTGTCCAATGTGATCCCCAGGTATCGAGCATGATTTTCAGGCTGCAAGGGACTCCCATCAAGCCAGACTGCCGGTGCTTCTCCACGTCTCAGTGTAAAGTTGACAGCTTGGCTCTTCGAGGCGTTGAGCTTGATGTTCCACCTGCGAGCCCAGCTCTCAAGGATGTGGATACACTCCTGGGCTCCGTCAGCAGCCTCGTACTCGCAAAAGGCAGAGTGGAATACTGCCACGTCGTCAGCAAATGTGGCAATGAGAAAATTACCTGGTGAGGCGAGGTCTTCAAGATCATCAGGAGTGGGTATGTCCGCCGTGTACAGGTTGTATAGAAAAGGGCCCAGTACGCTGCCTTGCGGAACGCCCGCCTTCATTTCCCGCGTGGTAGAGATCGCAGCCCTCACCTTGACTTCAAACCTGCGTTCCGTTAGGTATGAACGCATTAGCATGAAATAGGGAGCTGGGAGGCGCGTTTTTATTTTTTGAAGCAGACCTCTAATCCAGACGCGGTCGAACGCCTGCTGGACATCCACAAAGATACCATAGCAATAGCTCTTGTCATCGAATGCCTTAAGTATGTGGTTAACCACTCTGTGAACCTGTTCAATTGCACCATGCCCTCTCCTGAACCCAAATTGGTGGTCAGGAAGAATGTTCATATTATCCATAAGCCTAACAAGCCGTGCAGCAATAAGCCTCTCCCAAACCATAGACAGAGATGGCAAGAGGCTGATCGGTCGATATGACTCAGGGTCATCCTCCGGCTTACCCGACTTATGAATCATGTGGATCCTTGCTAACTTCCACTGGGCAGGAAAGTGCTGGGTTCTTAGTATAGCGTTGAAAATCAACGTTATAAAGAGAAGCGCTCGAATTGGCAGGGCCCTCAGGGTGGTGTGGCAAATACCGTCATGGCCAGGAGCCTTAGAACTAGGAAGGATATTAATAGCTTCCTTGACCTCCTCCACTCTGATGGGGTTGATGGGCAAAGACATCTGCAGAGGAGTCTCCAGTGCTTGGGCGGTCTCATTAAGGCTATTCTGATCAGCTAGGTCAAGTGGCGTAAAGCGTTCTTCAAGGTGACTTGCAAACGTCTCAGCTTGCTCGTCGTCAGTTTGGCAGTGCCCGTTTCCAGGACAGCGAAGCGGTACAGTTCTCCAAGGTTGGCGCTTTAGGCTACGTGTGGCACGCCACAGAGAGTAACCAGCATCACATGTGTAATCCATACTCTCTAACCTTCTAGTAAAAGTTTCACTTTTAAGCCTGCGTAGTGCCTCCTTAAGCTCCCTCTCAGATCTTCGCCATACTGCCTTGTCCTGAGGGCTATGCGTTGTCTGGTATCTGTGTCTGTTTTGCCTCTTGATTCTGAGCAAGTTTGCTATATCCGCTGGGAGTCTGTTTCCAGAATTATCCTGGCGTCTTACCATAGGGGGCGGGGTGGTTTCAGCTGCAGCCGACCGGATCTTGGCGATTAGCAAATCAATGGAATTTTCAACATCCAATCCAGTGTTGATGGTAGTGTTAAGCTCGATACTTTCGCCAATCCGTCTCTGAAACTCCTCAATGTTGGTACGTGCGTTGATGAGCCTTGGTGGTCCACTGACCATTCTTGCACTGCTATCCAAAGTAACTATCAGGGCAAGGTGGTCACTAGGGAGGTCCCAATCATCAGATATGGAAAGAATCTGGTCTGGAATCCCCTGGTATATGGCAAAGTCAATGCAGGAAGGAGTACCTCTTGCTCCATAAGGGTACCTTGTTGGTGATCCCGTTGCAAGGATCTTTGCTTGTCTACGAGACAGGCTCCCAGCAAGCTGTATGCCTCGTGCATTGCTGCTTCATCCACCCCACAGCCAATGATGAGCGTTCCAATCTCCACCCACCAAGTACTTGTTACCAGCCGAGTTAAGAATATTATTAAAATCATTAATCAATATCCTCTCATTTGGCCTGCAATAGATAGCTCCAAAAACCACATCTCCAGCATCTGTCGAAACTCTAACCGTTGAATACTGGTAAGCCCGATTAACTAAAGTCAACTGAGGGAAATGTATCAGATTGCTCCGAACGAGTACAGCGCAGCCCCCTGCAGCTGTACGATTATCAACCCAATGTACTGGGTACACCTCGAAGCCAAATATTCTTGGAAATGATAAGCCATTCGTCCTGGTTTCTGACAGGAGGATGACCTTGATGTCATGTTTTCGTACTAGAGCTTCAAGCTCTAGTACTTTACCTGAAATGCCGTTGGCATTCCAGATAAGAACCTTTAGTGGTGAATTCATTTTGACAGCAACGCGGTCATAAGCGTGAGGATTTGCTGTTGCATCCCCAAAACTTGCTGCTGCATATCTGCCATTCTCTCAATAGCTCGAGTCATATCCTTGATGGCAGAAGAGATCTCATCTCCGTTGACTGGCATCTGTTGCTCAACTTGTTGTCGGGTTTGACTCTGTTCTTGCTGCTGCTTCAGGCCGCGTCTAGCCACAGCAGCATATGATTGCCCTCTAACTTGTTCCTTAATGAATGAACTTGGAACGTTTACTGGCTCTGGTTCATGTGTTCTGATTCTCCGGATCTGGTTTGGCAATTTTGGGGTTAGGTTGGCGTTTTTAATGGCCTTAGGAGCTCCCGCTCGCCTTATGTACTCGATGAAAACCGTGCACCCCTTATAATTTGCCGGGTGGCTGCAAGAGCAGTGTACGCATGTAGCTGGCACGTCAGGTGACCTGGTGCATTCAGTAGACCGATGGTTATCGCCGCATTTTACACACCTAGGCTGCTTTGTGCAGTATTTGGCTGTGTGTCCATACTCCTGACATCTGTGGCATTTTGCATATTATATTATAGTTATATAGAAAAAAAAAACTTAGCAGTCTGAATATTCTATTAAATTAATATAAGTTGGTATATTCAATTTTATTGAATTCTATACTTACGTATAGACACAGTAACGTTGTAACAATCGTTTTACAGTGAAGTCAATTGACTCACAGTCAAATTAAAATATGTCTATTGAAGCTTTAGATATTAGTGGTGTTTTGGTGCCGCATTCAGTTGTTGCCATAATTGGTGATGGAGCCTGTCTTTTTAGATATATTTCCTACCTTTTATTTGGTAGGCAAGGCTTCCATGGCACCATACGCCAAAATATTGTTGAACATGCTGTAACCAACTGGCAAACTTTGGCTTGCTTCAGCATAAACTTAAATGGAGAGTGTTATAGCTCTTCTGAACAATATGAGTGCACTATGTCAAATTCATATACTTATGGTACTGCATGTGAGCTTCAAGCAGCAGCAGAAATTTTTGCTGTAAATTTCCAAGTTTTTCAGAATGGAAATTTATTACAAGCATTCGCAAATAATATGCATCCTGTAAAAATATTGCGTTTTACCGGTCCATTAAGGAATGGACATTTTGATGTTTATATTCCTTTAGAGGAAGTATTAACTCAAGATTCTGATACGTCAAGTGAATGTATAACTGAAAATGTTAAAAATCCTGTTAAAAGACGTAGTCGATTCACCGGCAAAACAGAAAAAAAGGTAAAAAAAACGTTCATTAGAAAAAGAAGTGATATCAATAGGGGTAAGGGCATAGGCTAATAATCCTGATGCACGTCAAGAAAGGCGTTTGCGTGCATGGAGTGTTAAAGCCATGTCTGGCTTAAACTATGATTTTGAAAAAGCTTACAAGTCAGATAAAATTACTCAACTTGGTAGTATGAATTTGATATGCAAACATTGTAATGCTTTAAAATGGAAAAATTAGCCTTTGGGTATCTGTTGCAAGGCAGGAAAAGTTAAACTTTCACAAAATGAAAGTTTGCCTGATCCACTTAAAAGCTTAATAATTGGTGGACATCCAAAGCATGATCATTTCATTGATCGTATAAGAAAGTATAACAGGTGCTTTCAAATGACTTCTTTTGGAAGTACAAAAATTATAAATGAAAGTTGGTCAACGATTAAAGTCCAAGGACAAGTGTATCACCTAATTGGTAGTGTCCGACCTTTGCCAAATGAAGAAATGCAGTTTCTTCAAATTTAATTTGTTGGTGATGATGAAAAGAAAGCTCAACTACGTTTCAAAAATATTTCAAATGTTGATTTAAGCGTAGTAAAGGATCTTCAATGTATGTTTCATCATCGTAATCGTTATGTTAAAGATCTAAAAATGGCTCTCAATAAAATACCAACAAGTACTAAAGACTATAAATTGATTATACATGCTGATCGAACACCTGCTGGTGCTCACAAAGGGCTTTACAATGCACCTCAATCAAGCGAAGTAGCTTTAGTTATTGTTGGTCAGCAATTTGAATAGCGCGATATTATTATTGAAAGCCAGAATAATAAATTACATCGTATAAGTGAGGTGCATCGATCATACGATGCCTTACAGTACCCTTTGCTATTTCCTTATGGCGAAGATGGCTATTCAGTGGATATACCACAATGGAATCCATTATTAAAACAAGTAAGAAGGCTCTAGTCGGGAGAGCCCGACTAGAAGATACCCTGAACCCAGTTGCAATAAATATATTTAATTTATATAAGACTTTGGTATACTGGCTTAGCTTTCATCGATTAAGTTCAATATCTCTGGTGTTTCTCAACCGATTTGGACGAAATTTTCAGAAAAGTTCTATCATTATCCATTACTTCAACCCTCATTTTTAGATTTTCCAAATTCGATAGTTTATTGTTATCGATATTATGTGTATATCGGAAACCAGAATAGTTATCGATAATTTGAAGCAAACTTGTTCTGCTCATGGTATAGGAGAACTTAAATCCAAAATCTGAAGTCTCTAGCTCTTGTAGTCTCTGAGATCCACGAGCTCATACAAACGGACAGAAGGAAGGACAGACGGACATGGCTATATCGTCTCGGCTGCTGATCAAGAATATATATACTTTATAGGGTCGGAGATGCTTCCTTCTGCCTGTTACATACTTTTGCACAAAACCATTATACCCTTATTTACCAATTTTATGGGTTAAGGGTATAAAAAGAGGAACCAAAAAAAAAGATATCTGCGTTAAGCTTTTACAGCTATAAAATAATGATTCGTCAATCTGAGATAAATCATTTAATTTACTGTCGTTCCCTTTTAAGTCAGTTTTTGGTTGATATGTATGCTAAAATTGAAACAGAAAGGTTAAATTATATTCGCTACAATCAAGCGAAACTCAGAGCAGATAGCTATATACATCTACAAGATGCAATAGGCCAACAAGATGTTGTCACAGCTCAACTTGGTCAGATGGTAATTTTACCATCTTCTTTTACAAGCTCTGCACGATATATGCATGAAAAGACTCAAGATGCTAAGACATATGTTCGCCATTATGGGCGACCAGATCTTTTCATAGCATTCACATGCAATCCACAATGGTATGACATAAAAAGTGTTTTATTACCGGGTCAAAAACAGCATGAACGTTACGATATTATAGCTCGAGATTTTAATTAAAAAGTTAAAGCTTTACTGTCACTACTGACAAAAGATTCTTTGTTTGGAAGCGTGCAAAGTTTCATGTACTCTGTGGAATGGCAAAAGTAGGGTTTACCACATATACATATTCTGCTTTGGTTAGAAAATAAAATAAGACCAGATAAAATCGATAAAATTATCTGTGCCGAAATATCAAACGCAGATGAGGATCCTTTGTTATTTAACATTGTTAAGTCAAATATGATTCATGGTCCTTGCGGTTCATTTAATAATAAATCGCCATGCATGAAAAATGGAAAATGTACCAAAAGGTTTCCTCGACAATTACTTAAAGAATTTGTGACTGGGAAACATAGTTACCCTTTATATCATAGAAGAGCGATAGAAGATGGAAGATAGAAGATAGAAGATTGCATAAATAATCGTTGGGTTGTGCCTTATAGATGTGTACTATTGAGAACATTTGAAGCTCACATTGATGTTGAGTATTGTAGTTCTGTAAAGTCTATTAAATACATTTGTAAATATGTTAACACGGGCAGCGATCAAGCATCATTTATTCTTGAAGACCAACGTAATGAAATTAATATGTACGAAAGTGGCCTTTATATAAGTATCTCAGAAGCGGTATGGAGAATCCTTGCATTTCCCATACATGAACAATAAAGAATTTCAGAGAACGAACCGAGAGCATGATGTGCTAAATTTTTCTTGAGTTAAAAGAGGTTCAGCTTTGGGAAGAGTTCATCCCAATAATACAGAATGTTTCTATTTAAGACTTTTACTGCATTTTGTAAGAGGCGCAACTTCATTTTCAAATTTGAAAACCGTTAATGGTATAGCATACGCATCATTTCAATTGGCGTGTAAAGCTGTAGGATTACTAGAAGATGATAAGCACTGGGATTTAACTATAGCCGAAGCTGTCATATGTCAAAATCCTACAAAACTGCGAGAACTCTTTGCAATAATGTTAGTATTTTGTCAAATTTCAGATGCTCTTAAACTTTGGAATACTTATAAAGAGAGTTTCTCAAATATATCTCATATTTCACAAGACAGAAATATTGATTAAAGTATTGTGAATAATCTTTTAAATAAATGTATTATTTGCATTGAAGATATTGAACTGTCTATTGGTGGTCAAAGCTTGACTTATTTTGGACTTCCACTACCAATTAGATCCGAGGAAATTGTTCCAAATATTGAATATCATAGAGAAACAAATTATGAAAACTTCGATAATTTTGTTGTTAATAATGAGCTACTCCTTACTGCTGGGCAAAAACAAGTATCGCACAGCGCATTCTACACTTAATATTCCATTTAATTTGATTCATTTAGAAACACCACATTGCTCAATTTCAAAGCAATCTAATATTGCTGTGCTCAAAGATTGCAAGCTTATTGTTTGGGATGAGTGTACTAGGGCCATAAAGGTGCTTTTGAAGCTGTAGATCGATCTTTGAAAGACATTCGAGATATTGAATACTTAAAGGGTGGCATAACTGTTCTCTTAGCTGGTGATTTTCGACAAACTCTTCCAGTGATCCCCAGAGGAACAAGAGCAGATGAAATAAATGCGTGCTTAAAGTCTTCAATTTTGTGGCCCAAAATACAGAAAATTGTATTAACGAAGAATATGCGAGTGCACTTAAAAGGTGATAGCATAGCTGGTGAATTTGCAGAAATGCTTCTTCAAATAGGAATAGATTATTTCCAACCCATGATATCAAAATAACTTTACCATCAACTTTGTGTCATGTTGTGAAAAGTATTGAAGAACTAACTCTAAACATATTTCCGGATATTACAAATATGACAATGCATTGGAAACAAACGAGTTTTTATTAAAATCATTTCAAAGTGAAGAAATGACATATAACTCTATTGATTCTGTGACTGAAATCGAAGATGCAGTTTATTACCCCGTCGAGTTTCTTAATTCATTAAATCCGGCTGGCCTGCCTCAACATAAATTAACTTTAAAGATTGGTTCACCTGTTGTCGAAGCAAGTATCTTTACTGGCAATGGTATAGGGGAAACGGGGAAAAGATTGCAAATGCCTTTAAAAGTTTGCTTTGCCTTAACAATTAATAAATCACAGGGACAAACTCTTAAATTAGCCGGACTAGACTTTAGATACGATTTTTTCTCTCATGGCCAATTTTATGTAGCCTGCTCAAGAGTCAGTTCACCAAAAAGTTTTTTTATATTAGCAACAGACGTAAAAACAACCAATTTCGTTTGTAAAGAAGCTTTTAAAAGTTGTTAATAATTGCAAATTAAATTCAATAAGTGGATAAGGCCTGCTGGGGAAATCACAATAAAATATGACGCGCCTGATTCGTTACCTCAATGGTGGCGTGGAAAAGAGAATATGCAATACTTTGTTTTAATTTGTTGTTAAATATTTTCTAATTTATTTATTTTGTATCTATCTTCTATTGCTAAAATTAATATAAACTATTTGCGCAGCGAAGTAAGCGGGCCACTTTCTCGTTAAATTTATATAAGACTACTGACTTAACTTCAATCGATTAAATTCGATATCTCCGGTATTTCTTAACTGATTTGGACGAAATTTTCAGAAAAGCTCTATCGTTACCCATTCTATTAACTCCCATTTTTACATATTCCAAATTCGATATTTTTTGTTATGGATTCCATATGTATATCGGAAACCAGAATAGTTATCGATAATTTGAAACAAACTTGTTTTGCTTATGGTATAGGAGAACTTATATCCAAAATCTGAAGTCTCTAGCTCTTGTAGTCTCTGAGATCCACGAGCTCATACAAACGGACAGAAGGAAGGACAGACGGACATGGCTATATCGTCTCGGCTGCTGATCAAGAATATATATACTTTATGGGGTTGGAGATGCTTCCTTCTGCCTGTTACATACTTTTGCACAGAACCATTATACCCTTTTACCCGTTTGATGGGTTAAGGGTATAAAAAAAGTTGAAAAAGTTAACGGTATGGGAAATTCAACAAGAAACTTAGTACATCTAAGCTAAATCATCATCACATATAAATATTTACTTGCTAATCGTTTTTTCAAACAGTCATTAAATTTACATTATTAATTTTTTAAGGATCCAGGTATATAATGCTTATGACTTTTATCATCAATTTCCCATCTATTTGCAAGGGTCGCTTTTCGTAAGCCATTCAAGCACGTACTAATTTATATTTCACTGCACAGCTTTAAAAATAAGTTCGAAGGCCACGAAACTTTAACATATTTTTTAAACAACATTTAAGGTAGGTTATCTGATAGAAATATTAAATGAAGTTTTACACAGATTCAAGAAAAAAAGTTTAAATTAAGGTACACAACAAAAATAGATAAGTCTAATACTCAGGGGCAATAATGTGATTTGACACAGTTTCTTGTCAAAAAGTTGATCAGTTGAGGTCCTTTCAGAAATGCAACAAACCCAAGAAAATTCCTAACCGCTTGTTCGATGGCAAAATTATAATCGCAGGAAGTTGAATAAAATGGTCTAAATTAGTCAGCCGATGCATTGAGGAATATTTAATGGGCAGATGTGAAAAGGATCAACAAACATGTCATAATTGATAAAAGCACCAAAAGCAAAGAGAGAGCTCGACTAAGAGGGACCCTGACCCTTGACATTATTCGTACAATCATTTGTATAATGCGTGCTTGTGTGTGCAAATGCAATTTTAATTTTAGTTTATTTTTAGTTCATCCCAGCTTACGATTTTGACAGCCGCTTAGTAGCGAAAATAATTGGCCCACTCTCATAAACATTTAGAAACAATCAACGCCATTAACTTATACGTCATGTTAAAAATTTCACTTTTCATAAAATTTTGTTTTTCGCCATTGTTTGAGTTCTCGAGGGAAGAATGAAATCAAAATTAAACACAAACAAGGGGCAAGTAATTTAATTTATTGTTGTTCTGGTTGCTTTTTGTGTTGTTTGCTGTCATTGTCAATATTCTGTTCCATTTAATATCATGTATATACTTATGTGTGGAGCTTAAAAAATATGGTATTTTAATTTTCGCATGCTTTGTTTTCGTTTATGTTTTTAGGTCGTTGTTGATTTTGTGCTGTGACTGTAAATATCCGGCTGAATTTTTAATTAAGCAGCGTAAATTGCTTTTCTTTTTGCCAGGAACGTAGCGGGCTCTAATACATAGGCCCAGAGTAAACTTTACCATGGCGCTAAGGAGCAATTTTCACATTCACCAACATTTTGCATTAAGCTCTGTGTGCTCTGCTTTGTGTGTGTATGGGTGGTAGAGTCTGGCTTAAGTATTTATTTTCCTTTATTTGTCTGCATTTAATGTGAGACCAGCACAAAAAAAAAAAAACCAACGTTTCAAAAGAGGTTTACTTTTCGACTTTTGGTTGCTGCGGTTCCATGCGCTTGCTTAACGAAGGTTAAGTGCGATTATTCTTTTGAAACGGCTTATTTAAAAGTTATGAGCTTAGAATTACATAGTTGAATTGTAAGCGGAAAATCTTATTCAATACATACTATAAAACAAAATTGAATTGAAAAGCTTTTTAACTAGAGAAAATTTTGCAAAGCTTTTGTATGTTTTGACGAGTTTCCTTCTTAACGTGGCACTTGACAGATTTGTATTTAACTGTTCCAAGTATTCAGCACTTTTCCAGAGGCTGTCAGTTTTTGATAGAGGCATTTTTGCCCTCATTAGCTGCATACAAATTTGCAAAATCTACTCTTAAATAAACATCGCATGCTGTTGCTGTTTAATCGAGAAAAACTTAGTTGCGAAACAAACTAAGTTGCTTTTATTAAAGTCAAGTATTTCTTTACTCGATTGTATTAACTTACAATATAGAGTAGTATATCTTCAGCATCCTTAAGTAAGATGATTTGTATGTGTTTTTATTGTTCTCTTTAAACCTTGCAGCTGCGTAAATAACTTCAACATGTTGAAATTGCATTTGCAATTCAAATTTGTGCAACTTAAGATGGATGATAATAAACTGTTGAAAAGGGAAAGCTCTTAAAAAAAGGGATAAAAATTCAAAAGAAAAGAAATTCAATTAAATTTTTGATAGCTTACATCTCGCTTTTTACTATGAAAAACAATTTTATTGAATTATTATTCCATCATGTTCTTTTTATACTCGATACCGAAGGTAACTAGTATATTGGTTTTGTGCAATGTCCGTCATGGTGTCTGTCCGTCTGTCCGTCTGTCCGTCCGTATGTATGCAAGTTTTTCCACACCCTTCAAGCTAGAGACTTGAAACTTTCCAATTCTCTTTATCTATGGGATAGTATATTAAAGTGTCAAGATTGGGGTTCTACGATAACTGGGGGGCTGGCAAATCGATAAATTCGATAACTCAAAAACGATAAATCCGCATATTTCACACACCCTTACAGCTAGAACTACCAAATTTGGTAAGAAGATAGCTACTAGCAACCCCCAAAAAACTGCATCAAAAATTTTGGAGCCACGCCCCCCCCATTCCACCCCCAGACCCCCCGCATTTTAAAGTCAAAAAAGCCTATATCTCCTACAGTTTTCAAGCTAGAGCCACCAAATTTGGTGCCAAGATAGGTGATGATGACCCCCTAAAAACTGCATCAAAAGTTTGGATGCCACGCCCACCGACACTGCCCTAGCTACCCCCATCCACCCCAACGCTTCGTCAAAAACGGGAATGCGTGTATCTTCCAGAGTTGTGGAGCTAGAGCTTCCAAATTTGGTGGGAAGATAGCTAGTAGCGATCCCCAAAAAACTGCATCAAAGTTTTGGAGCCGCGCCCACCCATTCCGCCCCCAGCCCCCCCGCATTTTGAAATCAGAAATGGCTATATCTCCCAAAGTTTTTGAGCTAGAGCCACCAAATTTGGTGCCAAGATAGGTGATGATGACCCTCTAAAAACTGCATCAAAAGTTTGGATGCCACGCCCACCAATACCACCCTAGACGCCCCCATCCACCCCAACGCTTCGTCAAAAACGGGAATGCGTGTATCTTCCAGAGTTGTGGAGCTAGAGCCACCAAATTTGGTAGGAAGATAGCTGGCAACAACCCCAACAGAATTGCATCATAGTTTTGGAGCCTTGCCCAACCATTCCGCCCCCCTTTCCCCACCTTATACAAACTTTGAGCTAGAGTCACCAAATTTGGTATGAAGGTAGCATTTGACATTCCACAAGGATCTGCAGCAAAAATTTGGATGCCATGCCTACCCATAACGCCCCCAGCCCCCCCCCCTTTTCTCACTTATTACAAACTTCGAGCTAGAGTCACCAAATTTGGTATGAAGATAGCAATTGACATTCCTCATTGATCGGCAGCAAAAATTTGAATGCCACGCCCAACCATACCGCCCCCAGCCCCCCTTTCCCCACTTTATACAAACTTCAAGCTAGAGTCAACAAATTCGCTATGAAGATAGCAATTGACATCCCACATAGATCTGCGTAAAAATTTGGATGCCACGCCCAACCATACCGCCCCCAGCCTCCCTTTCCACACTTTATACAAACTTCGAGCTAGAGTCAACAAATTCGGTATGAAGATAGCAATTGACATCCCACATAGATCTGCGCAAAAATTTGGAAGCCACGCCCAACCATACCGCCCCCAGCCCCCCTTTCCACACTTTATACAAACTTCGGCTTGAGTCAACAAATTCGGTATGAAGATAGCAATTGACATCCCACATAGATCTGCGCAAAAATTTGAATGCCACGCCCAACCATACCGCCCCCAGCCCCCCTTTCCCCACTTTATACAAACTTCGAGCTAGAGTCAACAAATTTGGTATGAAGGTAGCATTTGACATTCCACAAGGATCTGCAGCAAAAATTTGGATGCCACGCCCAACCATACCGCCCCCAGCCCCCCTTTCCCCACTTTATACAAACTTTGAGCTAGAGTCACCAAATTTGGTATGAAGATAGCATTTGACATTCCACAAGGATCTGCAGCAAAAATTTGGATGCCACTCCCAACCATACCGCCCCCAGCCCCCCTTTCCCCACTTTATACAAACTTCGAGCTAGAGTCAACAAATTCGGTATGAAGATAGCAATTGACATCCCACATGGATGGGCATCAAAATTTTTAATACTGGTATCGAGTATACCGCAGTCGGTTGCGTCCGACTGCAACGTTTCCACTTGTTTGTATTAACCTATTGTTTTTATTTACATTTAGCTTTTGTTCGAAATTTTCAAATTATAAATATTGTAGCCTGATACAAGCATTAATTATTCATCAACTCTATAAATACCAGACGCAACCGACTGCGGTATACTCGTTACCTGTTAAAAAATGGGTATGAAGAGGCCTGATTCCAAAGGGGTAAAGATTGGCGTATGCAGGTTGGGATGCCACCAGTTATTATGCTACCAAATTTGGTGAATCTTAAAAGAAAACTGTAAAGGATGCACCCATTTCATGAACTATCTTCGTAACGAATTTTGTAATTCTAGCTCAAAAAGATAGACGAATACTTTTTTTCTTCTATTAATAAGATGAAGCGTTGAATCCGGACAATGCATTTATAGTATCATAACAACACAGGAATAAAATAAATATTAGAGCCAAACCTCATGCTGAGCGCATGAGGACTGACTATATACGTTTACTAGTTTTTAAAAGGTGGAGTGCTGGAGGCGGTATGGGTGGGCGTGACATTCAATGTTTTAATGCAGATCTTTGGGGGTCGTTACCAGCTATCTTCGTACAAAATTTGGTGGTATGGGACGCCAGTGTCTGTCTCTTTTCCAATTAAGGTATTTCTAGCTGTAAGGATGTGGGAAATATGAGGACTTATCAATTTTCAGTTAGTGAATTTATTGATTTTCCACACCCCCGCCCATCCAGTAGGCTTAGAACCGCAATCTTGACACTTTATCTGCAATGTTTTAAGTCTCATGCAGACGGACAGACGACATGTCTGTCAGTGCGCAAAACCAATATGCTCTTTACCTTCGGTATTGAGTATTAAAATACAATACAAAATCAAATCATAAAAAGTTTAAAATCCGCTTAACAAACTCAATTACGAATACAACATAACGTTTTACCAGTTTCTCTCCAAATGTATTTTGAAACACAATACCTTTATACGTACATGAAACTATGTAAGTGATTTATTTCTAAATAATCGCTTACATTAAAAACCATTGCTTGTTTGTAATATTATTATTTTATTAAAATAAAATAAATTTATTAAACAACATTGCTCTTCTATTTGATGTAAGCTTTAAAGTGCTAAAAAAAAATGCACGCGCAGAGAAATTAATAAATAAAAATAAATTTAATAAGTAAGGCTACACTTTCAAAAAACAAACACTTTGTCTCTTGGCATTCTTTGGGCCGCTGTCACTTCCATACATAACGATGAACTGCCAACAATAAGAGCTCTGTCCCACACTGCGTATAATTAAGTATATTTTTCTTGCCTGACAATATATTGTTCAATTCATCTTGAATGTGAGTTTTTTTGGCTGGCTTGAGATGTAATGTAAGGGGGCATGCAATAACGCCTGCAGGCATTATTGCAATAAAAAAAGTGCAATAGCCCCTGCAGGCGTTATTGCATTTCTAAAAGTGCGATAACGCCTGATCGCGATGTGAAATAACACCTGCACCATGCGGAAAAAAAATAATTCACCCGCTCTTTGTCCGTACTGTCGGCAAAAAATTAACATATACGAAAAAATTATTTTAAAAAAAAAATAATATACAGTCGAACTTCCATATAACGAACGTCCGTATAACGAATTTTCCATACAACGAAGTCAGCAATCAGAACCCTGCAATTTGATTCAGACAAAAACCCATTCTTTATAACGAAATTTCTCTATGACGAAGTTTTTTCTTGTTACCTTAAGATTCGTTATATGGAAGTTCGACTGTATTAAGCATTTGGAATGTCAAAAATTTATTTTTTTGTCAATGATTCATGTTTATATTAAAAATAAAATAAAATAAACTGAAATATCGTTATTTATAATTTTGTTGCTTTTAATAATAAAAATTATTAGTAATGCAAATCATTTATCAAATCATTTTGCATGAAAAAAGTCTATTAATTTGTAAACGGCTTATAAAATGTATCTTCTGACATTGATGTTATCATTTGACGATAAAAATTTTAAGACAGTTTTCACGGTGCGTGTCGCTTTTCTCTATTTTCTTACAGATGCCTGCCATCCGTATGAGCCATTCAAGTGCCCCGGCGATGGAAATTGTATTTCCATTCAATATTTATGCGATGGTGCACCCGATTGCTCCGATGGCTACGACGAGGACATGCGTCTTTGCACTGCGGGTAAGTCTGAGAGTTATGGAGTCAAGATTTTTTCCCACTGGTTTTCAGTAAATACAGACTGCTTTCACACACACACACACACACACACAAAAACACAAGTCAAAACTGTAAAATACATATACACTCAGTTGGTCAGCAGTTGGCTGTAAGCAAACTGTTGGTCTTTTGATGGGCCGTAAATAATTTGGTTAGGGCCTTTGATGCTTCAACAGCAGAATCAATGCCAGGCTTTAGTGCAATATTGATTTGTGGCTGCCATTCAAATTTGGTAAGGACAACGCATCAGAAAATTTTACTCTTAGCTTGGCAGCCTTATCCCAGCAGGCATTTAGCTTGAATTGAGCGTTGATGGTTGTTGAGAGGCTAGCAGGAAATTAAAGGCAGTTTTTCAATTAGGTCGTTGGGTCCTCGTGCGTCCGCCCCCTGTGTCCCTGTGTGACATGTCATGGGCATCTTCTGAGCAAGTGACAGAGCCAAAATTTACTTACATAGACATCGGGCATTTTCAGTTTAGCCCCGCACTTGGCAAGAACTTTCGAGATTTATTCACAAAGTTTGGTACACTTCTTTACCTTTTTTTTTTGTGGACGCTGCTCACTAGAATCTAATCAAATTAGCCACAGAGCAGATAAGTTTGACAACGAATCAAAAAGTTTCCATTTGCTCGTCCATTTGCACGTTTCAAGTTTCTGGCGAGATTTTAACGTGTAGGGCATACCACAAAACTTTGGCGTGAACTGACAAAAGATTTCGGTTCGTTCGAAAAACTATTAAATAGTGCTGCGGGTGCTTTCAAATTTCAATAGGCCTTATAATCTTTAAAATGTTTATGAGTTTTCCCTGGATAATTTTTCATAAAATAAGTTCATGTATAAATAAAATATTGTTTAAAATACAAAGTACGATTCATACCATAGAAGTCTTAAAATAGGTTAAAAAAATGTTACTTTATTAGTTATTTAAAAATAAAGATCTTGATCCAATCCCAAATGAATGTTAATTAAATACACTTACAATATGTTAAGAAATAACATTGCTAATTCAAGAGCATTTTTTGACTGTTGCAATTTTCTTAAATATAAAATCGGGGATGTACACAATAAAGTGATATAGATTTTATTTGCTGAGACTTCTGTTCGCTACACCACTGCATTCACGTACGAGATTGTAGAACTGACTTCTTTATTTTTTTACTCTTTTTATTCAATTCAATTCAATTCACAAAAGCTGTGGTAGAATGAGTAATGCTAACCTTAGAGTATAAGAGTTGGGCGCTTAGCTTTAACAGAATTATTCAAATGTTAAATTACATTTTAATGCTAAAATTATTGGATTGGGCTCTGACCTAACACTCGTAACAAACCGAGTCGTGGATTCAATGCCCACCAGCGGCTTTTTATAAAACTTTTTTATTTTATTACTACCGTACCGTAGAACAATGTTATGAGTAATATTTTTTTACAAACTAATCAATGGTGAAATTGATGAATCAACCAAATAAGCTAAGAAGTTCGAGCAGAAATACTAGAAATTTTGTACCAATTTCTTTTAAAAATTGTAGTTTTTATTATGCATTTTATAACTTTTTTCGGATTGTATGCTCAATCTATAATGACCTTTCCCACTTAATACGTAGTGCCACTTCCACTTGCTTGAATAAAAAACTTAGTCTTGTGTCATCTGTTCCCGATCTTCGTAACCGCATGCTAAGCGGAGCGGTCGGTCGGGCGGGAGGTGGGTTCGCATTTTGCGCGGGTCCATGCGTTAACAAGCCGGTGCTAAGTATCGTTGGACCACTACGTCCAATGTTCTATATTATTGAGACCCAAATTGTTTTTCATGTACAGCTTATCTAAAGAACAGTAAAAAGATATTGAATTTCTTTATCTAAATCACAGGGTTTTTACAAAGACTCTGTTTTTGAAGCCATTTATTTTAGTTTCTCTACTTGTTATCTTATCTTTTTATAAATGATAAAAAATACTTAACTTACAAAATTATGCATTCTGTCATCACGCTACGTTCTCACAATTCAAACTACTATTGCTTGTGAATATGTCATCAAAAAGCTTGCTTAGATTCATCTTTCACTGGCAAGAACTTAACGTACAAAACAACCTTGAGTATTAGTGCACCAGGCCTTAAAAAAAGCCTTTTTTGTATAGCTTGACGTCTGCTTTTTTCCCCTCAGGTCAATATCGTTAACTTCATTGCTCAATGAATACTTTTAAACAAGCATTGAAGTGCTTAGATTGTCTAGCATCGCTCTGTTTGCATGGACACATTTTTAAATAATTCGAGGGTGCGTGTAACGATTTTATCACCCCTTAGCTTACCCATGAGCACCAATGCTTTCATGCGTCCTGTGTATTATGTGAGCTGCTTATCATCTCTCTCCCTATTGTGAGCACTTCCGGATAGAATAAGCTTCACGGGTGAGCTAAAATATGCAACAAATCCCGACATTCCCTTTTGGGCGGATGTTGTGATTTCGCTTTAGTCCTGTAAGCCGGTCATTTGGTCCTATTAACATAAATTTTTCTTTGAACTTTGAACTTGGCATATGGTCCAAGCTGCATTTAAACAAAGCTTGTTCAATTCTTTGAAGTGAGATTTTTCCTGCTGTGTATGTGATAATAAGCTGTCTGGTGCGGATGTCCCCCTTTATTGATTGAAATTCATACTGTTAGACTGGACAGACAAGAGCTTGGCTTTGTAATACAAATAGTGTATCCTGTCCATTAACATCAGTCGTCTGGATTTTTTGTCTGTTCTTATTTATTGAATCTTTTCTTGTGATTAGAAAACTAACAATAAGTCAACAAATCTTATTAACATATTTATATAATTTAGAGCAATCGCCGCTAAGCCAAGATATTCATTATTTATTATTATATTATTTCTAAAAATATCTACCTTTGCTCTATGTATCTTGCTTTGAATATTCGTGAATTAAATAATGTAGTATTTTCATACTTGGATCAAGTACACAAATGCTTGGATTTTAAATTAGCCCGTTTTGCACTATCATAAAACCCACTAAGAAAAAGTATTTGGGTATTTCATACTTACTCAGTTTAAGAAATTACTTCTGACACTGCCATGCTGTGTTTTAAGTTTGGCATTGTCAGTGTGTATTTGATTTTTTAGATTTTTCAATCAAATATTATTATTTCAAGTTTGTCTCAAGTCTCAAGTTCTGAGAAGATTGATACTAATAACTTTTCATCCTCAAAAAGTTCCAGAACTAAAAATAAGCCCCAGCGCGAGCTTGAAGGTTTGGGCAATTATCCAGCATCGTTATAAATAAATTAAATTAAATTAGTAAGACATTAAATAAAAGCATTGTTCATGAATCTGCATCCGACTTTGCATCCGTTTAAGTGAGAATCTTATCTGTTAGGCAAAATCTGTTACAAAATAAACAGTGCCAAGTTGAAAACAGCTGTTAGGTGAAGTGAATGTGAGAGCAATCTTATTGTTAAAAAGCTAGATAGCGTATTGTATTATTATAAGATGGGAGAAAAACTAAAAAAGAGCAAAGAATTAATTAAGAAATGATAGATGTATTACGAGTCCATAGCAACAAGCTGATGCTTATTACATTTTGTTGAGTAGCTGCAGAATTTAATAGTGAAATCGGATACAGCATCTTGAAATAGGGACATTAAGACCGATTTTATATATTAGAATGAATTCTGCCCACAAAAAAATAGTATACAAAATAATTTTTGTCATGTGACCGTGACAACGACTCTTTTTCGACATCCTTGAAGCAAAAAGACTTGAAATTTTGTATTTCGACCGCTTAAGTATAGTGTGAAGACTGGATTAAAAAAAACTTTATGTATCAAATATGTAAGTAGTTTTTTAAAACAAAACTTAACTGTTTGATGCATTAAAAAAAAAAAAACCAAAATTACTTCATAGAATAATAGCTGTATTTAGTTTTCTGTGTGCACAGATCCAAAACTATATCCTTGAGTAGAACAAAGCTGTACAATCAACAAAATAATTGAATAAGTTGCAAGACAATTACGTGACAAATAAATAACTATACTGTTCTAAATACAAAGTCAAATCGCATTATGCATATTAAACTGGTTTGGAGCGACATATTATATCTCTGTATCATTAGGAAAATTCCGATACAACATTAATTTGTCGAAGTCGTTAAAGATAAATTTAAACCAACGCACTGTAGGCATAAATAAACAATGGTAAAATAGTCGTCTGCAACTGCAAAGTAAACAAACAGCGATGAACGAAACTTTAAGCAAACAGCAAATTGTTGGCACTAATTGCCCCAATTCACCTGACTTTTCTACATCCACTTCCATTTGCTCTGTCCAGTCCTTTGGCCTTTTCTTGACTTTGTTGCCTGGAAGCGTACAGCGTACGTAGGGTAGTTAGTGCCAGTTTAATGAAACAACAGTGCAAAGAAATTAATGGAAAAAAACTATTTTCTGACCATTAAATCATTTAAGAGAGCTTCGTTTTGTTTCTCGGTCTAGATATAGCACCAGACTCAAATGTCTTTTAATAATTATGCACACCACTCTTTGACCCTCTCTGCAGGCTCAAGTTCAAGCGCCGTTGGTTTCCTGTGATTTTTGTGGCCAACCCAGCCAATTGTTGCTGAAATTTATGGAAACGCAGAGTAGTTTTCATGGAGACTAGATTTTCTCTTTTTTATGAATATTAATAAGTGCGCTGCCGCAACTCGTGTTGGTTCATGAAGTTGGAGCTTAGTAAATGAGTAGCGGGCCCGAATATTAGCGAGGCTATTAATATCACTTTTCATAGGAGAATTTAATTAAAATTTTGCATATTTAAAGCACGAATTTTAAGACAATTTTATTTTAAGACAAGAACAAGTACATACATATATATGTGAAGGGTTATCGATATATTGCTGTGTCGATAGGTATCGATTTTCAGCTGTTGTCGTGAATACACACGATCAAGGCATACTTATAAGTATGCCTTGCACACGATCGTACCAGCTAAGTAGTAGAAGTAGAAGTCAAGCGTACAAGAGGTACATACAAGTAGAAGTAGAAGTTGACGCGAGTTAAGTTGAACACTCTAAGTTGCTTAAGTTTAAATCTGAATAATATTAATCGTTGTGGATATGAAATCGATCTTTTTATACTTTAGACATTGTTAATCATATTTAGTTTAATAAACATTACATATATGATCCTGACCAGGCTTATCCTATGCCGTAGAAATTCTAAATTGAATTAACACTCATTGCGTTTTGGTGAATATAAATCTTTGAGTTGCTTCACATTTGTACAGATGATCAATATTAAGTAAAAAACATAGTGCCGCATAGTTAATTTTGGCTATGCCAAGACTATGATACCCTTCACACGTGGATTAATTTGTATTTTTATTTTTTTATTGCGTGAAAATCTCGAAAGACTATAAGGCATTAAATTACTAATATTCGGTGTATCGAATTAACTATGTTAATTTTACGAATAGATATTCAGCTATTCTGTTAAACTCTTATATAGTCTTGTGGTAAGTATGCCAGACTCTCATCCGGTAGGTGCGGGTTCGAATATTTTAGTTTTTTAGTCCAATTTTGTTTTTTTAATAGATTTTTTGTATTTATATGGTGGCTATATCGTAGAATGCTCCGATCGGGATGAAAGCAATCTGTGAAAGTTTCATCAAGATCGGTTCAGCAGTTTGGCCGGAAATCGTGTTGATATGGTAAATTTTTATGGTGGCTATATCGTAGAATGCTCCGATCGGGATGAAATTTTATAGTGAACAAACCCGACATGATCTAAGCAATCTGTGAAAGTTTCATCAAGATCGGTTTAGCAGTTTGGCCGGAAATCGTGTTGAAACAGACAGACAGACAGACAGACGGACAGACGGACGGACAGATGGAAATCAATTCCTGAGCTCGTCCTGATCATTTTGATATATAGTTTATGGGGTCTCCCATCATTCCTTAAAGGCGTTACAGATTCATGACAAAGTCAATATACCCTGTGAAGGGTATAAAAAAACCAATAAATAAATAATAAAATAAGGTATTCCAAATTTATAGTTGCTTGCTCTTCTAGTGTCTGAAATCGGCCGGCTAGAAAGACTGACAAATGGACAGATAAACTTGGCAATTTCGTCTACTGCTATTGAAGAAAACAATAACATAGCCAACGAAAGAAGTAACAGTTATAACAATAAAAGCTGAATGTGTTTTTCATTGTAAATATAAAATCCTTTTAAAAAGTGCAATGGCTTGGGGTAAAAGCTCAAAATTTTGTTCTATTCAAAAACAATATTTTAGCCTAAAAGCCAAAATAAACAAGTAACAGCAATAACAAAATAAAAACTTTAAATGCGCTGCACTCAAACACCCCTGGGAAATTAACATAATTTTGCATACATTTTTTCAAACAAACAAACGAAAAATAAGTTCACATTGGAGTTTACCATGAAGTGAGCAAAGCACTAAAGGGCTAGCGGCCAGAATAGCCTGCAAATGTAACGTAGCTTTATCTAAACTGCTGATATACATCGCTTGAATATGTAACAAGTTAAAGGCAAACTGGCGACAAACACACAGAGAGAGAGAGAGAGTTCGATGTATGTAAAACTGCGGTCCCTGGTGAAATATCCTTAACATACATGCACAGGAGCTAGATGGCTAACAGCACAACAAAGCAACAAAAAGAACAAACAAAATAAAAAAGGACTCGCAAACTGCGCCATTTGCATAACAAATACAGTCAGTAACTGAATCAACTCACACACACATCCGCCTGCCTACCCAAATAGTACAGATCCATTGACTGACGTGTCCTTGCAGTCATTAAAAATACTAACAACAGACAGCATATGTACGTAGAGAACGTTCACAGCGGGCCAAAAGTGCAGCCAGTGGGTTAAAGACAGTAACAAGCGATTTTACTGACTGACCTTAAAATGTTCTTCGCTTAGCCAAATTAAAGAGCAACAAAACTCAATGGCTTTAAAATAGTGATTGTTGAATACTTTAAAGAATACGATACAGAATATTATATAGTGCTAATGGTGTGTTAATTGAAGACAAATAAAGATTATAAATGTCCATAAGATACATATATAAATACATAAACATGCATGCAACACCACTTACTTTAGACACAAACTTAATGTCATTCGTTGGTAAGTGCTTCTTTAATACTCATCAAGCTAAAGCTTAAGACTCTAAGATCTGCGTGTAAGGATACAAATTTTGTGATGGAAAAAAATATAAATTTGTAATGCTTGGTTAGCGAAATGAGGTTGAGGTCATATGATATTTAGGTTTAAAATTATTTTTTTTATATTTGAGTTAAATAGCATTCAGCCTGAAAAGGTTTACTATCTAGAATGTATTTTAGTCCCCGTGTTAAAAAAAAATAACGTGCGTGATTCATTCCTGTTCGCATTTAAACTTCGGACACGAGATAGAATGACATAAACCAAATTTGCACTTGCCAGCTTTATGCTATGTTCACAATTGTCGTTTAACGTCTACCGTTTAAAATATTTAACTTAACAGCTGAATGTCAGGAGTGTACGTTTGTATGCCAAGTGCTTTTCCATGTATCATAAGCAGGCCCGACACCGATTTGTTGATATTTTGGAAAAATTATACTGGCTTACAACTAAAATAAAATAAACCACTAAATCTTTCAACTCTCTCCAATCACAAAATCACAGCAACATGTAGAAAATGTCTGTGAATGAGTAACTAAGTATAATAATAACGACTTTTCAAATAGAGAGCTTTAAACACATTCAAGTTAATTGAGAAACTAAAAAATAAAAGAACGTCAGAGATTTAAAATAACTCAATTTGGAGCTTAAGAGTTCATCGGTTTAAGTCCTGGTCTCGTGAGATATTACCTTAAATGACACTGCCACTTCAAATCCTACTCATGTTCTAGGTTAATGGGAAGCGATTTATAAATGTTACTTTGCTTTTTTTGTCATACTTGCAGCTAAGCGTCCACCTGTCGAAGAGACTGCATCATTTTTGCAAAGCTTAATCGCCTCACATGGACCCAATTACCTGGAGAAACTTTTTGGTAGCAAGGCACGTGATGCTCTCTCCCCGCTGGGCGGAGTGGAGAAGGTGGCCATCGCTTTGAGTGAATCGCAAACGATTGAGGACTTTGGCGCTGCATTGCATCTAATGAGGTAAGATATGGCCTTAAGAAGAAGAAACCTCATAGCAAAAAAAAAAAAACAAAACAAAAAATAAAGCTGTAAATAATGTAAGCTCTTAAACAAAATACATAACCCCAAAGCTATTTATTTAACTTAGTACATTTCCCTCTCTTACTGTGGTTATGCACGAGCTTTTAAGGTCTGCTTCACTACAATTTTTCTTTCCCCTTCCTTTGCCCAGCTGTTTTGTGCAACATCCAACTGTGTCCTTGGTGTTTTTTCTAAATTATGCGAATGACCTATACTAGTATCTTTTTCTGTTCTATGCGCACACGAGCCACAAACAAGTTATGAAATTTTAAAATATCGTATGCTTACCCTTTTACGTGTTTACTTTTTATCTTTTTGTCTGTCATTTATTTGAATATTTCTTTTGTGCGGTTGACAATTCAGCATGCTTGCTTTAACGTACAATTTTCTATTACTTTACCTCGTATAACCAAAAATAGTTTAAAAAGGGTATAATAATGTTTGGTATGATTGTTTGGCGTATTAAAGATTTAGTTTATTCTTAAATGCGAATCTCTTTCTGAAAATATGTGTTGGTTTGACTTTGTTATTTAACTCAATTATGTGTTTTTGTTTAGTAAGATAGTATTTTGGGTATTTAAGATTTGCAAAACATTTAAAGTTCAAGAAACTTTACTTTTAATACTCTAATACCGAAGGTGTAGAGTATATTGTGTTTGTGCAATGTTCGATATGCTGTCTGTTTTTTCTACACCATTAAAACCAGAGACTTGCAATTTTGCAAATGGATCATGTGTGCGTCAGACAAAATGTCAATATAGGGGCACTACGCCCACTGATAAGCTGGGAAATCGAAAACAAGTCGATACACTTCGATAAAACTAGCATACTTCCCACATTTCAACACCTTTAGCAACAAAATTTGGTAGGCGTATAGCCGACTGCCCCCAAAACTCTGCATCAAAAATTGCTATGCTACATCCAACCCTGGCGCTCCCAGCCCCCGATTTTTTTAAAACGAGAATGCCAGTATATTTGTTACACAGTTTGTTAAGCTAGTGTGATCCAATATTGTAGCAAGATAGCAGATTATATATCATTAAATCAGCATCCCCGTCGCCTCCAGCACCTTTGAAACAGGAAATGAATTACAGCTGAAAACATTTTCCCAAAGATCTGAATAAAAATTTACAGGCCACGCTTCAAATGCCTTTATTCTCGACAGCTTTGAAGAGTAAGCTAAAACATTTGGCGGGAAGATAGTTGGTAAAGTTCTGCAAAGATTTGCATCAACAAATTTTTGAAAGCCGCGCCTCCTGCCAGCATACCGCCCTTGCAAACACACTATTTAATTCTGGTATCGCAGTAATTCTCAGTCGGTTGCGGCAGAATGTAACGTTTTGTAACGCTTTGTTTTTCTTTTTAACAAAAATATTACAGGATCGTTAGGGCTGTTATTATAATTGACGTTTATCTAACATTAAAAACGAGCGATACTGTTAACTGTAAAGCAAATAAAAAAAAAAAAATTAAAATTAAGAAATTTAAATAATTGTTGAAATGTCCGCTTATCTTAAAAATGTTTCTTATTATAACTATAATTTAAATAAACAGCTAAAGTACTGAACATTTATTTGGTATGCTTGGAAAATGGCATTATCTACTCTAGTTATTATAACTTCAAACAGCTTCTGACAGCTTTTGCCAAATTAAGGAAACATTTCGTTCTTATGGACTAGTTCAAGGCTTTGAGGTTCGTTTGAGGGCTAAAAGACGCTCCCTGCGGTCTGAAACAATAAAAAACATTTTACCCTCTTCACTAGTAAGAGTTTTTTATTGTTACATGGTGTAAAAGAAAACAAAACTGTAAAAACAAAACAAAGCAAAAAACTCATTAAGCTTGTGATGGCAGAAGCATACGCAAGCTAAAAAGCATAAAAGTGAATTTTCATTAAGTTAAGCCAACAGCAATGAAATTTGCGAAAAATGACATTCGCACATTGAGTGTAGGTAATTGTGGGCAGGCTAGACACATAAAGAGCACAGACCGACAGCCAAATAAATTAACCAAAAACGCCTTCAACTTTGCAAAGGGGGGCCTACTTTGTCTGACTGCCTGCTTGTTCTACCTTTCGCATCTCATCGCAGGCACTTACAAAATTTCATCAACGCGATTAATCGTACAAGCAACCGAAAGCCATATAGAAAATTTGGGTTTGCTGGCTATAGCAAATTCTTGGGGAAGGGTGCAAGCATATTGTATTTATGTCATGTTGTTATTCAAGCTCATGGGCATAATAAAGTTCCCTCTTTTTTTGACAACAGCAACACCAATTACTAAAAACAAACAGAACCTGCAGGGATTAACTAAGCAAAGCGGATAAACCTGACCACGGTAGAGCTGGAATGCATGGGGCTTGAATATGAGTTTCTTTAGTAACTAATGATTAAAGATGGCTTTATACGTAAATTACACATTTGTCCTAAACCATTTTAACAACTTTTCAGTTTCGTTGGTTTAGGGTATAAACATTTTCATAAAAATAACATCTTGCAACATTTATATAAGACTTTGGTATACTGACTTAACTTCAATCGATTAAATTCGATATCTCCGGTGTTTCTTAACCGATTTGGGTGAAATTTTCAGAAAAATTCCATCGTTACCCATTATTTCAACCCTCGTTTTACATTTTCCAAAATCGATATATTTTTATCGATTCCATGTATATATCGGAAAGCAGAATAGTTATCGATAATTTGAAGCAAACTTGTTTTGTTATGGTATAGGAGAACTTATTTATAAAATCTGAAGTCTTTAGCTTTTGTAGTCTCTGAGATGCACGCTTTCATACAGACGGACAGACGGACGGACATGGCTATATCGTCTCGGCTGTTGATGCTGATCAAGAATGTATATACTTTATGGGGTCGGAGATGCTTCCTACTGCCTGTTACATACATAGTTTTGCACAAAACCATTATACCCTTTTTACCCATTTTATGGGTTAAAGGTATAAAAAACATCTATTAAGAAGCCTCTAGGCGAGCTAGCTAGACTAGGAGATACCCTGAACTCTAGACATTAAGCGAACAGTATGTTTGTATGTGCTACTCTGCTACTGCTTGATGACAAAACTAAATCTTCGATATCTCCGGTATTCTTCAACCGCTATCAATAAAGTAATTACTAATCTTCTTTATTTTGTCTAAAAATTTCAGCTTCGAGCTATTCCGTTTATGTTATTATTATAATCGATAACATTATTGCAATCAATCTTCGATATATCTGGTTCTCATCAGCCGCTTTCGATTAAGTTATTACAAATCTCTTTTATTTTGTCCGTAAACTTCAAATCAAGCTTCGAGCTATTCCTATTCAAGATATTTTTGTTATCGATAACATAAAGGGAAATGTTCCAATGGTGGACACTGTACCTAAGTCGGAAACCCTGGCAATTTTAGTGAGTTTTGTTGTCAACGGGCTCAAATTACTGTCAACAATAGCTCTCAGTGTCGGCTTGCTTTTTATGTGGTATGCAGGTGTTTATAAGTAGTTTTGGTTGCTCCAGAGACAAAAATTAAAATATCGATTTTGTCATGCAAATTTTGTAATTTTTCAACGCATTTGTAACTGATTTATTCCAAGATTCAGCAAAGATAAATTGAATTTTTTCTTATTCGTGTTTTTCATTCTCTTTCATATTCTGCAATGAAACATTGTTTTTTTTCAATACTTTCGGTTCAACATACACATATGTCAAAATTATGTTTTTTCCTAAGTTGGAAACCGTTGATGTTCCTTAATTACATATAGATATTTTCATTCATTTTTACGGTCTTTTTTGCAATTTTTAGTTCAAAATGAGTTCCAAACGTACATTTAGCCTGTGCAAAAATCCAAAATAGCTACATCACATGCATCAATTGCGATTCAAAATATTCGGAGCAAGAAAAGATTTTTCTGGCCTTTTATCGACCCATTTTTACCAAAATTTGTTTGATTTTGATTTTTTAATTTAATTAAAAACAAAAACTGCAACAAAAACTATAATTTGGCATCACATTAGAGTTTATTCGGCGGATTTTCCAAAAACTAAGGTGGGTGTCACAATTAGGTTCACTTTTTGGAAATTAGTGATTTTGACTTTTTTCAGTAAATGTTATACATCTCTCAAGAATTGAATAAAGTGTGTATATCTCCTTAGACAGATCGAAGTGCAATTGAACAAGCGTTTCAACGATACCAACAGTTAAGCTTAAGATTCGAGATATTATTGTTATCGATAATATAATTGTTGTCAATCTTCGAATCTCTGGTGCTCGTCAATCTCTTTCGATGAAGTTATTACAAATATTTTCTTAACTTTGTATGTAAATTTCAAACCAAGCTTAGAGCTATTCAGATTTAAGATATTATTGTTATCGATTACATATGCATATCAAAAATGACTCGTTATCAATAATTTTTAAGTATATAAAACCAAGACTGCAACCAAGGGCAATATTAACTCTTGGTGCCCGGACCGTTACGCTACCGATAAAAAAAAACTAAAAATTTGTATAATTAACTGATATTTCTTTTAGTTGGATACCCTGCTTTCATACTTTAACAGTTTTAGTTAAGGTTATAGCTAAAGCTTTACTAATATTTGTATATGTTGTTTTGCAGATCTGATTTGGAGCACTTGCGTTCTGTTTTCATGGCTGTGGAAAACGGCGATCTCGGAATGTTGAAATCGCTTGGAATCAAAGACTCTGAATTGGGAGATGTTAAGTTCTTTTTGGAGAAATTGGTCAACACCGGATTTCTTGACTGAGTAGCGCCGGATCCGGCTTCTGGATTTTATTATGCACACGCACATCCCATTAATCCTAATTTTTATTCGTATTTGGGTACGCCATATGAGAACTACAATTATTAGACAGGTGTTACCCAATCACATACATTTACATACCCATTAAATGTTTTCTCAAAGCTTTCTCAATTCTTTTGAGTTTCCAAAATTAATTTTTATGCTTTCCCATCCCTTCCATACATTTATTTGCTTTCAATTTAAAATTAAATTTTTTTAGAAATCCCTAAAAAGCAACAAAAAATATTTAAAAAAAAAAATGGAAAATTATACAAAACTAAAAAAAAAATAACATTCTTCTCTGAAAAGTGTTTTGGTCAAAGGTAACAACAAATCTATCAAAAGCGACGATAAATCAACTTCTCTAATACTCATTCCCAATTCTTCAGCGCTCTTTCAATGGGTCTAAATTTTTAGCCTTCAGTTCGTTTGTGTTGAAACTTTGTCAAATTTTTGAGGAAATTAACGCGCATATTTCAGTAACTGATCGAAATGTTCCAGCAAAAAACAAAATTCATTAAAAATATTTTTCACGCAAAATAAAGCAAAAAGTAGAAGCAGGATCGTTCGGCAAAAAAGGAACCAAACAAACAAACGAGAAATACTTAATAAAAAAAATAAAATTACATTAATGTTTATGATACGAATTTTCTCTATCTAATATGTGTATACTGACTATATCAATGTATTTTTAAGTGTTTCAATACCTTTAGCTTCAATCCCCCAAAAAACACACTTAAGGTATTCACTGAAGCAGAAATTCAACATTAATATTGTACGTCTCAGCAGCAAAGAAACCATGGCTATCAGTAAAAAACCTTCCAATATATATTGCTTACATAGGAATACAACTATCTTTTTGAAACTTCTTTTCTATACACACAAATTCTTACATGCATATTCAGACCTAACGTCTAGAGCTTGTTGTTAATTGAAGCCCAGTAGATTAACATTCAATGTTTCAATTTGCAACTATGCGAACAACAAATAATCTATATTACCTAGTACATATATTTAGAAAAAATATATAGTATATATTCGAATATATTCACTAATCGAAAATCTCGGGCTACTGTACACAATTATTAACCCAAACAAATACAATTGTCGAGTTGCATAATTTATGAATTCAAAAACATTACATATCCTGAAAATCAAAACAAAATAATGATAAATTATACACAAATTTTACCTTACTCGAATATTTAACAAAAATAAACAACTTAAGTGTTAGCTTACTCAACATTTTTACCACAAATACTTTTTGAATAAATGTTAAAAATTTAAAAAAAAAAAAAGTAACGAAAATGAAGCTTATACGATTTACAATTTTGACTCAAAACTGACCCTAAAACAATGCGAATGGTAAAACGATTTTGACATCAATTAACTTTCTTGTTTTCGCACTTATATTACTTTTCCTTAGATGGAACATAATAAATATATGTATTAAAGATGAGCTCCTTGTGGAGTTTAAAATGTTACCAAGAGAGCACGGAATTGTTATAACGAAGTGAAAGTAACTATTACTGAGGTATTTCAGCCCAAATTCAAAGCAAGTAACGAACCCAACGTTCTAATGATGATAGATCAGTATGTGTGCAAGCCGAAAGCAAAAATTTAAAGAATACAAATTTAAACAAAAAGCTAAAATAATAATGGAGTTATAAGTACCTTGAATTAGCTGGTAGAAAAAAATGTAACTAAGTGTCGATAGAAGCAAGAATTCAAAAATGAAAACCAAACAAATGATTTTTAATTTAAAAAAAACATTTACTTCTTGTTGTCTACTAAAACGATTAAATGTACCCAACATCAAGAAGCCACATTGGAAAACACTTTTTACAGTGGTATTGAATAAAAAAAATATATAAAAATAAAAGATCCATTGAACTATATATATAAATATGTATAGAAATCCATATGTATGTGTAAAATTACTTAAGTATCGAGCAAAAGAGTATTTATTACAAATATTTAATGTGTGTACATGCCACCAATGTAAATAAAGAGACAAGCTACATATTTCATTTGGATGCAAATGAACGTTGAACGCGAACAAATTAAAATAAAAAAACACTAAAATGAAAACCAAGTGATAGTTTGATTTTTTTTTATAAGCATATATATAAACATCTGATCTTTGTGTAATGATTCTACACTTTTAAATAGTTTAATTGAAATCCTATTAAAGTTCTTCAACATATTTACTTTTCACTTTGCAATTATTCAACGATTATGCGTTTGAAAATTTTATGAACCATATACAATAACATATGTATGAAAATTAAAGTATAAGCCACAAAACAATATCAAATACATATCAGCGGGATTGCTATAGATGTTATTAAACGCTATAAAAACTGCAAACACTAAAACTTAAAGCCTATAAATAGGCATATCTGCAAAACATATCAATGAACGAAATTCAAACATATCAAATATAATTACAAGAAATCAATATACGAAAAAAATTACAAAATAACTCATATCACAAATAAAATTCAAAAAAAATTTACATTCAAGCACTTACCTTAACTTTTATGTTGGCTATGATTTTTTTATTGCATTTGTGACTTGTTTCAGTATTTTAAGCCCAAAACTGACCCAAAAATAAATTAAAAAGCTGAAACAACTCTGCAAATAATTTTTTAGAAAAAATTAAAACAAATGTTAGCTATTATAATAATTATACAAATGAAAATTCTGTTTTATTAGTATATTGTTTTTTCATAATTTTTGTAAGGCATGTAATAGTTGCGCCCATGCATACAACATATATTAAGTACATTAATATGTGTATGAGTATTTCATAAATTACCAATAAGCATATCAGAAAAAGGTAGCAAAACTATTACAGCAAACAAGAGTTAAGTACTCTTCAAAAATGACACAAAAAAACCACAAACAAAGATTTTGAAGTTGAGCTTGCAATTCAATTAACAAAGAAAAAAAAAATGCATATTAAAAATAATACTAAAATAAAAAATATATCTACAAAAATTCTATGTGTATATGAATATAAATTTAAATACAGACACATAAATAAAATTTTTAACATTCCAATGATGCTATTTCTTTGGTGTGCTGTTTTAAAAACAAAATACCCAAATGTGTTTTATTTATTACTGAAGGTTTGCCGAAGAAACATAAGAATAATTGCTATTAAAAACCCATAAAAGATTTTTGAAAAACAATAATAAATTGGATTTCCTTACTGATTGATTTGGATACAAATTATATTCTGATACCGAAGGTTAAGACAAGCTGTAGTTGGCCAAGTTTGGTGGAAAGATAGTTGGGAAGATAGAATATGAAGACTTCACCCACGCATACCCCACTTTAAAAGCTAACTACTTACTATTTAATACTGTTATCAGGCTATTTTGCAGTATTTTTCACTTGTTTTGTATTTAAATTTAAATTAAATGAAAGTTATATGTACTATATTATTTCAATATATTTTCAATTACATTTTGTCCGACAGTCTTATAAAGTGAAACCTTTTCAAAGAGTTTTAAAAGATTTTGTAGCAAGTAATTTTCTTCGTTGTTGTAGTTTTCGTTTGGATTTCCAGCATTGATTTTTATTTGCTATCTAACAAAACTTAAATAAATATGAAATTTTACAAAAATTACTATATTAGTTCCTAAAATCATCAGGTAAGTTGCTCGCTTGTTCCAATAAAATTTTGAAATTTCGATGCGTTAATTGTTGACACACAGTCTCCAAATGAAAAGGGTTCTGTATGTATTTTACAGCTTTACAAAATAAAAGATTTTATTAAAAGTTGTCCTGGATGTTTATATATTTTTTTTTTTTATTCTTTATTTTTATTAATGATATCGAATACACTATGTGCTTTATAATTTTAGGTTTCACTAATTTTTTTTTGAGCTGAAAAATTAAGTTGTTTGAACACACTGAAAGGTGTCAGAGTCAAAAAGTTGTTTTCTTCTCGGGGAGTAAATATCTTATTTTTCATACAAAGAAGATGTCATAAGTAAGAAGTAAGATCAAATCGGTGTATTTGTCATTGTATTAGTGTTCGTGTTGTAAGCTTGCATATAATCATATAAGATCAGTTGAGGTTAATTCCAAGAATAGAAGAAAAAGCACTGAAAGTTAGTTTTGCGTGCGTTCGGTCGAAGCATATAATGAGAGCCAATCTGATACCGAGCCCAAAGCATTTACGTTAATTGCACTATCGATATATGATACGATATAGTGATAGATATGAGTGTTGCCAGATTATATGCAAGCTTACAACACTAATTGATTGTTAATGACAAATATGAACACCGATTTGATTTGACATAAAGCAAACAATATATAAAAATAATAAACAACAAAAAAGTGTATTGATGGGTATCTACAGCTTTGGGGGTAACATATAAAAAATAGTAAGATTCTAGATTTTTACACATTTTTACACATCTCACGTGTGATGGGACTCACATTAGTTTTTTTATTTTTTGTTTGCTAGACTATTCATAACTTTGTTTTAACTTTAATACGAGAATCTCAAAAATAGATTAAAATTGAGCTATAGCTAAAAATCATTGATGACTGAAGCATTATGTGAGCGAATAGATCTAATATCAATCTTAAAGCAGACTCACATGTTTCTATTTTCTTATTGACTATTGAAATTGTAGGAAAAATTTCGATTGGCGCATTCAAAAACATAATTATTAAAAGGTAAATAAATAAATTTCAATTATCGTTGTCCGTTTTTTGTTCACGTTAATGTCGTGTTAGTGTTGCATCAATTAATTAAAAATTGAGCTATCAGTAAGCTATTTATGGGTCTTACTTGTTTCAATACACACATTTGAGTGAACGAAACCAGTTGGAATTCAACAATAGCGATTAGATAGGTAGTTTATGCCAGAGTGCACTAACACCTTAAGAGCCTTCATCGACTTCCACCACTACTTTCGCCAAAGCAAGTGAAAAGATTGAGAGGGAGTGAGAGAATGAGTTGTAGGAACATTATGAGAGGCATTTTAAAGTGTTAGCACTTGAAGGTATGTTGTGAGAGGCAGCGTTTGCTGAGCCAATCTCTTTGTTAATAAAACATTAATTTTATTTTTGTTCATTTTTTATAACTTCTATAAGTATTCTAATCAGCTGGGAGACGTTTGCATTCTGTTTCTCATTTGAGCTTGTGATAGCCTTCGTAGTATTTGTATTTACTCGCTGTTGATTAGAGGCTCTCCCTAACAGTTGTCGCATTAGTCGTACTTTAAATTTAAGCGCATTCGGTCATCGGTTCTCGGTAGATGTGTTTTTTAAACGTATTCTTCTCACACTAGGTCATCAAATATGCAGTTTGCGTAGAACAAACATGCGAATTAAATTAAAAGTAATTAAGCTGTTTTCACAGTAAATATGTGTTCATCCCCTAGACAATTGTAAAGCGCCGTTTCGTTATGGCTTAAAAAGTCAATAAAGTTAAAGTGTTTTAAGCATCGTCGACTTTTGCAGTATTTTTAAGTTGAGAGTACTCAAGTCCCGTTAAACGATTAATATTCCTAAGCTGCCTACAAGTATGTGATAGTTTATAATTAAACAATAATATCTATTTCGGATGGGTCTTAAAAAAGTTTTTTTTTTTTTAATTTGTGTAATTATGAATTATAGTGTGCATGTTTTGAGTTTCTCGATTCTCGGAATAATGCTGTTAAGTTTAAATTACAGAAAAAACGTATTTAAACAATGCACGATCCGAGCGATTATGATTCGGTTTATAGCGAGGAGGACTTCTTGGATATTGTACAGGGCGCTTCAACGCCGCCGTTAATGAACTATGATGAGTTTCTTGTTAAGACGATGGGTGAGTTTCTGAGATTCTGAATTATGATTGTGCAGACATATACGTTTCTGTATTAAATTGTTTGAATTATGTATGTGACATTTTGCAAGTAGATATAAAATTTTCTACACCTGAAGACGGTTCGCTTATCTTGTGTTTGTTGTGGACTTAACATTTTGATAAAATGCTTTTGCGTCAAAGTTTCTGCACATAGTATGTACATATATATAAAGCGAAAAGCCGGTCAGTAGAATGTGGTGAATTTATAAAAAAAACAAGTGGAAACGTTGCAGTCGGACGCAACCGACTGCGGTATACTCGATACCAGTATTAAAAATTTTGATGCCCATCCATGTGGGATGTCAATTGCTATCTTCATACCAAATTTGGTGGCTCTAGCTCAAAGTTTGTAAAAGTGGGGAAAGGGGGGCTGGGGGCGGTATGGTTGGGCGTGGCATTCAAATTTTCGGTGCAGATCTATGTGGGATGTCAATTGCTATCTTCATACCATATTTGGTGACTCTAGCTCGAAGTTTGTATAAAGTGGGGAAAGGGGGGCTGCGGGCGGTATGGTTGGGCGTGGCATCCAAATTTTTGCTGCAGATCCTTGTGGAATGTCAAATGCTACCTTCATAACAAATTTGGTGACTCTAGCTCAAAGTTTGTATAAAGTGGGGAAAGGGGGGCTGGGGGCAGTATGGTTGGGCGTGGCATCCAACTTTTTGCTGCAGATCCTTGTGGAATGTCAAATGCTACCTTCATACCAAATTTGGTGACTCTAGCTCAAAGTTTGTATAAAGTGGGGAAAGGGGGGCTGCGGGCGGTATGGTTGGGCGTGGCATCCAAATTTTTGCTGCAGATCCTTGTGGAATGTCAAATGCTACCTTCATACCAAATTTGGTGACTCTAGCTCAAAGTTTGTATAAGGTGGGGAAAGGGGGGCGGAATGGATGGGCTAGGCTCCAAAACTTTGATGCAGATTGTTGGGGTCGTTGTCAGCTATCTTCCTACCAAATTTGGTGGCTCTAGCTCCACTACTCTGGAATATACACGCATTCCGTTTCTGACGAAGCGTTGGGGCAGATGGGGGTGGCTAGGGCGTATTGGTGGGCGTGGCATCCAAACTTTTGATGCAGTTTTTGGGGGGTCATCATCATCTATCTTGGCACCAAATTTGGTGACTCTAGCTAAAAAACTGTGGGAGATATAGGCTTTTCTGATTTCTAAATGCGGGGGGGCTGGGGGCGGGATGGGTGGGCGTGGCTCCAAAACTTTGATGCAGTTCTTTGGGGTCGTTACCAGCTATCTTCCTACCAAATTATGTGGCTCTAGCTCCACTACTCTGGAAGATACACGCATTCCCGTTTTTTACGAAGCGTTGGGGCATCTGGGGGCGGCTAGGGCGGTATTGGTGGGCGTGGCATCCAAACTTTTGGTGCAGTTTTTGGGGGGTCATCATCAGCTAAATTGGCACCAAATTTGGTGGCTCTAGCTTAAAAACTGTAGGAGATATAGGCTTTTTTGACTTTAAAATGCGGTGGGTCTGGGGGTGGAATGGGGGGGGGCGTGGCTCCAAAATTTTTGATGCAGTTTTTTGGGGGTTGCTAGTAGCTATCTTCTTACCAAATTTGGTAGTTCTAGCTGTAAGGGTGTGTGAAATATGCGGATTTATCGTTTTTGAGTTATCGAATTTATCGATTTGCCAGCCCCCCAGTTATCGTAGAACCCCAATCTTGACACTTTAATTTACTATCCCATAGAAAAAGAGAATTGGAAAGTTTCAAGTCCCTAGCTTGAAGGGTGTGGAAAAAACTTTCACACATACGGACGGACAGACGGACGGACGGACAGACGGACAGACACCATGACGGACATTGCACAAAACCAATATACTCTTTACCTTCGGTATCGAGTATAATTATGTATACAAAGCGAAAATATTTAATGATTTTTGACGTAGAATACGTCTTAATTTTCAATAATGAGGTCTCAATCTGAAAAAGTTCTTGTTGTAATTTGAGAGTTTCACAAAATCGCTTATTGCTCATGAACTAATGGATCAATTTTCCTCCAAAATATATCACTTTAAAGCCAAGGCTTTATACTTTCAATAAATATATATTCATCTATGTATTAATTACATTTTCTTTTAAAAAAATGGAACCAAAAATGTTTACATTTTTGCGACATTTCGAAGACTTTAAATTGTTCTAGCAATCTCAAAAATTCATCAAATACGCTAATTTTTTGGAATATAAGTTGAAATGAGTTAAAAAACATTAAAGCATTCAAATTTTGTATACTTTTGCCAAAAATATAACTTTTAAGCCAAAACACAGTGCAAAACTCATTACTTTATTTATATTGTAAATTGCTAAAAAAACTAAACAACGATATTTTTATTTTTTTCTCAATATAAAAAATATTTAATTTCATGCGGTGTTGATTGATATATTCTAAGTATGGAAATTTCATTAAAATATTCGGGCATAATTAAATATTTTCAAATGTGTGTTTTATGTGTATACAAGTTTAGTGATGTAAGCAATAAGTGTGAGCGAGTGCGATATCGGATAGCATGTGCATATGGTTTTGTTTTATATGCTTAAAATTTTTAAATTTCAGATAATATACATAATACTTTTTTTACTTTCAAATTTTTTGTTGCACAAGGACAGACGTATTCTACGGTTAAACTATGCGCACGTGTGATCTAACAATTTTTTACTAACTATATTGCATCTGTAATTTTTTATTAACATCGTACCTTAAATTATTGGGTCATAAAAAAATATGCCATAAACCAACTCATAAGATTTTGATATTTTCTGTTTCAGTGGATTTCGAATTCCAGTTTTCAAACGAAACACAATGAAAATGAAACAATTGGGCCGGTTTCAGTTAATGTTAGTTTACAGTGAGGCAAACAGATAAACAAAGCCAGGTTAACATACTCTTATATATAAGAAAATACTCAAGCTGACCAAAAACAGTATTTAAAGTATCACAGAACTTCATTTATATTTATTTTAATTTTTATTCATAATTTTAAAACAATTGTTTTTGATAATAGAAGTGAGTTATGGTAATAGATTGCCAATTCTAATGAAAATGCCAATGTTAACATAACATTTCAAACTTTGTGTTTCCGCTCTCAGACGGTTCGCTTACCAGTGTTGTCAATAGAATTTAGCCGTTTTTTTTTTTTTGTTTTTTGTGAATATTAAGTTTATAAAATTGCGTTCGCAAAAGTTAAGGTGATATAATCATTGAATAAACTTTTATTGCAAATGCAAGTTCTACTTACAAATCAATTACGCTTGAAAGTCAATACGCCTTGATTAAACTCATTTCAGCAGTAACACTTAGCAGTTTCTGGCTGGCATACGATGCCTCTCAAAAATAGCCAGCTCTGCCGCTTACTCTCAAGATCGGTTTGCTCCAATCAGACAGTCACGACAGCGCAGTCGCGCGAGTAACTTTGTTTTAAGTACGCGGAAGGTTTTTACGTTTTACGGTCGAGGTAACAAAAAAATAAAAGGAAAGAAAAACAACAAAGTGGCGGAGAAGAAGCAGTGCAAAAGGGTGGCAACAAAAGCGAATAAAACTTCGCCTTGCTCTGTGATATTTGCCGTAAAATTGGATAAAAATTATTAATTCCGCAGAGTATTATCTAAATGTGTGTTTGGCTTAAAGGCAGTGCAAAAATGTATGTGAATGTTGATGCCATCATCGGTTGCGACGCAACAAGTTCAAGTGTATAATGTGCTTGTGCTTTTTTTATTTTTATGGAAGCCACAAGTTGGTTTTTTGTGCAACAAATTTAATATTTATTTTATGAAACAAGTGTAAAATTAAATTGGTCTTTTTTGTGTTTATTTAATTGGCTTTTCGTGTGCGTTTTACCAACGCAGAAACATTTTTTCTGTGGCATTTTTGTCTTTAACTCTTTTCTTACTCACACACACACACGCAGAAAATCAAACATACATACATGCACATGCATATACTCGCACACAAGCACAAACAATTGTAGTTGTTGTTACTGGCTGATTCTTTGACTCACAAATTACCCGAGACGGCAACAGCGACGAGGCAGCGGTAGCAGCAGTGAAACTGTTGTCTGTTTCGTAGTTTCATCGTTTCATATCTGGTTTTCCCTTTCCATGCGCGTGCTTATTGGAATGTGAGCGTGTTCACTATGTTCCATTTCCCAGACGTACCACAAGACTCAACCGGTGTTTGATTTCTGATCGAGCGCGAAAACGTGAGAGCGCGATCAAAGCAACCACCTGCGCTCCCCTCGCTCACTCTCTATCTCTTTAATTTTCTGTCTCTGCGATAAGAAATATATAAAGCTCGGAGTGCACTATCAAAATAAGTAAACAACCAACTAAAAGTTGTGTTATATTAACCAGGAAACAGCAAATATCATGCAAACAAACAAGAAACTCAGTAAGGTAAATAGTATTGTGTCTTTAAACGTTAGTATGTGGTTCTGTACCGCTCTCTCTCACTCTCTCTTTTCTCTTTTTCGCTCACTTTGCCATCGTTTGTGCTTCTTTCGGTGTGTTTGGTTTTTATATCTTGTCTCTGTTTGTTTTGTTTTGGAAAACATTGAAATAAAGGCGGGAACATTCAGGTGTCAGTTGTGTTGCTTCCTTTTTTGCTTCTTGTTACCCCGTGATTTTTGGCAACATTTTGCTTTTTTTCTTTTAGAAACCCACGACACAGCCATTTTTTCAACACTTATCGCGAAATATAACAAAACATAAAAGAAGGTGAAAAATTAAAAAAAAAAAAAATGTCCCCCAAATAGCCAACAACAGTCGCTTGTGTTATAATATAAAAAAGCGAATGTTTTTTATGTGATTCAACGATTTTACATATTTAATTAGAAAACAAGTAAATTTAAGTGTTAAAAACGCACCAAAACATTGGATTAAACTCATATTTTATGCAAACCGATACAACACTATGGAACCAGCGATTTTAATTGGTAAGTTAAAGGTATTCTTATCTTTTGTAAATCACTTTAAAATATTATTTAGGCCCAATTTCTCAATGCCTGGCTAGGGTGAAACGAGCCACAAACTAACCGATGCCTGAGTGCCGGTCAACATTTATACCCCGTTTGAGTGCCGATATAAATATCACTCAAATCATCGTTAGGCAAACAGCTGACTAAAGTTGACACTTGCATTGTATTTATTTTATTATATAATATTTTGATTTGCCTGCACAATGTCAACAAGTACATGATCCTCAGCAACTGACAAGTTTTTAGTTAAGACAATATTTTTCTTTTTTCACTTTATAAAACATTCAACAGTGATTTTCATTTTATTTATATGAAAGCTATGAATTCTTACTTTTTTTTTACTTTAATCTCAAAAAATTTTTTTATATGACCTCATTGGCAAAGACACCCTTTATAAAACAGAAATGTCGCCAGCAGCATACAGAATAAAAAAATATATGTTTTTTTTAAAAACTGAGAGATATTACTTAAGTAATCGAGAGTAATTAAAAAATAATCATAATCATACTTTTTGATTATTTTCGCCTCTTTTTTTTAATCCTTAAATAATCATGTTATAATTTGGATTATTTGTAATCTTAATCAATAAGTGACTATAAAAACTCTGAGAACAATCGTAATTAATAAATTATTTTGCCGAAAAGCACTTAAAAATATATTTACTAATGATTAAGATTAGTAATAATTATTTTACAGTACACTCAACCAGCTTAAGTGTTGCACTCTTCTTACTTTAATAAATAATACATATTAAATTAATAATATTTTAAAATGGCTGAAATCGCTGCTGCTTTTGCCACAAAATATTGACTTTTAAGTGAATACAAATTGGACATCATCAATATTGATGATCAAATCGTTAATGAATTTCAATTAATGATCGGGTTGCTAAAATTGCAATTGCTTACAAAACTACAGCCTGCACTTAGGAAGCTCGACGCCAAATGGAAACCCATTAAAAGAAATTGGAGTAACAAATTGCAAGTTGTAATCTTGAATAATTTTTTTATAGGCTTAAACATTTTTCACTCGCTCAATGGAGACTGCCCCACATTAAGGCCTGTCAGATATACAGATAGACAGACAGACAAACGAAAGATGAACAGACAGAAAGACAGTGTGGCCATATGCAAATGAGCATTCACATTCGCATTCCAAACCAGTAAGAGCCGCCCACTGCATGTAACAGACAACCTATAGACGCATGTTGACAAAACGTACACTTAAAAAAATCAAAATTTGGTTGAAATTTTTTGCATTAAGATCTCGGTTTGTGTATTTACCTATGTATATGCAAACAATTTAAGTTATATTAAAGAGTTTGAGCATAGATAATTCTTGCTTTGAGTAAAGTTTGTTTTTAAACCTACAAAATTTGTTAATGTTAAACTCAACTGATGTTATGCAAATTATAAAAAAAACCTTAAATACATTAAAATATTACCAATCAATGCAAACCAATTTATTATTTGACTTTGATTTGCTTATATAAATAAAATAATTTATTTTTAAGTGTAAATACGTTAATACACAAACTAAATAAAATATGTATACTACAAAAAAAAAAAAAAAATAAATAAATAAACACAGTGTAAATTTTTTCATTAATAATTTTAGTTTATTTATTTTGAGGATTTTCTGACGTTGTGCAATATATAAAAAACTTACTTATTACGTAAGGAAAAATATTTATTAAAAAAATTATATTTTGAATGCTTGGTGGGAGTTTTTTTATTTTTTGTTTATTTTAAGTTTGATTGTAAAAACTTATTAACGGTTTTTCTAAGTGTTTATATATAAATATATAGCTATATAACAAAACTAAAACTCATACACGAATTGTGGCAAATGGCAAACACAAATTGGTGCGGCTCGTAACCAAATCGAGTCTCAATTACAGATAGATCCAAACACTTAGCCCGCAAGCGTCACACAGTGGTTGGATCTCATTAGTAAGCGGGTTTCGCAGCGGGGCGAAGAGTGAGCGCAGATTATACATATGTGCATACATATGCTTACTTAGTACGCAGTATCTGGGTATTTAGATATTATTGTACTTGTGGTGCTTATAAAGCGTAACCGCCGAAACAGTGCCGGGAATTGGACCACGCCCGCTGCTTGTCTGATCATTAAATGCTCAGCCAAATGAGCAGCAGCTCTAGAGATGAAGATGCCCACTTTGTGTGTGTGTGTGAGTGTGAATGGGGTGTGTGCCCGTGCCAAGCGTGTGCAACATGTGGTCACAATCGTGGTTGTTGTTGGAAGCAAGCTGACAACTGTCTGGGATGGTGTAAAAATTGTTAACAAAAAAAAAATACTAAACAGAAATGGGGGACGGAAGAGTTTCAAACAACTTAAGACATCTTCTTCTTGCACATTTTTGTCAATGGGGTTAATTAAACCGGGGCTAAAAACATACAAACGTGTGTGTTTCTGTTGTGGGACGCTGAGAAAACTAAACGATGCTGAAACCGCTATCACCCAATTTTGCAGAACGGAGGCGACAAGCTGGTGAAATTTGTGACAGTCTCTGGGGACCACTAAAGAAATGGATGAGTTCGTATGAAACTGAAGGAAAGAGCGAACATTTTGCGTTTAACCCGATTCAAGTTGAAAATTTTTAGTTTTGCAGCTTATTTTAGTTTATGAAGTATATAATATCACAGCCTTTAATTTTTAATATTTGAAGCTGAGTGTAACCTCTTTCAGCTCAACTTAGATGTATGGCAAAACCTTAAGTTATCTACTTATATTAAATTTAATAATTTTGAGCCGGCAAATTACGAATATATGTTAAATGAAAATATGAGATAATCCGTCAATAAATACCCAACAGTATTGTGTTTACTTGCCCCACTCTAAAGCACTCGAGATTGTTAACACTCATCTCATATAAAAAACTTGCACTCTACAACACATTGTCATCTGTATTAATGTTCGCAAAAGCTTATTTGTAAGCGAAAGTATATATAAACTAATATACAGCTGTGTTTACAGGCACCTTTGGTTGAGAATTGTATAAGCACCCAGCACAAGCTGTTGATAAACTATGCTCGCAACAAAAAATGAATATTTAGCAGATATAATAATAATTACATACTATACTATACTATACTATACTATTGAAAGTAGTGGTAACAACTGTTCTTCCAACATACACACAAATTGGAAACTGACTCTTTTCATTGACAATGTTGTCTAATTAGAAAGTACTCCCCAAATAAGGCAAATTGCATAGCCAAACATTGTGGCCAAGTTGTCAAGGTAAAAGCAAAAGCTGTCCGCATCTGAAATGTGAGTGAAATGTTTGCAAAACTCACTTGACCATAAAAGTAGGTTTGTATTGACTGATATATATACTCACAGTTTAGTTTTTGAATGAAGCTAAAACAAACACGAGAAACCGCATTGAAGCGTTTCAAATCATCGACTGCAGTGGAAATCTGATCGCTTACAATTCCCTCAGCTTAGAGTTCTCTTTTTTATTTTAATATATTTCATATTTTCTTCTTTGTATTTGCTTTCATGCACGCAACATCGATCAATGTGACTGAATGATAAGAATGTTTGAAGTATGAATTGAATAAATGTTCACAGAAAGTAACTTATGGGGCACACAGATTGATTGGATATGCAACACTCGAAAACATGAACGAATGAGCGAATGATTTTAACTTTGTTACAGACCTCTGACCACAACAGACATAAAGAAGGGGAATTTAATATGGGTTCACCACGCAAAAAAAAACGAAAAAGAGATCACATTCCCTCTGAATCTGATAAAAGATAAATTGAAAGATGCATTACAAACGAAGTGTACGGCTCACTTGCAAGTATTTGAGTATTTTATTGAATAAATTAAACAACAGAGACGATAATATAAACTATACGTACAGCAATTTATAATCGATCGCGCAAAATGGTAAATGAATGCAAGAAAACAATTTAGTTTATGATAATTTGCTGTGTTTATTATTCGTCTTTATAGCGCATTTAACGTGTGACCAAAACCAAATAAATAATTGAAAAAATGTCACAAGCAACAACTATCAACACAAAGATAGAGTAAATACATATAAACACACAAGTTCAATTCCATGGCCAGGGTCAACATTTCTGCCAATTCAATTGTTGTTGTCAGCTCCTTTGAAACTGGGCAACACAAACAGTCAGTTAATTGTCATGAATTGACAACGCTACAGAGCAGTTTATATCTGTATATAAATATATATATCTTTAGTTACTTCTGTATTTAATTCGCTCAACTTTGTTTGTGCAACAAATTCGCGAGGCGCGTTGTTGTATAAATTAATAACACATGACTGGGGCGTATTCTCACGCTTCGATGGAAAAAAGTCCTATCAATTAAAGTGCAGGCATTTGGGAATGGAAAAGTTAGCAATCAGACATAAAACTTATGTAATGAAGGAAAAAAAAAACAATTTAGAGACGAGAGTCGGTCAGGTACATTTGCTCGCGACCACTGAAGAGCCATTCGACCTAAGTGTACTTTAACAAGCCCTACGAGAGGAGAAGAGGCGCATTTCTTGCTAACATTTGTACGGCCAGACTAGAGTGTTGAAGATGTTGTAGAGAGTGAACTTAAAATTTAAGAAATTTCAATTTTGTTAAAGATCTATTCTAATTTGAAAGTTTATTTACTGTTACAAAACTGAAAGCTCGAATTTAATGCATCCATGCAATAAATAATTTTCTGAAACTTTTGATATTTACTTTTGCAACTTAAGAATTTCTTAATTGGGTGCCATAACTTGGTCAAAGTATTTGCTGTTTTATGCGACCTTCCTGACTCTTTGAGTGCACAACAAACTTTACAGCAAACTAACAACGATTTCTGTTAGGCTATTCAAAATGTTTATAAAAGGGTATAATTAATGTTTATGTCTTTCTGTATAATATCAAAACATGTACAGTTGCTCAATAAAGTTTAAGTACACCTTGAAAATAAGAAGATAATGCTTAATAGCTTAAAATATTCTGTAAATGCCACCTTGAAGACGAAAATCTTATCAGCAAATACACAAAAACATTAAACAAGTTTACATACAGCCTACTTTAACATTCACTTTTTCCATGTGAATCCTCGCTCTGGTAGACCAAAAATATTAAAAACCACGTCAGCTACCAAGGACATCTGCAGTTGAGCTTTGTGAAAATATAATCAGCACTTCATTTCACAAGATTTCCTGCTCCAGATGACGACAGACAGCCCCTAAACCATTACATTTCCTCCACCGTGTTTTACATTTACAATTGAGTTCCGTGTTGACTTTTCTCCACAATTATTGAGAAAAAGACGTTATGTTAAAAGGTTGTCTTTAGTGATGAATCAAAATTTAACATTTTTGCTCAGATAGTGCGGAGAAAAGATAAAAACTTTAATTTTTGCTGGTGCAAGTGCTGGCATATAAACATTGAATGTACGCGACTTTTGCAGGCAAACTCCGGGAATATTTTAGGCCATTAATATTGCAAAAACTTACTAATCCATGGGCCAAGTTATTTTAAGCAATTAGCAAATACCATAGTGAAAATAACTTAAATTCGGACAACATTATTATTATCCGAGGGAGACCTGTACTCAAATTACTAAAGCCTCATCAAAGCTGGTAAAGCAACCTCCTATCCCATATCAACATTATCATAGGTCTGCTTAAAAAATAAAAATAAAACAAAGAAACGGCTGTGCATTAAAGTTCCGCATCATGGAAGCACGAGCACGTGGTCTTAAGTGCTACTTACCATGCCAAAACCAGGCGTTATCCAATTGCCAAATAAGTCCAGCGTCGTCACTATGGCTGTTCTGTGTTTTTGCCCCTGCTGCCAGTTGTTGTTATTGGCGACAAGCAATGTTGGCTTTGTTCTTGTTTTCTTTCTTGCATTGAATGTATGAATGAATGAATTTTGCGATTACTGAATTCAATTATCCGTAACATAAATGAATGCGTAAAATTTAAGCAGCAATCGGAGCGTTTTGTCAGCTCACCAAAAAAACCTGTAGCCTAAGTGAATTCGTAATCAGCTTTGAAGAGAACCTGACGGCAGCCAAACTTCGCTAACCGACCAAGCTTGTCTAGCCCCGCTGAAAGTAAGCAAGTCGTTAAGTGTTTCGAGTAGGCCGAACGCCGTGATAGTTAAATTAATACTTTTAAATAGATAAATATGTAGAAATGTGGACGGTGAGACTGAAAGAGTCAAGTTTATTTATGTATATTCTATATCATTATTAATTGAGTCTTAATGAAAAGTAAATCCAAACACGTCTACTAAGGTAGACTTACACACAAATATGTATGAGGAATAAGAATACATACTTATATGCTTTGTTTAAACCAATTGTAAAATTCTAAATAATTTTTTTTATTGATTAGTCGGTCAGTCCAGCTTAGATTGTTAAGTAACAGATATTAAAAATTTAAAAATGAGTTAAATATTTTTAAAGTGTTAATTGAAGCTAAATATTTTTAACAGATTTTAAATATATATGCAACGCAAAGACTGTAAGAATATATTTTGCACAGTAAGCTAGCATGCTAATTTCGCAGACTGTCTGGCAGTAGTACATATACTTATTTGTATGTTTGTATTTGTGTGTATGCAAATATGTTAGCATTGAATGTCAGAAGTGCTGACCAAAGTGTTAGCCGAGCTGTGGACCTGCGGCCGTTAAAAAGCATATTTGTAAAACAACAAAAATGAATTAAAACTTCCGCTTGCACGAGCTGCACTGAGAGCCATAGCCAAACCAACAAACAGACCAACCGACGAACCAACGCGTCAGTCTGAATGATGGAGAGGGCGTTCAAAAGCCGCTACCAACAACAAAAATGCCGTAAAGGCAGCGATGGTGGAGGTGGGCAATCGTGGGGGCTTTGACTTTTGTTTGCTGGCTGGTTGGTTGGTTAAAGACATACCTAGACATAGACTTGGGTCTTGTGTCTTGTTGTCCCCCACGTTGATAAGCCTTTTGGCAGCAATTATTTTCGGGGTGAGTCAAGAAACATCGGAAAGTGTTGGACATGCTGGTTTGTAAGTTAATGTTGCTCATTGCTGGCCCCTTTGGAACAGGTTTCCCCATGATCTTCTGACATTTTCGCCGGCTATGGAGTACGCATTGAAATGCAGTCGGTATACTAATTTATGCGGGCCAAAGTTGCCTCAACTGTTTGTTTGAATGATGCATTTATTTTACTGTTTGCTCAAACAAATAATGTTTTCTTAATAGTGGAACTATCGATTTAAGTTTCTGATGATCCATTAACAAGCCGTTCACGAAATTCATATGAGCGCCACTCAAAACCTGAAAAGATTTTATATTAGTTGAGGATTTGAGTAAGTAGCAAAAAAATTGGAATTATTTTTATTTGTTTTTGAAGTGTTTGACTGTAACAACCGTTTGTATTATTAGAAAAACAAGCTAAAAAGTCTTTATCTTTATCTTATATTATTTTTATACGCCGTAAAGTATATGTCGGAGGTGGAAGATCTAACTGTTTATCCATGATAGCTTTATTTTAATATAAAACCCAAAGCACAGCAAGTCACCTGACGTATCGATTCAGTTAAGTACTGCTTCTTGACTGTCGCTTCTTAATCAAGAGCAGGTCTCTCTCATTCTTGTTCTCTCTGTCTCTACATTGCATTTCTACTCAATATCAACAAGAACACAACAACTCATTATCAACAAGAACCGTGTTCATCTGAGACGAATATCACCCTCGTACTCAAATGGTAATTTTAATCGACAGGGATACAAAAAATCAGAGTTTCATGTCTATGGTAATAACCAGGTATCAGCCATTTACTTAATATTGATCAAAATAACTTATGTGATCTCCGACATCTATATGTATATATTTTTGATCAGCATCACAAGCTGATTTTGTGTATTCAAGTCCGTTTAGCCGTCGGCTCTGAAAGAGTAATCACAAGTTTTACCTACTGCTGTCGAATAATTTTTGATACTTAGTATTTTCATTTAAAATTTTTAAGTAAATATTGTTTTATTAATGTTATTTAAGCAAGTTGAAATAAATAAATATAAATGACTTAATACAATGTATACGTTGTTCACAAATATGTTTTTTTCTTCCTTTGATCCTATTTAAAGATAAATCCACATGATATACAATATAATACAAAAACTGTTGGTATTCCAATTCACATCGTTTATTCAAGTGCTCTCACACCAGCACAATTGAAATAAAGCATCGATGGTAACTGTATTTGTATTCATCAACGACGAGTCGTCCCACTCATACTTCGCGAATTTTTTTTAGCGCGGATGCGCACAAGACAGTCAACTTAAATAAAACGAAATTGTGGACATAAAACAGTGCAAATAAATATGTACATATTTCATAGCAGAACTTAAAATAAAACTCAAATAAACACAACAAATTCATCCAAACCCAAGGCAAAGAAAAAATTGAAATGCCTCTCGCATGCGACTTAAGCGTCACGTACAAACCAATACAAAAGTGTTCGTAATCGAAGTGCACAAACGGAGGAAGACTGATTAAAAAAAAAAAGTCCGACCCATTCACAGTAGTACGGGTTAGGTAAGGTAAGGGCGATAGTGAGAGGTTCGAAGAACCTCCCGCACACATAGGCCACGTATTAGCCCGTTGCAATGCCGCATCTTGGACTTAATTTCCAGAGGCCTGTCTACCCAAGCACAGAGTGTGTCGAGGGATGGTCCCAGCCCGAGGCTTGTATAAAAGACAGGATATTTTCCGGGTTTATATCCGCCAGTTGAGAGAAGTCCGATAAAATAAAAGAAACAAGATAGCGATTTTTGTTCTTGTAGAGTCCCGGGCAGTAGCAGAAAAGGTGGGAAACTGTTGTTTCGACAACTTCTGTAGAAATCTTTAAAAAGGACTTTAAGTCTCGCTGCGTGAGTCCCCACTAGGTAGTGCCCGTAATGCCCTGATTACGGAAGCACAGCCTTATCTGTTTAGGTGGATTAGGCCTGAGGAGCGCTTTTTGCACATTTACTGTGGTAGAGCTATACATATGTCTGCCAAAATAAAGTCAACACACTCATTTCTCTATGTCGGTAATTATATTTTTGCACGGCCTGTTTAAAATATTCAAACAAGCTTGACATTTTCGTTAAAATACTTGCGTAAATGCATATGAAAATATTTGTTAATGGAATTCGCGATTAGATGTAATTTTCTTGCAATCAGATATAAAGTTTTAATGATGAATATTAAATCTTACGTGTGCCGTTCATCATATCCAGACACAACAGTATTTACTTTGTTGATGCAGTGAGTTTTTTGAATGAAATGGAAAAGTTTGATTATGCTGGCTTATGTGTCGGAGTAAGTGTTGCGGGTGCGTTTCCCCTTTTGGGCTGTAAAATGCTAACGACAAAAGGCAATTAAAATTGAAGCTGCCTGTGGTCATAAATAAAAAGCTGACAAGCCCGCTTTATGAAATTCTGTCATTATAAACTCAAACTCAACAAAATCACTGGTGCGTTGCAATTCTGCTGTTGTTGCTGCTGCCCACAAAAGCACTAAAAACAAAACTAAGCAAAAGTTAACTTGCTTACAAACACGTATTAAATAAAATATCAAACTCACCAAGTTTTTCAAAGTTGACTTCTATACTATACAATGATTGCAGTTGCGAATGCCCAAAGCGATTTTCACAAGAAAACTAAACTTATAAGTCGGCAGTCTTCATCTAAAATCATACGCAAATGGACGTAGTTTAATAATTTTTAACTCAAAATGCAATTTTAAATAGCATTTCAGAATAAGATAAAGTATACTCGTACTTTATCGCCCTCGGAGAGCAAAGCAATATATATTTCCGAGCACGTTTCTGTTTATTTTTTTTTGTTACGCCCAGAAAGTTAATTTTGTTTGAAATAATTGTCGAATAATTAACGAATCGGAACGAATAGTCTCTGTGTTGGCTCTAGTGTTCTGCCGTTCAAAATCAGAATACTGATAATGCTCAATGAGCATGGCTTATCAAATTAAAAGCGCCATATAGTAGTAGAGTTGAATTCCTTCACCTTTTAGATTTTTCGATATTTCGTGTGCGTGACACACATATACATATTCAAACATTTGTAAGCACACACACACACACACACATGAGCATATAGTATAAATATTTGTTACGGTAGTCTCGGTTGAATGCGAGTGTGTGTTTGTTGTTGCTGTTTTGGCTGGGGGGAACCAGGGAACTTTGCGTGAGTCTTATGTTGTCGCACACACAGTCAGAAGAATCGAGGCACCGAGGCACATGCCACAAGCGGGTGTCCAACAATAAACAAAAATGCGGCTCGTTGCCATTTGTTTTTTTGTTTACATTTATAACGAATTTTGTTTTTGTTTGATTTGTGTATACCCTGTACAAACAGAAATGATAAATATTTAATATAAAAATGTTGCACAATTGTATCAGAAAACGGATCTCTCAAACCCTATTAATAAAGGGCAATATGTTAATGTTAACTAAAGCTGCACGCAATACTTAAATGCATAAAATAAATTAAGTTTCATAGTTCCTTATGTGCATACAAAGAGACAGGTTTAAAAAAATCCAAAAATAGTAAGTATATTTTAAGAAAACTTTTTAAATTTGTAAAATGTATCCTGGTCGAATTTGCAATAACTCTTAGTGAAGCACTTTAGGGAACGTACCCAAACTTAAAGACAATTTAATTTTGGAGAGGAGGAATAAAATTCAAATGTGGTGCGTATCATTTGGCGCTTTTAAAACTCAAAATTAAATTTTTAAATCTTTTGTTAAGGCTAGACTTTAGTACATACTGTGAAAAATTTTGCCTGGGATTTTTTTTTTTATATATGTAAGTAATTTGGGAGCGTGCGACACAATGTGTAGTGTGACTATAATCCGCTTATATGTGGCCCTTTTTATACCCATAAAATGGGTAAAAAAGGGTATAATGGTTTTGTGCAAAAGTGTGTAACAGGCAGAAGGAAGCATCTCCGACCCCATAAAGTACATATATTCTTGATCAGCATCAACAGCCGAGACGATATAGCCATGTCCGTCTGTCCGTCCGTCTGTCCGTCTGTCTGTCTGTATGAACGCGTGGATCTCAGAGACTACAAGAGCTAGAGACTTCAGATTTTGGATATAAGTTCTCCTATACCATGAGCAAAACAAGTTTGCTTAAAATTATCGATAACTATTCTGGTTTCCGATATACACATGCAATCGATAACACAAAATATCTTATTTGGAAAATGTAAAATTGAGAAGTAAAGAAATGGGTAACAATAGAACTTTTCTGAAAATTTCGTCCAAATCGGTTAAGAAACACCGGAGATATCTAATTTTATCGATTGAAGTTAAGTCATTATACCAAAGTCAATTATAAATTTAATATATTTATTGCAACTGGGCTCAGGGTATCTTCTAGTCGGGCTCTCCCGACTAGAGCCTTCTTACTTGTTTTTTTTTTTTCTGTTCTCTACACAGGAATATTTAAATGCATGTATTCATGGCCTGAGCGTCAGCTGCTCATACAATTTTGAATCGATACTATCGAAAAGCACTTGAGAATATAGAATCGGTACTTTCGATAACCAGTTTAGTATTTTTAGCTGCGTTGCTGGATACCCAGAAATCACGAAACAAAATAACCAAGCGAAAATGTTGCAGAGCCACGCAACCAACTGCATCACACTCTGATACTGTAGATGGTATGGGTATTTTTGATTTTAAAAGGTGGTCAGTATGAGTGGGCGTGGCATCCAAACATTTTATTCAGATCTTTGTGGGGTATCACCGGCTATTTTCCTATCAAATTTGGTGACTTTAGCTTAACAATTGTCAAAGATAAAACGCGGCGGATGGTTGTAGGCGTAAGAAGTGAGCGGACAGTTTTTTTGGGGGACATCATCACCGATCTTGGCACCAAATTTGGTGGACCTTGGTCAAAAAATGTGGATGATATAAATAAATAAAATTGCAAAAATTTTGATAAATTTTTAGTTCTGAGTAAAGTAAATCGAAACTATCTCAGTTTTATTCGTAACTATTCTAAAATTCTTACATAGTATATGCCACATCCATTTTCTTTCACACGTTTTTTTATTCAATATTATAGTATTATCCTTTTTAAATGATGTACAAGTAAATTTGAGTCATGGTTTTGTAAGTTTTCTGTCATCCTTTTTTAATTTGTATTACAATTTTCGAATGCATCGCACCTTACCATAATCGTCATTCAAACTACATTATAAATAGTTGATCAGTTAAGCTGTCAAGAAAGTCAATAATCTACACAGTAGATTTCAGCCCCGCACTTCTACCATTAAAAACAAATGGCCACTTAATAAAGTTGTAATGTACAGAAAATCACACAAATCACTGAAAATTTATTACAATGCCAAACAAAATATGTTTCATGATATAATGAAATAGAAACAAGTGGAAACGTTGCAGTCGGACGCAACCGACTGCGGCATACTCGATACCAGTATTAAAACAGGTAAAAAGAGGCCTGATTGCAAAGGGGTACGGATGGGGCAGGGGTGTACGCAGCCTTAAAGATTCTCCGATGCAGATAGGGATGCCACCAACTATCTTCCTTCCAAATTTGGTGGATCTAGCTGAAAGTTTGTAAGAGCTGTTGAATGGGGGCTGGGGGCAGTATGGCTGGGCGTGGCATCCAAAGTTTTCATGCAGATCTTTGTGGAATGTCCATTGCTATCTTCATACCAAATTTGGTGACTCCAGCTCAAAGTTTGTAAAAAATGGGGAAAGGGGGGCTGGCGGCAGTATGGCTGGGCGTGGCATACAAATTTTGATGCAGATCTTTGTGGAATGTCCATTGCTATCTTCATACCAAATTTGGTGACTCCAGCTCAAGGTTTGTAAAAAGTGGGGAAAGGGGGGCAGGGGGCGGTATGGGTGGGCGTGGAATCCAAATTTTTGCTGCAGAACTTTGTGGAAGGGGTGCGCGTGGCTCCAAAACTTTGATGCACTTTTTTGGGGGTCGTTGCAAGCTATCTTCCTACCAAATTTGGAGGCTCTAGCTCCACAACTCTGGAAGATACACGCATTCCCTTTTTTGACGAAGCGTTGGGGCATCTGGGGGCGGCTAGGGTGGTATTGGTGGGCGTGGCATCCAAACTTTTGATGCAGTTTTTGGGGGGTCATCATCACCTATCTTGTTACCAAATTTGGTGGCTCTAACTCAAAAACTGTGGGAGATATAAGCTTTTCTGATTTTAAAATGCGGGGGGGCTTGGGGCGTAATGGGTGGGCATGACTCCAAAACTTTGATGCAGTTTTTGGGAGGTTGCTAGTAGCTATCTTCTTACCAAATTTGGTAGTTCTAGCTGAAAGGGTGTGTGAAATATGGCGATTTATCGTTTTTGAGTTATCGAATTTATCGATTTGCCAGCCCCCTAGTTATCGTAGAACCCCAATCTTGATACTTTAATTTACTATCCCATAGATAAAGAGAATTGGAAAGTTTCAAGTCTCTAGCTTGAAGGGTGTGGAAAAAAGTTGCGTTCATACAGACGGACAGACGGACAGACAGACAGACACCATGACGGACATTGCACAAACCCAATATACTCTTTACCTTCGGTATCGAGTGTAAAAAATATTTTCAGAAAACCGAGATTCAAGTTTTTTGGTATTTATTAAACTTAATTCTTTAAAGTCCTGCAGGTGTAAGCAAAAAATTGTTTCTCTCTTTTTCATGTGGCCAAAATTAATCATAAGTAATTCGAGTCCTTTTTGATTAAAAAAAATGTCAAATGTCAAGCGCAGCATGGAATGATGTGTTGATGTGGCAACGCTACATATCTGGCGTGGCTTTTAAACAAATCAAAATGCTCATTTCGTTTTCCAATTTTCCACTAAATCTGCGTACACTTTGCGCAGATATACATCGTTTAAGGCAGCGTCTGAACTGATTTTTCGAAAACAAGAAAAACTGTTACTTGGTTGGCAAACTATGTCTGTCCTATAGGCAAGTGTTCTCACTCACAAACACAAGAAAAACTTTTGACAAGTAAAAAATCGTATACATTTCGTCGTTGGAACGCTCATTGAGCTTAGACGTGCCCAACTCACTCAAAGTATTGGATGCTGATAAGCGTTTATAATAAAACGCTTGATATTGTATTTGAAGACAACTTTAAAGCCGCCACCTATATTTTTGGCAGACGTTAATGAAAAGATATGTAAGCTTAGCTTAATACCAAAATAAACAACTTCATCTATGTATAGCTATGTATAAGAGTCAACGCGATGGGTATAATGGTTTTGTGCAAAAGTATGTAACAGGCAGAAGGAAGCATCTCCGACCCCATAAAGTACATATATTCTTGATCAGCATCAACAGCCGAGACGATATAGCCATGTCCGTCTGTCCGTTCGTCTGTCCGTCTGTCCGTCTGTATGAACGCGTGGATGTCAGAGACTACAAGAGCTAGAGACTTCAGATTTTGGATATAAGTTCTCCTATACCATAAGCAGAACAAGTTTGCTTCAAATTATCGATAACTATTCTGGTTTCCAATATACACATGGAATCGGTTACAAAAAATATCGAATTTTGAAAATTTAAAAATGAGGATTGGAGCAATGGGTAGCGATATCGTCCAAATCGGTTATGAAACACCGGAGATATCGAGTTTAATCGATTGAGGCTAAGTCCTTTTACAAAAGTCAATTATAAATTTAATTTATTTATTGCAACTGGGTTCAGGTTATCTTCTAGTCGGGCTCTCCCGTCTAGAGCCTTCTTACTTGTTGTGTGTTTAGTGGTCTTACATACGTTAGGAATCCAAATATATATTTTTTTAAACTTCTTTGAGCTAAAGCTGCACTTTACCATTTCACAAATACATATAAGTAAATAAAAAAAGTTGTTGTCATATAAATTGTTGGAATTTTGGTCGCAACAACTTTTTGTTCATAGCTATAATGGTATCAATAAATTAAATAAAACTTGCTTCAAAGACTTTTCCCAGAAAGCAAAAAAATTACAATGCCATGGCACAGCCAAAAGCAATTTTGCAAACAACTTGAAAACAAACAGCAGCAGCAAAAAAATCCAATAGACAGACATTCGAAAATATTTCCTGGTAAACAGAAAACTGCAACTACAACTCAAACTCCAACTGCAATTGCAATTGCCGGAGGGGGAGCCAAAAGAAATTACGCTAATTGACACTGAAAATGATGCTGCTGTTTGGGAAAATGCTTATTCTACAATTTTCTAGTCTTCAAGTCATTAGATTGCTCTGTGATGACGCAGCAGTTTGTCATGGCTTAGTACATTTTATTTAATTGTCCCCCTGCCAGTGTGCCATATTCATGAGATAAGAAGCTCTGAAGCCAAGTGAAACGTCATAAGAGTTAATTTAAGCAGTCGTTTTTAAGCTCAATTGATGCAAATAATGGAATTTCATTTAATTAGCAAACGACACGCAAAATGTGCGTCACATTTCAAGTTGAGTCCAGCTCTACACACACAAAGTGAAAAGAATTAATTGATGACTATCCAATTGAAATTGTTTCTTGGCTCCCCTTGGTTTCGAGTGGAAATGTCTGTAAGCTGCATTGAGTGACAGCTTTCGTACGTGCAATGTCATAGGCCATTAGCTCGAATCGGTTGGTCCTTGTCCTGGCTACGCATAACGGTTGGCCACATTTGTGGGTCATGCAACATGCAACAGTTTGTCCGCTCCCAAACCTCGTCACTTTGAACACGCTTACCACGCTGCGAACCGTTGCGCTGTTAAATAAATTCAACTCTGTGTGTGAGTTTATGTTTAGTGTGTGCTTTTAGACGGCTCGCACTCACATTTTAAGTCAGCAATTAGTTCGCACAGCCAGTTGCTTTTGTTACTGTGGCAATTAAACCTGCTTTCAATGCGATTAACTTGCCACAAACCAATGTTGAATTTTATTTGTTTAAACGAACCCAATCCTGATAACCTTTTGCATTGTTGTTTAGTTCGGTAATGAATATGTTATAAGCTTACCAGGCAGAAAAACATACATATGTTTTATGTATTTTTGAAAGATGATAAATCTTCAATTACTGATAAATAATTTTGTATTAATGTGATAAGATAAGGTAAAGTCATCTATGCTGTGAAAAACAAACATTAAAACCGTGCGCTTAAGATTATAAAATAATAAAAATAATTATTTTATAACAAGTGCTAAGCTTAAAAAAACTAATCAACTAAGGTCTAGAAAATACAATTACTTTTCTGAACGTGTCGGATGCATTTTGTCTTTCTTCCATATACGCATTGGCATAGCTGCCATGGCTCTAATTTTCTTTCCATAGTTCTCCACTGTTCTGCCTGATGTGCCAGAATGGCATCTGGATGCTCACATAATTGACTTTGAGGAGGTGATGAGCTTCGAATCGAGATGCCAGCAGGGTGTTTCGGATGACGTTGATGGTTGGCGATGAAGATACTAATCTTAAGTTCCCGACAAAGGTTTTTGATCAGCGTGAAAGCTTGCTAATCTGCAATCCGATGCTCACAGATCGTGATGCTGACCGGAATCCACCTGACAAATCCTAAATGTATTACTTCTATAAGTACTAAGTTCAACGTGTACAAAGGAGTTTTCTTTAGCTTAGCCTTTATCTATTGAGTCATGATAACGCCGCCTTACGATCCAAATAGTCCGATAATCTCTTCGATTTCATGATAACAAATTTTAATACTCTGATACCAATGATAAAGAGTATATTGTTTTCGTGCAAAGTCCGTCATGGTGTCGGTCCGGTTGTCCGTCCGTATGAACTAGCATTTCTTGGCAGCCTTAATGCTAGAAGCTTGAAAATTTTCGAATATTGGCACTGGGGGGCTGTGATACCACTTTGCAAATCGATAAAACACATATATTTCCCACATTTCAATACCTAGAGTTAAAAAATTTGATAGGAATATAGCATGGATAATCTCTATCAACAGAAAAATATCTCCAAAGATCTGCATCAGAAATTTGAAAGCTACCCATGCCTCCCGCCTTTTAATATCGGATATCCCCATATTTTCCACAGTTTGAAAGCTGGAGTCACCAAAGCTAGTTCCAAATTAACTGGTGTGAACCAATCTTCAAATGCAGCGCCCACCCCAGGCGTCCCTGTACTCCTATTTTGCCAATAGACTTCTAATTACCCATTATGTTGTTGGTATACTGCAGTTGATTTAAGCTACCTGCAGCTCTTCACTTGAACAGTTTCAGCAATTTGAGTTTGTTTCAGCAAAAAGTTCCAATATTGCCGCGTTCAAATTATTAGTACTGAACAAATATGATTTAAAAATGTGCATAGTAAAACACATAAAAAATAAAATGATTTCCAAATAATTGTCATACAAATCATCTAAATACTCTTCGTGATTTTTCAATGAAATGTCAATGCGTCGATCATATCGAAATCATTTGCGTGTCGGTATAAAAACATTAAGCACTTACCCGAATGTAATCAATAACTGCACGAATGCAGCGATATTTATGGGTAATTGTTGAAGTCAGGTTGTTAAGCCAATCAAGATGCGATGTAAAGTCAAACCGCCATCAATCAGCGCTTTGATTTGACGACTAGCTAGGCAATAGTATTTTTGTTCGACTAGTCGTATGTGGGTGCAATGGCGATGTTCAAACTTGTATTTAAACTGTTTGAACTCGACAAATGCATTTTTCGCACAAAACTGACAAATGACGCATCGGCTAGGCAAAGAAGACTTGGGCGAAGCGTTAACACTGAAAACTCGTATATGTGTTGTTTTGGTATGACGACGGCTTTACTAATTGATTTTGAGTTGGCACGTTTTTGGTGCAGTTCATTAGCAGAGGCCGACCCAAGTCGAGCTGGGCTTGGCTCTACAATAGGTCTAGAAAACCAGACAACTCAAACACTTGACTTGAAACGTTGGCATTTACGACGTGAGCTGGTTAATAAAACTCCGGGGCCTAGACAATCTCCTCAGATGGCCTACAATGTGCCCCTAAAAGTGGCCGCGATAGCTCGAGGTGTGCTTTTGCCAATAGCCTAAGAAAATTACTTATATTCTTTGACTTAAGTTTCGTTTGCTTTTCTCTCTTTTTTTCCCTCTCAGATGAACGACAGCATATACAAAAGAAAACTTTTACGAAATGGATCAATTCACATCTTAGCAACACCCAGTGTAACCCAGTGATCGATTTGTTTTTGGACCTGCGAGATGGACACCGTTTGCTGGCCTTACTCAGTACCCTAACACACACACAGCTGGTAAGTGATCATATTTGGCTGTTTCCAAAAGAAAATTGTCGTTACAATTTAGTATTGAGATCATTTTTATATTAAAGGTAAACAGTATATTGATTTTGATCAATGTCCGTCATAGAGTCCGTTCGTCTGCATGAACACAACTTTTTTCGACACCCGTAAAGCTGGACTCTTGAAATTTCAAATCGAAAATTCCCATACTTACCAAAATTTGAGGCGATGTAGTTTGTGGCATCCCCCAAAGATCTACGTCAAACTGAACTCTTTGAACGCTGCGGCTAGTCCTTTAATTCCGTACTCCTCCTTAGTAGGTAGACTTCTTGCCACCCGGTTGCGCCTGACTTGAACGTTTATTTCAACAAAGTTGAATTTACCGCAAAAAATTTATATTCTATAAATAGTAAAGTAGTAAAGTATATTCTAGTTTTCGAAGAATGTCAAAACATTTTGACTCAACGCTTATACGAGCAATTCGGATATCATTGTCGGTTTGTTACCCAAAATAAGAATTTCATTCTTGCTTTGTTATCGCAAAGTAGTAGGAATTCCCTTCAATTTCTATACCCTAGACGGACAGATGAAAGCATCTACGACCTCATAAAGTTTATATATATTTTTGATCATTATCAACCGCCGATTCGATTTGCACATATCAGCCGGTACGTCTGTCTGTATAACTCAGCGCGTCGATTTCAAAATCTCTAAAAGCTATAAACATGTTTAATTTTGTTTCGAATTATTGACAACTTTTCCGGTTTCCGATAAACTCACGACATCTGTAACAACAAAATTTCGAACATGATCCAAAAACTATGAATAGAACAAGTGGAAACGTTGCAGTCGGACGCAACCGACTGCGGTATACTCGATACCAGTATTAAAAATTTTGATGCCCATCCATGTGGGATGTCAATTGCTATCTTCATACCAAATTTGGTGACTCTAGCTCGAAGTTTGTATAAAGTGGGAAAGGGGGGCTGGGGGCGGTATGGTTGGGCGTGGCATTCAAATTTTTGCGCAGATCTATGTGGGATGTCAATTGCTATCTTCATACCGAATTTGTTGACTCTAGCTCGAAGTTTGTATAAAGTGGGGAAAGGGGGGCTGGGGGCGGTATGGTTGGTCGTGGCATCCAAATTTTTGCTGCAGATCCTTGTGGAATGTCAAATGCTACCTTCATACCAAATTTGGTGACTCTAGCTCAAAGTTTGTATAAAGTGGGGAAAGGGGGGCTGGGGGCGGTATGGTTGGGCGTGGCATCCAAATTTTTGCTGCAGATCCTTGTGGAATGTCAAATGCTACCTTCATACCAAATTTGGTGACTCTAGCTCAAAGTTTGTATAAAGTGGGGAAAGGGGGGCTGGGGGCGGTATGGTTGGGCGTGGCATCCAAATTTTTGCTGCAGATCCTTGTGGAATGTCAAATGCTACCTTCATACCAAATTTGGTGACTCTAGCTCAAAGTTTGTATAAAGTGGGGAAAGGGGGGCTGGGGGCGGTATGGTTGGGCGTGGCATCCAAATTTTTGCTGCAGATCCTTGTGGAATGTGAAATGCTACCTTCATACCAAATTGGTGACTCTAGCTCAAAGTTTGTATAAAGTGGGGAAAGGGGGGCTGGGGGCGGTATGGTTGGGCGTGGCATCCAAATTTTTGCTGCAGATCCTTGTGGAATGTCAAATGCTACCTTCATACCAAATTTGGTGACTCTAGCTCAAAGTTTGTATAAAGTGGGGAAAGGGGGGCTGGGGGCGGTATGGTTGGGCGTGGCATCCAAATTTTTGCTGCAGATCTTTGTGGAATGTCAATTGCTATCTTCATACCAAATTTGGTGACTCTAGCTCGAAGTTTGTAAAAAGTGATAAAAGGGGGGGGGGGGCTGGGGGCGTTATGGGTAGGCATGGCATCCAAATTTTTGATGCAGATCTTTGTGGAATGTCAATTGCTATCTTCATACCAAATTTGGTGACTCTAGCTGAAAGTTTGTAAATGGTGGGGAAAGGGGGGCGGAATGGGTGGGCTTGGCTCCAAAACTTTGATGCAGATTTTTGAGGGTCACTGCCAGCTATCTTCCTACCAAATTTGGTGGCTCTAGCTCCACAACTCTGGAAGATACACGCATTCCCGTTTTTGACGAAGCGTTGGGGTGGATGGGGGCGGCTAGGGTAGGATCGGTGGGCGTGGCATCCAAACTTTTGATGCAGTTTTTAGGGGGTCATCATCACCTATCTTGGCACCAAATTTGGTGGCTCTAGCTCAAAAACTTTGGGAGATATAGCCATTTCTGATTTCAAAATGCGGGGGGGCTGGGGGCGGAATGGGTGGGCGCGGCTCCAAAACTTTGATGCAGTTTTTTGGGGATCGCTACTAGCTATCTTCCCACCAAATTTGGAAGCTCTAGCTCCACAACTCTGGAAGATACACGCATTCCCGTTTTTGACGAAGCGTTGGGGTGGATGGGGGCGGCTAGAGCAGTATCGGTGGGCGTGGCATCCAAACTTTTGATGCAGTTTTTGGGGGGTCATCATCACCTATCTTGGCACAAAATTTGGTGGCTCTAGCTCAAAAACTGTGGGAGATATACGCTTTTTTGACTTTAAATTGCGGGGGGGGCTAGGGGCGGAATGGGGGGGCGTGGCTCCAAAATTTTTGATGCAGTTTTTTGGGGGTGCAAGGATGTGCGAAATATGTGGATTTATCGGTTTTGAGATATCGAATTTATCGATTTGCCAGCCCCCCAGTTATCGTAGAACCCCCATCTTGACACTTTAATTTACTATCCCATAGATAAAGAGAATTGGAAAGTTTCAAGTCTCTAGCTTGAAGGGTGTGGAAAAAACTTGCATACATACGGACGGACAGACGGACAGACGGACAGACACCATGACGGACATTGCACAAAACCAATATACTAGTTACCTTCGGTATCGAGTATAAAAATACGGCGAAATCGGTTAAAATACACCAACTATATTGAAGATTGAAGTGAAGTCAGTTTTCAGAAGCTCAGTTTTGCATGAATTTATGCATAGGCACACACAAACTTACAAACAATGATTCTCCGCGTAATGTCAAGGGTAAAGTTACTTTCTTCAAACTTCAAATTAAATGTGATTGGTGAAGTAATTCAATGTTTTATTTCCATGAAAAGGGTTTCCAAATGTATGATCAATAATGTGTTATGCAATATTTATTAACATGTACAATTATTATTTATGCTTTATTATTATTTTCTCTCTCTTTCTCATCAAAAGAAACCTGAAAAGGGACGCATGCGTGTGCATCACATAAACAATCTAAACAAGGTGGTTAAGGTTATCCAAGAGCATGGAGTCAGATTGGTAAACATCTCCAGTGATGACATTGTGGGTGGCAATCCGAAACTGACTCTCGGACTCATTTGGCTAATTGCTCTCGAGTTTAATGGCCAGCATCTAGTCAAAAGCCATTCGAGCAATGGCGTTGAGAAATCCTTGCTTGCATGGGCACGGCAATATACAGAACCGCATGGGCTATCGCTCACCGATTTTGCCAGCTCTTGGGCGGATGGACGTGCCTTTCTAATGATTTTGGCTGCACACCTGGATGAGGTTGATTTAGAGACTGCGTTGGCCCAACATGCATTGCAGCGACTGCATTTAGCCTTTGATTTAGCGCACAGGCATTTTAAGATCGAAAAACTGCTCGATGCGGAGGATGTGCACACACATAAGCCGGATAACAAGTCCATACAGATGTATGTGATGTGCTTGTACCATGCCATGGAATCTATGAGAGCCAGCGAACGCAACAGAGTTCCTTGCACAAGCATCACGGATCTGGATGAGGTACCCTTAGATTCAGTTGGCGATCGGGAGATTTACACTTCCGACAGTGCAGCCAGTATTGAGTTGAAGTCCGGATCGGTCACATCCTCGCTGAGACCACTGAGCACAGCGACCAATGCCAGCGTTGAAATAAGTAGCTATCAGACAGCATTGGAAGCGGTCCTATCACTGTTGCTGGAGGATGAGCAGATGCTGTCACAAGATCTGCCCGACCCGGAAAACTTTCAAACCGCCAAGCTGCAGTTCCATGAGAACGAGGCATTTATGCTAAAGTTAACCGAGCATCAGGAGTTCGTGGGCGAGGCTCTTGAGGAAGGCAGTAGTCTAATAAACGAGTCACAAAAAAAGGACGGATCCGGTCTTTCACTGGAGGACCAAAACGAGGTCCGCCAACAGATGGTGCTGCTCAATGAGCGATGGGAGACGCTCCGTCTACGTGCTCTGGACATGCAGGCCAAGATTTTAATGCGTCTGGCAGAGTTTCAGAAACAAAAGCTTGAGCAACTGCGTCAGTTCTTGACTAACGTGGAGGATCGCATCTCGCACATGAGCGATCTGGGACCGACAATAGGAGAGGCTGAACAGCAGCTAGCTGAAGCCAGACAACTTAAAGCAGATCTGTGTGAGCAACAGGAACTCGTGGATAGCATAAGTAGCATGGTGGTGATTGTCAATGACACTTCCGGAAACTTCAACGATCTCGAGGATCGATTGAGTGCACTCGGCGAGCGTTGGTCCCATGTGGTCAAATGGATTGATTTGCGTACCGAAAAACTGCAGCAATACAAATGCATTTCCCGCTGGCTGGATGCGCGCGAAAAGGATTTGAAGCGCATGGAGAGTCGGGATGTCACCGACGTAGGCGGGATTACACAGCGCATCAATGAGTTGAACTATTGTGCAAAGGACTTGCTGGAGCTGCAACGCTATCTCATCGACCTGCGACAAATGGTGGCTGCAACATTGCAGGATGGCGATGATAAGGGTGAACGTGTGCTAGAGCAGCTGGAAAGCTATGAGGACCGCCTGGATGCACTAAAGCAAATACTGGAGGTGCAAACACGTCGCATCGAGACGAAGGGTTTCAACTTTGGACGGGAACGTGCCAGCTACGATGACAGCCGTGTGGTGCGACCCGAGGGCTGGGTGGACTATCAAATGATTATACGATTCGGTGAGGATGAGGATCTGGATCAGGACGATGAGGAGCACCAGCATCCAAATACTAAGGATGATTCCGACCAGTTGGCTAGCAAAAAACGAAAACTGCGTAATGCGGATAACTATTTTGCACTAGAAACAAAAATTGCAGATCACTTTTCACACGTTCAGTATGTGGAACAGCAGTTGCAACAGTTGCAACGTCAGAGCTTGCGCAATCAGTGTGATCTTCTTAAAGAGCTGCAGTCGGAGAACCAACAGAGAGTAAGCTCCCTGCCCGAACTTAAGAAACTGTTCGAAGTGTGTGAGCAGGAGGACCCCAGTCGGAAACTACTCCTGGAAGCGGCTCACATAAAACAGCTGGAGCAACGCTATACTTCACTCGCTCAGCGTCTTGCCTGTCAGCACAGCGAGAGCAGCACTCTGCTGGCCAAGGAAAGGTATTATAATAGCCTGACAGGGTTTAAGTTGGTCCTCGCAGACTCGCGAGATTGGTACAAACAGCACGCGGGCAATGCCAGCTGTGAAGAGCTGGAGCAGCGACTGAGTCATATGGAATCCCTAGCCACAGAGATATCTGAAGCGCGTGAAGCCACAGAGGCCTTGGATGAACAGCTGCTTGAGTGGAAGCAGGACTTTGGCCTCTTCTTCGATAGCTGGCACGATATGAAACAGGCGCTTCAAGCTCTGATTCAGCAACGTGGTGGCGAAAGTATCTCCCGACAGTTACAGCAACTGGAAGAGTTCGTTGGCAGGGTGGCTAGGCAAAAGGTGCGCGTCTCTAGTCTAGACGATATGCAACAGCAGCAGCAGTTACTAAACCAACTAGTCGACGAACTTGAATCCCTTAAACCCTGTTACGAACGTCTGCCTATCCATGTGCTCAGCACGGAGCTCCAGGCAGCCTGGCAGCGTCTGCCTGAGCAGCTGAGTGAGCGGGTAATTAAGCAGACAACCGCCATTGAGAACCTTAATCACTTTGTGGCCGAGTACAATTCGATAATTGCGGTCTTGCGCAGTGCTCCCGAAGTGCTGCAGGCACAGGATTTACGCAAACTGGAAATTGATGTGATAAGTGCACGGAATTTTAGTGAGATACTCATCAAGGATGCAGAACTGCCGCAACGTGATTCGCTCCAAGCACAGATACGTGCACTCAATACACTCTACGATGAGGTGGAGAAACTGCATCAGGCGCATCGGAAACAGCAGTCGGCGCTGCAGGATCAAAGTGATATCATACAAAAGCGACTGCAGAAAACAGAGCGCTGGCTCAGCGAACTGGAGGAAAATACTCCAAAGTCGGGAGTTGCAGCTATTCGGAATTCCAACGAGCTTTTCCAGAGCAAATCCAAATTTCAGACTCTTAAGGAAACTTGCGAGCGGGAGGCTGCTCAATTTCGAGAGCTCAATGAGCTGGGTGGTGAACTACTGCTGCAAATGGACGAGCTGCAGGATAAGACAAGACAAGACAAAGACTCTAATTATGGCACACTAGCCAAGCAGTTTACACACCTTAACGCACGCTGGACGGAGGTCACAGAGCGGGTATATGCAAAGACCGCAGTTCTTGAGCACATCTCCACGCAGCTGGGAGAGTTCAAGAAGTTTATGGTCAGCGAAACGGGCTATCTGGATCGGCTGGAGAACAAGATACGCAACGCGCCTGAAAATGCAGCCGATGCCGAGGAAATAATGGAAGAATTGGATGTAAGATTTTATTTGACCATGCAACTTTTGAATGTTTATTAATTTATAATTTATCTAATGAACTATAAGACATTTTATAAATTTAAATTTGAGATTTTCCATTGGGAATTAGGCTCAATTTAATGTCATAGACAAAATCAGTAAAGAGCATATTAAAAATTTCATTATTATTCAAATTATTCATCAAAATGTAACAAACAAGACTTGAAAAGAATATGAATTATTATAATTATTGTCCCAAAAAAATTATTGATTACATTTTCTCAATTTAAATCTGTTATAACATTACTTTAGTTAGTACATTTTTTAATCAATCGAAATAATAAATTTGAGCTGTAAGTTTATTTTGGCAAGCAGTTCGTTTATTTTGTTTTTTATTTTTGTTTTTTATATAAGATGTGTTTGTATATTTATTTTATCTAAAGGATCTGGAAAATGTGCTGCGCGCTCACTCCGACGAATGGTTGGACAAGATTCAAGAAATTGGCAACGAGCTAATTGAAAACGAATTTATGGCCGATGTTATGCGTCAGGATATTGACGGCATGGTTGAGCGCTGGACGAAGCTGCAGCAGCAAGCCAAAAAGCGCACTGAACTCCTAGAGGAAAAGGTAAGCGAAGCTGAGCAGTCAGAGAAAGCAGTTGTTCATCTGGAGGCTTGGCTAACGCGCATGGATGAGATACTCAGCGAGCATCTTGAAAACGATGTGACCATTGAGGATCTGCCCGATGATTTTCAGGTGTGAACTAAATAAAACTCAAAGCATTTACATATCAATTTAATTGTGTTGAATCTTTCACAGATTTTGGCACGTGAATTTTCTGTAAACGAGCAAAACTTCAAGGATATAACCGATTTGATTGCGGAACACACGCGCAATGGCAAAACTGGTGCTGCCAATCGTCTGCAGGAGCAGCTAAACCTTATGGAATTGCGTTTCAAAGCCTGCCAGGCAAAGCTTAACAAATGCACCGCACCCCAGCCCGCCTATGAGTCGCGCTTGAATCGCGCCTATGGTGATCTTCGCAATGTGGAGCACTCCACATTGGTGCTGGATGTCGCTTCAGCTGGTCCTAGCACTGTGCAGGCACAGTATCAGAAGTGCTTGGTATGTGTGTTTATAACAAACCAAAATCACTTTGCTTTGAACTTTTTGAATTTCTGTAGCAAATATATCGCACGCTCTCTGAAATCAAGGCGGAAATAGAGAGCACTATTAAAACAGGTCGCCGTGTCTGCGAGGATAAATACACAAAGAATCCCAAGCAGCTCAGTCAACGCATCGATGCCTTGAAACATCTATATAACGCGCTCGGCGAGAATGTCACCCAATCCAAAGCCTTCTTGGAGAGCTTGATCAAATTGGCCAGGCAGCTGGAGCAGTGCTTCGATAGAGGTGATGAGTTGATCAGGCGTTTCGAGTCGCCGCAGGAGTTGCACGATCGCAACTCCATACTGCTTGAGTTTGAGGATGTGCTGCAACATTGTGAGGAGCACTACAACGAGTACAGCAAGTCTTGCGATCAAAGCTGCATGCAGGAGACTCGTCAACGCATCGATGGACTAAAGGCCACTTATCACAAACTAACCAGTGCTGATATTATCAAACGCCTAACAGAAATGAAAACAACGTTGCAGAATTTGGATAACATATCACTGGAAACTTTAAAGTTTGTCACTACATTATTTTTTATAAGCTAGTAATAATCAGAGAGTTTTGACTGAACAAGTGAAAACTTTGCAGTCGGATGTAACCGACTGCGGTTGACCTAGATAACAGTATAAAAACGGGAGATAAGAGGTCTGCTTCTAAATTGAGAGTACGGAGGCAGCATGGGTGGTGCAGTGTTTTGGGGGACGTCATCGCCTTAATTGACATTACGTTTGGTTGCTTTAGCTTAAAAACTCTGGAATATACAGTCGTTTCGGTAATTCTAGCTGTATGTGTTTTTTAAGATCTTCATATATTGATTACCCAGCCCCCCCGTAGGAGTAGAAACTCCAAACTTGACACTTAACCTGCATCGTCCATAGAAAAAGTATATTTGCAAATTTTCAAGTCTCTAGCTTAACATGTATCAAAAAAATTGCGCTCCTGCTGACAGAAAGACGTACAGACATTATGACGGACATTGCACAAAACCAATATACTCTTTAATTTTGGTATCAGGGTAAAAACAGTGTAATAATTGCTTTGAAAATATTTTTCAAAATTTTGCAGTATGTGCATCTAGTTTTTTTGTCTGCCATTTTTCCGTCTTATTTAATACAATATAAATAATTAACCAGGAGCAAATCAAATAGTTCTGCAATGCCATTAAATCTTTTGCATTCCTTCTTACATATGTTAAAATGCACTTACATATTGATTTTCTTTTGCAGGGCCATGGAGCATGACCTTAAGGAGATAAATGTGCCATCGAATCCGGAAATTGAGAAATTGCAGCAGCAAGTTATTGCAATTGTTGTGGTGCGTACAAAACGATTGCCAATATAAGATAGAAATAATGCACTAAAATTGGAAATGCTCTTAAGGATTATTTATAAATAATTAAGTTAATGCTTGCCGTCTGCTTTTCTGCTTATTTGTGCTTTTTCAATAGTATTTAATTTCCAATTTGCTTTATATTTGCACCATCATTCGATTTCATTCATTTTATGCACTTTATTTTATTCACTCATACAATATTTTATATGTGGTTGTTGTTGCTGGTACTTTGCCATTTTAACACCTTTGCTCTTTCATTCGATAACCACAAACACACACACACGCGAGCACAGAAGTTCACACTGTTTTTAGCGCTAAGGGCAACTTTTCTTTCTGCTTGCACTCTGAAATGGAATCAAATTTCTCGTTCGCATTTTCGTCCTCCTTTGCAGTCGACCGTTCAGCAAAGAAAAGCATCATTGAATTGGATTTGTATCGAATTGAGTTGAGGAAAATTCTTGCTTTAAAGTTCATAAGTCTAATATTAAATTAAAAAAAGCTACCTCAAAATATAGAGAAATATCTCATATGTATCTTAAGGCAATTACTAACAATATTTTATTATTTATTATTATAATTAATGTGTGTTTAATTGATTAAATTTTTGAAAAATGCTTTAACCAAAGGTTGTTTTTGCCATATAATAATTTTTTGCATATGCGCTTTTTTTTCGTGTGATATGCATAATGCTATTTTACTTTTATTTTTTCGTATGTAAATTCGTATTTTTTATTTGCAATTTCATTTACAACCCATATAAAAACTACATAAAAAAAAAACAATGTTCATAATAATCTTTCCACCAAGCTAATCAATAATTAGTTCAAATACCAGATAAAATACCAACAAACATCACCCAAAAAAAAAAAAAAAAAAAAAAACCACTACCACAACCATATTTACCAGAATCACCGTATCACTAGCTCTACGAGGTCTAACTTGGTGTCATTTTCACGCTTCAAATTTCAATTGTATATATGTGATGCATATATATGTATCTCTTTTTTGGAGTTCTTGTTAATGTCCAATCAATACATCCCAACAAAAAACAACATAAGTATCTACTACTCCTTTCACCAAACGCTAATGTACAGCAACTGCTTTTTGGGCTCCATATATTGTACTAGTACTTACAAACCCACAAAAACCATAACATACCTATATAGAGGGCGCAAGGAAATCACCTTGAACTTGAGATAAATAACTCTCTAAGAAACTACGCATCCACAGGATACGCTTAAGAGGCGTTTCAACGAGACATCGACGCTTGTCGCACTTGACAAGCCAAAAGCAAGCGATGACGGTACGGAAATTGTAGTTGTTAGCGATACAGTGCGTCAAAGACGTGCGCGGACGCCACAATCTGGTGAAAGCAGTACAACGCCCACCTCAGCAACAGCAAACTCACAAAAGGAGGCGGTGTCAGAATCGAAAACCGCATCCACGTCCAGTGGCGAACATGTGTTGCCCGATTTGTTGCCACCGCAAACGTTTCGCCTGGCAGAATCCAGTACGCTGTTCTCCCAGATATCGCTAAATCCCACCAAGTCGGCGAGTGTGGAAAATGCAGCACCACCGAAGCCTGCAAAGAACAAACGCAAAGCGCCAGCAGCGCCTGCTCAGGTTGTGGAAGTAAAGGTTAAAAACATTCAAAATGATAAAATGTCTGTACAAAATATTGCTCTGGAGCCGCAGCAGGGTGAAATTGTGGATACAGTCAACATCTTAGAGAGTGTAGAGCCCTTGCTCCCTGAGTATGTGCAGACTGTACAGATTGTGGATCTGTCGGAAGACTCAGACTCTTCCCTGCTTGAGGTTCGACGCAGCAAGAGCAAACGTTCTCTGTGCGATTCGGATCACGAAGGCTCCCAGGTGGATGTTAAAGACCAGGACGGCGAGTCCTTGTTGCGTCCAGCAGATGGCAATACCAGCACTCCTCTGCTGCGCGTTGAGAAGCAACGTATTTCTTTTGATGAAAAACGCAAGCGCATTGCCCATGAGCGTGATATACTTCGCGATTCCGAGGAGGATGAACCAACCGCAGCTCAGCATCCAAATGGAGCCAAACCAAAACGCTGGCGTCAGCTGCAACCAGAAATGGAGGCAATTACACCGGATACAGAGCCAGAATCACTCATACGCAATAGTTTCTATAGTGCCGACAAGGAAACAGGTTTCGATATTGAGCCGCTGGTTTTCTCCGATGATGAGGAGATACCGCGATTCTCACTGGAAATGACACCAACCTTTGACTCCGATAGTGATACGGTAATATGGTAGCAGTTGGGCAATCATTTCAATATTGTTGCTACGCACTCTTTTCTATATATCTTTCTTTTTATTGATCACAACAACAACCACACAGAGCCGGATTGAGACGCCCTCCACAAAGAAGCCGAACCCGTTTTTGAGCAAGTTTCTCAATTCGATGCCATCGCCGCAAGATGACTCGAATGTGACCCTCAAGAGTCCGGCCGGAGAACAGCAGGCCAGCAGTAATCTTGAACAGCGCGTACAGGAGTTTAATAATCTTTCCAAACAGATGATCTATAAACTCGAGGTTACCAAGTCCAAGATCGAACAGTGCCATGAGAGCGAGGTGTAAGCAAAAAAAACAAACTTGATTGTATTTTACTCTGTCATAAAACTGTCAACGATTTAACAGGGAGGATCTCAGAATGCTTATAGCACCTGATGCAGCTACTTTGATTTCACAGGGCGATTCATTGGTATTGGAAACTCATGGCAAACAGGGAAGCATTTCTCGCCTCGTGATGCGCACACAGATTATTCTACGCGAGAAGTTTCGTGAGGTTCAACAGGCCAAGTAATCAAACATTAAAAGACTCAAAGCGATTCTTTTCTGACAGTTTTAACTTGGTTTCAGATCCAAAATAACGGACACCTCTACACCACGTCCCTCGCTGAATAGCGTTAACATTGAGGAGCTGGTGACTAAGGGACTGCGTCGCATAAATGTACTAATTGAGAAGCCCGTTGATCTCAAGTCCTACACTGAGCTCGAGAAACGCATGGATGACATCAACGTAAGTGTGGCAAAACTAATTTTAGCCTGTCTTCTATCCAACACTAAAAGTATCTGGGCACAATAAATTGACCATGACCAAAACTAATTTGAATAATAATACCTCGTGCTAAAGTAAAGGCTTTAATAAGGGGTAGATATGTCTTAAAGACATATTTTTATACCCTTAACCCATAAAATGGGTAAAAAAGGGTATAATGGTTTTGTGCAAAAGTATGTAACAGGCAGAAGGAAGCATCTCCGACCCCATAAAGTATATATATTCTTGATGAGCATAAATAGCCGAGTCGATATAGCCATGTCCGTCTGTCTGTCCGTCTGTATGAACGCTTGAATCATAGAGACTACAAGAGCTAGAGACTTCAGATTTTGTATATAAGTTCTCCTATACCATGAGCAGAACAAGTTTGCTTAAAATTATCGATAACTATTCTGGTTTCCGATATACACATGGAATCGATAACAACCAAAATATCGAATTTGGAAAATTTAAAAATGAGGATTGAAATAATGGGTAACGATAAAACTTTTCTGAGAATTTCGTCCAAATCGGTTAAGAAACACCGGAGATATCGAGCTTAATCGATTGAAGCTAAGTCAGTATACCAAAGTCAGACATAAATTTAATTTATTTATTGCAACTGGGTTCAGGGTATCTTCTAGTCGGGCTCTCCCGACTAGAGCCTTCTTACTTGTTTATTATTAGTATTTTTAATATCACTCATTTCTACAAATGGTAAATCTGTAAATACTTTCGAATTTTCTTGGTTAATCCTTGACTAAGGAGCTTTTTCTCCTTAAAGAACATAACGATGTTTTTAAAAGCTATTTTTAAGATAGACCAGAAATTTACGTAGGTCGAATAGGTAATAATATATATTTATTTTTGTATAGTAATGAAAAACTAGTGTCCCTTCTGCTATTCTGTTTCCCATCGGATAAATCAAAATCAATCTAATACATATGTGTGCCAATAAAATCAGTATAACTGTTAAATATCTTAGATTTTTTATTCAAAACATAATTTATAAATGTTTGCAATGTTAATGTAGGATATCTATGGGTCTATGAATAATAAAAACATATTTCTTATTATAATCGGGCGCATTATTATTTTTATTTTTGCGTACTAATTTAGATATCTTTGAAAGCGTTTGCGTTTATTATACTCGATACCGAAGGTAAAGAGTATATTGGTTTTGTGCAATGTCCGTCATGGTGTCTGTCCGTCTGTCCGTCCGTATGTGTGCAAGTTTTTTCCACACCCTTCAAGCTAGGGACTTGAAACTTTCCAATTCTCTTTTTCTATGGGATAGTAAATTAAAGTGTCAAGATTGGGGTTCTACAATAACTGGGGGGCTGGCAAATCGATAAATTCGATAACTCAAAAACGATAAATCCGCATATTTCACACACCCTTACAGCTAGAACTACCAAATTTGGTAAGAAGATAGCTACTAGCAACCCCCAAAAAACTGCATCAAAAATTTTGGAGCCACGCCCCCCCATTCCGCCCCCAGACCCCCCGCATTTTAAAGGCAAAAAGGCCTATATCTCCCACAGTTTTTGAGCTAGAGCCACCAAATTTGGTGCCAATTTAGCTGATGATGACTCACCAAAAACTGCAGCAAAATTTTGGATGCCACGCCCACAAATACCGCCCTAGCCGCCCCCAGATGCCCCAACGCTTCGTAAAAAACGGGAATGCGCGTATCTTCCAGAGTAGTGGAGCTAGAGCCACCAAATTTGGTAGGAAGATAGCTGGTAACAACCCCAAAGGATCTGCATCAAAGTTTTAGAGCCTAGCCCATCCATTCCGCCCTCCTTTCCCCACCTTATACAAACTTTGGGCTAAAGTCACCAAATTTGGTATGAAGGTAGCATTTGACATTCCACATGGATCTGCAGCAAAAATTTGGATGCCACGCCCAACCATACCGCCCCCATCCTCACTTTCCCCAGTTTATACAAACTTCGAGCTAGAGTCACCAAATTTGGTATGAAGAGAGCAATTGACATCCCACATGGATCGGCAGCAAAAATTTGAAAGCCACGCCCACCCATACCGCCCCAAGCCCCATAGCCCCCCTTTCACCACCATTTACATGCTTCGAGCTAGAGTCACCAAATTTGGTATGAAGGTAGCATTTGACATTCCACAAGGATCTGCAGCAAAAATTTGGATGCCACGCCCAACCATACCGCCCGCAGCCCCCCTTTCCCCACTTTATACAAACTTTGAGCTAGAGTCACCAAATTTGGTATGAAGGTAGCATTTGACATTCCACAAGGATCTGCAGCAAAAATTTGGATGCCACGCCCAACCATACCGCCCCCAGCCCCCCTTTCCCCACTTTATACAAACTTCGAGCTATAGTCACCAAATTTGGTATGAAGATAGCAATTGACATCCCACATAGATCTTCACCAAAAATTTGAATGCCACGCCCAACCATACCGCCCCCAGCCCCCCTTTCCCCACTTTTACAAACTTTGAGCTAGAGTCACCAAATTTGTTATGAAGGTAGCATTTGACATTCCACAAGGATCTGCAGCAAAAATTTGGGTGCCACGCCCAACCATACCGCCCCCAGCCCCCCTTTCTCCACTTTTACAAACTTTGAGCTAGAGTCACCAAATTTGGTATGAAGATAGCAATTGACATCCCACATGGATGGGCATCAAAATTTTTAATACTGGTATCGAGTATACCGCAGTCGGTTGCGTCCGACTGCAACTTTTCCACTTGTTTTTTGTTTGCTATTATTCCATCCACAAGTTAATTGGCCTCTTGAGAATTCAGAGCATCGGAGCACAGACCAAATAACTAAATGCTGCCATTAGGAATACCCAAAATAAATCTAAAAATTTTGACACAGTTACAAAAAGCTTCGAGACATCTCGTCGTGCGCCAACATTAACAACGTCCAACAACATCTGTATCAGCTATGCACATACATATATGTATTTATGTACATATGTTGTAGTTTTATGTAGGGGAAGAATTAAGAACGCTTTCGAAAAAATATAGAAAAACTTTAAAGAATTTGGCTTGTATTAAGGGTTATCATTGTGATGTTATAAATGAATTAAAATAAATATTTTGATGCTTAATTTGTTTATTGTCATTTTATATTTGTTTAGCAAAGCAATCAAATACAATGCGTCGTGGCATACTCCAAAGTTCTAGAATTTAGTAAAAACATGTCTTTAAGTGATATAAATTATTATAAATATTAGATCTTACAATTTTTACATATTAAACTTGTTATTATTTATACTCAACTTGATTTCTCTAAGTTTGTCTCGCTTTAGTTTAAAACAAGTTGCCTGACAATTGTTCTTGTTTCCTTCCGCTCTTCTAAAACTAAATAAAAATCTCCCCATTTCGACAATTTGAATCCGAAAGACAATGACATGCTTTAAAATCCATCATTAATCAATTCGTTCACTAGATGTTTATTTTGGTTTTTCGCTATGGTTTTTTTTTTACTGCCCCACCGATGACAAAATAACATATAAAAATTTAAAAAGAAAAGTGGATTTAAAAATAGCAGCACAAAGAGTCTTGCAAAGAGAAGAACTTTAAGGCGCACCAAAGAGCGATCTATAAAACAATAAATTAAATTTTCATCTCTATTTATGCCGGCGGCATTGCTTTTGTTTTCAGTCTGGTCGCGCTTTATATACGCAACGGTCGCGTCGCGTCGCCTCGCAATTAATTTTGTTATTTAGTTTACTAATTGAAAGTGCAAAGTCGAAAAATTCGATTGGCGCCAAAAAATTGTTTGCCCTGAATGCTCGCTCGATGCAGTTTTGCTGGTTGACACAATCTGCCAGTGCGGTATAAAAACAAAAAGACAGACACCATCAACAACAGCCATCCACAAAACTATATAAAACACCCACACACACAGATTCATGTATTTTGGTGTCCCAGGGAACACTTGCATGGGACATTCTTGCTCGATTGCAGCTGAAATTGAATTACCTTCTCCATTGGTCTCCCAGCGGCGTCCAATTTGTTAGTGTGCTTGAGAGAATTCGGCTTCGTTTGCCATCATTGTTAATTTATCATTTCGCAAGCAGTCATGTAACTGAATTTAACTTATAGAAAATATCTTTCAACTCTTTGCAGGAACGCCGAGACGATCTGCAGGTCATTGTTGGCGCCATTGGCAAGAATCAACAAATGCCAAAGGTCGCGCCCGTCATGATGAACGAAATCGAAAAGGTTCGCACAAACGCACTTGTCACTCGCTTATTTCAATTTTCTACTGGCCATTCACACATTTTTTCTGCAGACTAAAAACAATTTGATTGCTCATGCCGATTCGATTGAGCTCTCACTGACGCAACTGAAAAATGTCACCCAAATTGGCAACGGTAACGACGCAAGCGGCAGCAGCAGTCGTCAGGGTAAGTGAGATTTTTCCATTTTCGCCATTTGTCCCTTTTGTGTTGCATCTAATAGATTGTAGGTGCTTAGTTAAGGCTTATTGTTAGAAAACAAACTCTTGGCCAATATGCTAAGTGTTTGTTGCTCATTTAAAATCGCTTGTGCATAGCCTCCTGAGTTGATCTGTTAAATTTGATTGAGTTTGCTTTAAAAACTGTGTATGTTTATTGACTTTATTTACTGACAAAGTCGGCTTTTGTTAAAATGAATATTTTATTATGTCCCAGACAATAAACTGATATTATACTTTTATTTCTTCATTATAAATAAGTTATTATGCGTGTAGGTATATTTTATTATAAACGTTGTAACATTAACTTTGTTGAGTTAATTTCGATTGTGTTTGTACGTGCGTAGTAGTCGAAATCTTGGCATCGACTGACTCTACTCTTGCTTTTAAAAGGGATGGCCACTTTTAGTGATTCTCTGAACTTATGATTATTTGCCCATCTGGTTTCTCATCGACTCCCACATGTATTACATCTTTTTACCAATATTTCCAGCCCAATACTCTTTGTAAGTGCATATGGTAAAATGTGATTGATCCGTCAAGTCAATTTTCGATATTAAGGCATCAACATAAGTTGTAGGAATTTTTTTTTTTAAATTATTTGGTTATTTTATTTATTTATTTCCTTTTTGATCGATCACTTCTCTTAATCTTTTATAATTGCTTAACAATAATATTGGGATTTGTACTAAAAGCATTTATTAGTTTGCTCCCCAAGTTCGCATTGCCATTTTACCAATGATGAACAAATCCGCAAATAAGCATGCACGATATCATAATTGATTCTTAAGCATTTTCGCTTTTGAAGCATTATATTTCACACAGCTGGCAATGCATTTTATAGCATTTCTTTCTTTCTTTCAAATGTAGCTTGCAACGCCCCCTACTTAACTCCACTCTTTTCGATTGTATTGTTGAATATTTATGCCATGTAGAGAATTGAAAAGGGTGCACAACCAAATGTGTACTCATGTCGTATGTTTATGTTTGAATACTCTGATAAAAAAGACCGAAATATATTGGTTTTGTGCTATGTCTGGTTTCCAATGCCATGGTGACTGTTCGTCTATATGTGTGTCTATATGTTCACCCGTAAAGTTAGAGACTTGGAACTTTGCAAATATCGTTTGAAAATCTATAAATCCACATATATGCCACATCCTTACAGCTAGTGCTATGCAATTTAATAGCAAGCCAGCTTCTAGCGACTCGTACTACGGCCACCCCTTCCGCCACACCTTCAAAAATCGGAAATCTTCGTAATTTACACAACAGCCACCAAATTTTGTGAAAAACTAGCTGGCGATGTCCCTCAATATGTGCACTAAAAAAGGGTGGGCACCCCTGGCACCACCTTTCTTCCCCTATGCAATTTCTGTTGACATATATAACAATATATACACTACTAGTAAGTGGCCCGCTTACTTCGCTGCGCGGATAGTTTTTATAAATTTTAGCAATAGAAGATAGATACAAAATAAATAAATTAGAAAATATTTCGCAAAATATTAAAGCAAAGTATTTAATATTATCTTTTCCACGCCACCATTGAGGTAGAGAATCAGGCGGGTCATTTTTTATTGTGGTTTCCCCAGTAGGCCTTATCCACTTATTGAATTTAATTTGCAATTATTAACAACTTTTAAGAGCTTTTTTATAAACGATATTGGTTGTTTTTCCGTCAGGTGCTAATACAAATAAACTTTTTGGTGAACTGACTCTTGAGCAGGCTACATAAAATTGGCCATGAGAAAAACAATCGTGTCTTAAGTTTAGTCCGGCTAATTTAAGAGTTTGTCCCTGTGATTTATTAATTGTTAAGGCAAAGCAAACTTTTAAAGGAAATTGCAATCTTTTAAATTGAATTGGCAATTCAGAATCAGAAGGTATTAATGGAATTCTCGGTATAAAAACCGTTTCCCCTTTACCATTGCCAGTAAAGATAATTGCTTCGACAACATTCTTATGAAGGACTTTAACTTGCAATCTTGTACCATTGCACATTTTTGGCGGCTTCAAGTTGCGAATCAACATTACAGGTGAACCAACCTTTAAAGTTAATTTATGTTGAGGCAGGCCAGCCGGATTTAACGAATTAAGAAACTCGACGGGGTAATGAACTGCATCTTCGATTTCAGTTACAGAATTATATGTCATTTCTTCACTTTGAAATGATTTTAATAAAAACTCGTTTATTTCCAATGCATTGTCATTTCTCGCAGTCAAAATAGCACGTTCTGAAAACCATTCGAGTGATTTTTGAGAGATATTTGTAATATCCGGAAATATTTTGAGAGTTAGTTCTTCAATACTTTTCACAACATGACACAAAGTGGATGGTAAAATTATTTTGCCATCTTGGGTTGGAAATAATCCATTTCCTATTTGAAGAAGCATTTCTGCAAATTCACCAGCTATGCTATCACCTTTTAAGTGCACTCGCATATTCTTCGTTAATGCAATTTTCTGTATTTTGGGCCACAAAATTGAAGACTTTAAGCACGCATTTATTTCATCTGCTCTTGTTCCTCTGGGGATCACTGGAAGAGTTTGTCGAAAATCACCAGATAAGAGAACAGTTATGCCACCCATCAGGTATTCACTATCTCGAATGTCTTTCAAATATCGATCTACAGCTCAAAAGCACCTTTATGGGCCATAGTACACTCATCCTAAACAATAAGCTTGCAATCTTTGAGCACAGCAGCCATATTAGATTGCTTTGAAATTGAGCAATGTGGTGTTTCTAAATGAAACAAATTAAATGGAATCTTTAGAGTAAAATGCGCTGTGCGACCACCATTTAGTAAAGTGGCTGCGATACCGGAAGAAGCAACGGCCAATGCAATGTTTTTACTTTGCCGTACCTTTGCCAATAATAAATTTAAAAGAAACGTTTTACCTGTTCCACCAGGTGCATCTAAAAAATAGATTTCTCCTTTTTCTGCTTCAACGCTATGCAGTATCTTTTCGTATACTTCTTTTTGCTCAGCAGTAAGGAGTAGCTCATTATTAACAACAAAATTATCGCAATTTTCATAATTTGTTTCTCTATGATGTGCATTATTTTGAACAATTTCCTCGGATCTGATTGGTACTGGAAGTCCATAGTTAGTCAAGTTTTGACCACCAATAGACAGTACTATATCTTCAATGTACAAAAAATATTTATTAAATACATTATTCAGAATACTTTGATCAATATTTCTGTCTCGTGAAATATGAAAGACTCTTAAAATATCTTCTGAGAAACTCTCTTTATAAATATTCCAAAGTTTAAGAGCATCTGAAATTTGACAAAATACTAACATTATTGCAAAAAGTTCCCTCAGTTTTGTAGGATTTTGACATATGACAGCTTCGGCTATAGTTGAATCCCAGTGCTTATCATCTTCTAGTAATCCTAAAGCTTTACACGCCAATTGAAATGAGGCGTATGCTATACCATTAACAGTTTTTAAATTTGAAAATGAAGTTGGCCCTCTTACAAAATGTAGTAAAAGTCTTAAATAAAAACATTCTGTATTATTGGGATGAATAGTGTAAACTCTTCCCAAAGCTGAATCTCTTTTAACTCCAGGAAAATTTGGCACATCATGCCCTCGTTTTCTTCTTTGAAATTCTTTATTGTTCCATGTAAAATACGATGGAACTTCACAATATAGAAGCGTTCTTGCAAACTCATCACGTGTGCATAGCTCAAAGAAGGCTAGCAAAGTGGTTTTGGGTGTAGTGCTTAATCTGTCAAGTAATTGTTGCGGATTATTGGGGTTAAAATATATTCGTTGACCATTTTCTAAATGAACAGCTAAGTGTGTAATAGCCGGAAAACGTTCATGTATGGGAAATGCAAAGATTCTCCATACCGCTTCTGAGCTACTTATATAACGGCCACTTTCGTACATATTAATATCATTACGTTGGTCTTCAAGAGTAAATGATGCTTGATCACTGCCCTTATTAACATATTTACAGATGTATTTAATAGACTTTACAGAACTACAATACTCAACATTTATGTGAGCTTCAAATGTTCTCAAAAGTACACAGTTGTAAGGCACAACCCAACGATTATCTATGCAATTACCATTTATATTAATTGCATTACCTCCATCTTCTATCGCTCTTCTACGATATAGAGGGTAACTATCCTTTCCAGTCACAGTTTCTTTAAGTAGTTGTCGAGGAAACCTTTTGGTACACTTTCCATTTTTCATGCATGGCGATTTATTATGAAATGCACCGCAAGAACCATGAATCATATTTGACTTAACAATGTTAAATAACAAAGGATCTTCATCTGCGTTTGGTATTTCGGCACAGATAATCTTATCGATTTTATCTGGTCTTATTTTATTTTCTAACCAAAGTAAAATATGAATATGTGGTAAGCCCCGCTTTTGCCACACAGAGTACATGAAACATTGCACGCTTCCAAACAAAGAACCTTTTATCAATAGTGACATTAAACCTTTAACTTTTAAATGAAAAACTCGAGCTATAATATCGTGACGATCATGTGGCTTTTGACCCGGTATCAAAACACTTTTGATGTCATTCCATTGTGGATTGCAGGTGAATGTTATGAAAAGATCTGGTCGCCCATAATGGCGAACATATGTCATAGCATCTTGAGTCTTTTCATGCATATATCGTGCAGAGCTTGTAAAAGAAGATGGTAAAATTACCATCTGACCAAGTTGAGCTGCTTCAAAACCTTGTTGGCCTATTGCATCTTGTAGATGTATATGTATATAGCTATCTGCTCTGAGTTTCGCTTGATTGTAGCGAATATATTTTAACCTTTCTGTTTCAATTTTAGCATACATATCAACCAAAAACTGACTATAAAGGGAACGACAATAAATTAAGTGATTTATCTCAAATTGACGAATCATTATTTTATAGCTGTAGAAGCTTAACGCAGATATCATTTTTTTTTTTTTTGGATCCTCCCTTTTTAATAATGGATTCCATTGTGGTATATCCACTGAATAGCCATCTTCGCCATAAGGAAATAGCAAAGGGTACTATAAGGCATCGTATGATCGATGCACCTCACTAATGCGATGTAATTTATTATTATGGCTTTCAATAATAATATCGCGCTTTGCAAATTGCTGCATATCAAATTCATACTACCAAGCTATAAGCTACAGTACGACCTCGGTTAACGCAACCCTCGTTACACGCAACTCCTCGATTATTGCAACACCCGAATTCTTAACATTGTTGACTCTGTTAACGCAACTTTAAAAAAAAAATTACCTTATTTAACGCAACTTCCTAAGGAAAAGTATGTTTTAGTTCGGTTTTACCACTTTTCTTTCGTTCTCTTTTTGTTTTTTTTTTACATGCTTGCGAAAATGATAATATGGAGAAATCATTGTACGCGTGGTTTCTAAAACAAAGAGAGCGTAATTTTCCCATTTCTAAAGAAATTGTAAAAAAGTACAGACCCGAATTTCTCAATTTTTTAAAAAATAGGTAAAACAATATGAAATTCTTGCTTTAAACAAAGTCTTATTCGATAAAATTTAATTTTAAAGGTAAGCGAAGGCATCTTTTATTTAAAAAGGTCGCGTGGCCACCAGAAAATTGCACCTCAGTTTTCGCAACCACCTCAGTTTTCGCAACTGGCCAAATTTTAATAGGTTGCGTTAACCGAGGTCGTACTGTATTTCAAAATCATAGTTTAGGCCAGACATGGCTTTAACACTCCATGCACGCAAACGCCTTTCTTGACGTGCATTAGGATTATTAGCCTGATGTCGTCTCACTGCATCTCTATTAGCTTGAGGATTATCAGCCTGATGTCTTCTCTTTGCAGCTTTATGAGCTTCTGGATTATTAACCTGATATCTTTTTGATGCTTCTATATGCTTACCCTTATTTTTTTCAAGATATTTTTCAACTAAATGTTTTCGTACCGTTTGTGTTGTTTTGTCGGTGAACCGACTACGTCTTTTAACGGGATTTTTAACATTTTCAGTTATACATTCACTTGACGTATCGGTATCTTGAGTTAATACTTCCTCTAAAGGAATATAAACATCAAAATGTCCATTCATTAATTCGCCGGTAAAACGCAATTTTTTCACAGGATGCATATCATTTCCTAATGATAGATATAAGTTTCCATTTAGAAAAACTTGAAAATTTACAGCATAAATTTCTGCTGCTGCTTGAAGCTCACATGCAGTACCATAAGTATATGAATTTGACATAGTGCACTCATATTGTTCAGAAGAGCTATAACACTCTCCATTTATGTTCATGCTGAAGCAAGCAAAAGTTTCCCAGTTGGTAACGACATGGGTTACAATATGTTGGCGTATGGTGCCATGGAAGCCTTGCCTACCATATAAAAGGTAGGAAATAGATCTAAAAAGGCAGGCTCTATCACCAAATATGCGAACAACTGAATGCGGCAGCAAAACACCACTAATATCTAAAGTTTCAATAGACATCTTTTAATTTGGCTGTGAGACAATTGACTTCACTGTAAAACGATTGTTACAACGTTACAGTGTCTATAGGTAAGTATAAAATTCAATAAAATTGAATATGCCAACTTATATTATTTTAAAGAATATTCAGACTGCTTAGTTTTATTTGATTTTTAAATGCACTTAAGCAGCGTCTGTATAACTATTATATAATATGCAAAATAGAAGACAACTATATATAATGTTGCTTCAATTATTAAGTCTAAAATCGACTTATTTTCCTTGTGTTTAAAAAACCACAAAAGAAATTAAAATACGTTGATCGTTAATGTTTTAAATTAAATATTTTTTATAACTTATCATTAATATACGTATTTTATATGAATTGTATATAAATAATACGAAAATCAGAAAAATAAATAACTCACTGATCCAAAAAGTAACTTTCGATGTTATCCTTTAATACAAACTATATTTAAAAATGAATTGAAACGAAACGTTACTTTCTATCTTCAAAATAAATACAGTACGACCTCGGTTAACGCAACCTATTAAAATTTGGCCAGTTGCGAAAACTGAGGTGGTTGCGAAAACTGAGGTGAAATTTTCTGGTGGCCACGCGACCTTTTTAAATAAAAGATGCCTTCGCTTACCTTTAAAATTAAATTTTATCGAATAAGACTTTGTTTAAAGCAAGAATTTCATATTGTTTTACCTATTTTTTAAAAAATTGAGAAATTCGGGTCTGTACTTTTTACAATTTCTTTAGAAATGGGAAAATTACGCTCTCTTTGTTTTAGAAACCACGCGTACAATGATTTCTCCATATTATCATTTTCGCAAGCATGTAAAAAAAAAACAAAAAGAGAACGAAAGAAAAGTGGTAAAACCGAACTAAAACATACTTTTCCTTAGGAAGTTGCGTTAAATAAGGTAATTTTTTTTTTAAAGTTGCGTTAACAGAGTCAACAATGTTAAGAATTCGGGTGTTGCAATAATCGACGAGTTGCGTGTAACGAGGGTTGCGTTAACCGAGGTCGTACTGTATAAACTAAAATGCATAACCAATTCCCTAACCATTGTATGTAAAAACATAAAGTGGGAAAGAGTATTACAGTTATTCCTCTACACAACACACACCGAGATCTTACATACAACGCTTGTACTTAAGAGCTAGGTGTAGGTGGTACAAATTAGGCAATGCGGAGGAGGAAGGGATATTAGGATTTATGTTTGACATGCAGAGCGTGCGCACAAAGAGCATTTAAAAACAAACAGCTGATAGAGAAATGACGAAATAACGGAGTCGCGAATTTTTTTTTTTTTTTTCGCAAAGTGTGCGAAGTGCGAGACAAAGATTAGTTGTACCGCACTTTGCATTGCATTCGCTTGCTGCCGTTTATGATGCTTTTGCTCCTGCTGTTGCTGCGGCTGCTTAGTAAAAAGGGTGGTATATACTTAATTGACTTATTAATTAATAAATGCAATATATAAAAATGTATTATTCATAATACATATTACCTTTCTTATTGGCATTAAATAATTGATAAAAACAATCTGTATAAAAATAAAATTATTTTGTTAATTAAATACCGAAAACAAATTGTTAGCAATGGCTGTTTATGAAATTTTAAAACGTAGGGTATTAAAATTTTGTGCTTTGTACTTCGAAGCAACTTGCAAGTGTTTAGCTTGTATATTCTCGATGTGTACACAGAACGCTATTGCTTGGCGAATGACCATTTGATCTACAGACCAGAGGGTATATTGCTTTTGTGCAAATGTATGTAACAGGTAGATGGAAGTATTTCTGACCCAATTATATGTCTGTATATATTATATGTATATGCGGGAAGTTCAGTCAATCAATTTTGTAAGATTTTATTTGCAATGCATGCTTCTGCTGCTGATGTAGATTACATTTTCTTAAGTTTCTATTTGTTAGTGTGTTTGTTTTTGCACGGTATATATTTGGTGAACATTTTTTTGCTTTCTTTTAGCTTGCTTCAGAAGTCAACAATGTATGCATGCATTTACAATGTATGCGCGCGCTCTGCAAGTCTAACAAAGAGCGTAGTAACGCTACCTTCTTCGCACGCACTGAATTAACGCAAAACATATCTAAGAGGCTGCAGCTAAGTGAATTGCATATTGCCTTTAGCTTTAATTAAGTGTGTGCGGAGGAGTTAGGGTTATTAAACTTTATGATTGACATGCAAAGCGCGCACATAAAATAGAGAGTGAACGTAAATGAGCAACATCAAAGGAACATGATCGGAGCGAGATTTGTAATTACCTGATTATCTTAAGAGCAACACGCGCACTTATGTCAACGCCCTATGCTTGTTCAAAATTGCATATCAATAACATATTAATAATGTTAGTTAGTTTTGTCTAAGTTATATAAGCAGCAAGTAGGCAAATCCACCCCCATAAAATATTCTGGTGTGGGTAATTTTTTTGGACGCACCAAGTTTTGTTTTGTTGTTTTTGTTTTTTAAAATCAATCACACCAACAAAAAGTAGCAGTGCGGGCCCAACAACAACAACAACAACAACAAACGCTTCTTGCAAGTGTACGAACCTCTTTTTTATGACACTTTGCTTGCGGGACTCAAAGGCGTCATTGCCCATTGTTTTGTTTTTGTATTCTCGCTCGCGATCGAGCTCTCAGCTTGTCCGACTATCTGGCGACAGTAGTGGAATGGGTAATTGTTGTAATTGTAATTTGATTTTTAAAATGGGTAAAAAGTGCTCCAAATCGTATGGGAGGTACTTGAAGGAGTTGTCCAAATAAAAATTCCTTTCTTAGTGCTCACTTTCAACCTGCATAAAATATTGTGTGAAAATTTCAGCCTTGTAGCTCTTTTCGTTTAGGCTGTGGCAATGTCAACAATCACTTAGGACAAACTCTTATATATATAGAGATAATTTTTTGCCCGTTGCAAAATTATAATAAATTAATATAAATTGATTTATTTTTATTTTCAATTTTATTTGTATTTTTTCATTGCATTCAATAATCAATGAAGGTGTCTTCAAATCGTATTAGTAGAATATTTATTTGAAGGCACTGTCGCTAATTACCAAATAATGTTTTAGGTTTTATCTTTCTTGAAATTAGTTGGCTTTCATAATAGAGGAACATGAGATTCTATTTTTAATCCTTGCTTTTTAATATGCATTTTAATTTGCTCTTCCGCTATTACATCGTTTTGAAACATAATGTCGTTCGTTGCTACTTGATAAACTGCTCCGTACATAAAGAATTCACTTAACTTTTTGCCTTTCTTGGCAATGGTAAATTCGGCACAATCAAAATTTCGTCTGCGCTCTTCAAAACTTCTTTTACTACCCTTGAATATAGAATGTTGGCTTGTAGTTGGGGGACTGATTATCACAACTTTTTTTGAGGTAGCTGCGTTCAAACGGTTTTTTAAATTATGAGTGTTTAACTCTTTATTATTTTTTGCGTGCGAGGTGCCTATTGACAGATATTCGTTAGGAGCGCTTGCATTTATCTGCTGATCAATAAGACGCTCTCGGAGCGTATTAACATCAATTGGTGAAGTTTGACGTGGATAAGGGGTCGATGTCCCCTTGGCAGATATGCGCATAAGGCCATATTCTCGATCAACCGTGGTAATTGGTGAGAATCTTTTGATCGCTAGCTTCTTTTGAGATTTCCTATCAGAAATTCCTGATTGTTTCATCGGTTGTGTTGAATTCATTGTAAGTTGACAAGCTGGAATGATATTATGGAAGAGCAGGCAGCAAAAAACTTAAAACAACAACAACAAAAAACAAAACTTGTCTGTGTGTATTCTATTTATTTCAATAGCTAACTAAAGACAATTTGTTAATATCGTAAAATATTTAACTGAATCTGTCACACTTCGTTCAAAGCTTACTCTGCACAGATAGACCGGAAAAATAACGAGGACGATCTTCACATTGGGATCATTCCTAACATAAAATCATTATAATGTTCATTCATTTGTGCTCAGTTCAAAATGGACCTTTGACAATAGGTTTGGGGATAAATATTATATATAAATCATTAAATTCCGCCTCTATTACCATTTCCACACAGAGCAGTAAAGTTTCAACTTTACTTTGAATATAAGCAAAAAACTACTGTAACAATTCGTTCTTATATAGGGAGGTTTAATAGTTTAAATTGGATTTTCTTAATCTTTAAGAAGTACCGCTTAAAACTTTTTATTTGAAAGTATTACGCTATTCTAATGAAGAAAAAAAAAAAAAACTGTATGTTTTCAAAAAATGCCCGTTATGCGTTTATTTTTTTTATTGCTGGCTATTGACGGAATTTCAACTGCTGAATTTTTGTGTGGAGATTTTTGTTATATATATTTTTAGCATGTCTCTTGAGGCAGATTCCGCTTTATCTGGCAAGTTGCTTTTATAAATACCATTGTGAGCACTTAATTGAAGGTATTACTTAATTTTATATTTGTAACATGTTTCTTTATTATAATATTTTGAAGTTTTCTTTTATTTTATAAAAAATGCCTAATCTACTAAGTGCCGTGCTTCAAAATTAGCTACACTGCGACTCTGCAGCACTGCTTGAATTAGAAATACGCCTTACAAAAGCTGATTGCTACGTAACCATACTTTCTGTCATCGACCAACTAACATTATTCGGCTATTCCATCGACCAACTAACAAAAAGACAGGATACCAGAATTGTTGATGTAAACTCTCCCTGGAGTTTAACGCAAGATCGAAGCGAACGCAAGAAGCGAGTAGAAAGTCGGTTTCCCCTAACGACAAAAAGCTGCGCTTGTTTGGATTGTTGCTTCTTGTTTACAATATACCTGCCGCCATGTTTGATTTGGTTTGTTGTTGTTTTGCACTGTGTTTTAATTCTGTGTAATGTATAACCAAAAGTCAATTCATTTTTGCATGTAATTTTTCCAAACTGAAATAAGCAATTTATCATTTTGTACTATTTTATGTAAATGCATCATTATAGATATAATTAAGTTAAATATAAGTGCTTAACCATTTTTATGTAATTATTGACGGCCTTTTTAGGCGCAACCGATAAGTGGCTAAAACTAATTTTTCTTAGGCGATAAAAAAAAAAAAAAATGCAGCAGTTTTCAAGCAGTGCACTGCTTGTTTTTGTTTGTTTTAAAGGCGGAAAATTATATTTTACGCTGATTTTTTTACGCCGTTTTTCTTGGAACTGAGCCCCATAGTAAAACGACGTTTTCGTGTATCAACAATTATAAAAAAGTCAATAATTTTTCAATTGTGTACTGTGACTTAGACTGAAATTTATACAATATGCAATTGATGATTTATGTTTTAGTGTACTTCTTCATTTAAGTGTTTAAAGAGCTCTGAAACGTTTCGATATTGAGTTGGAGGGACTTTTTTCAGTTTCCATTGAATGTTTTGAAGTATAGCTCTGCATGCTGTACTTTGAATGCACCGGAAGCTGCACCTTGGCCATATTGGTTATAGTGCCGGCATGGGCCTTGACAAGGCCATGCTGTTTAATGAACTTTTCGATTTCATCCCTTGCCTTTTGGTCAGCTAGTAACATGGTTTCATCAGCGTTTATTGGCTCTGAATTTTCCGGCATTAGTTTTTCGCTCAACTTTCTGCCATTCTTGGCAATTGTGTACTCTGCCTCATCGAACAATTGCCGACGTTTGTGAAAGCTCATAATGAGGCCACTATTTGGGTAATAATGATCATTCGTACTACCAAGGAATATGGCGCTGCTGTCAAAAGGTGAAGGAAGGCATCTTCTGGGCCTTATAAATGTAACTTTTTTCATCCCCATACGCTTGGTCTTATTACCTGAAGCTTCGATTTTCAAATTTGTTCGCAAAATGCTAGTAAGAGGGTTTTGTTTTCTCTTTGATAAATCTATAGAGCAACTTTGAATCGACTTCTCTCTCTTATTTCCAGCAGACACCATTGACTGAAGGCTTGATAGGCGCTTAATGGTTGGCCAATGCTGAGGGAATTGTTTGTCATTCCAATCTCCTTGTTCGAGCGTTTGTCTGAGTTGCTTGGGGTCTACTGCCATGCCTTTAAGAGGATGCGGTGTGCCCGCGGAGATTTTTATTTGGTTAGCCGGAACTGCATCCGTTTTGCTTGATTTGTCAAAATGTAAATCAAAGGTGTCGAGTGGGGACATTATATCTGGATGTATGCTTTTGCGCAACTCCTCAAATCGTTCCCTCACTTCATCCAAATCAACTCCTTTGGATTTGCGTGGATATGGAGTCGTTGATTTTTCACGGGTTATCTTTATTAATCCATAGTCTCGATCTACCATATTCACAAAGGTTGAAGGTGGCTTGAAGCCAATTTTGTTTTTAGCTAGCTTCTTTGAGTTTTGTGACGTCATTCTGCAGCCGATTCGAAACAGACAAGGTTGTGGATTTTTAGTTTATATGTTTACTATGTTTTTTTGTGTTTAGTTTGAAGTTGTGTGTTTTTTCGGATTTGCTTCTAAACTTAGTTCTCACATACTAGACTCAGTGTGACACTGCTTGCTAGGACTGCTTGGATTTGGCTGTGGTTCTTGATGAGCCTTCAAACGCTTCTTGCTGCAAAACGTAAGCAAGTGCTGACTGAAAGCCCACTTTGAGCTTGCGTGCTTTCTTCGAAGCTTTTACAGATGATTGGCTTCAGCGGTTGCCAAACAGCTGTTAAGGACTACAAAAAGACATTTTAAACAAACACGTTCAGCGGTCAGGAAGTAAACTAATAACTTATATACCTAAACTCTAAAAACGACGAAAATTAAAATCAATTAATATACATAAATATTATAACTTGTTTAATAATTAAAAAATAAATATTAAAAATGTGTTACTTAAAACACATAATAATGTGTAAAGTAATACAAATTTATTACTACTAATTATTAGTGTTATTAGATTTATAGTATGTATTATTAAAACAATTTAATTAAACCACAAGACAACAAATTTCTAGTTGTTTTTCATAAATAATAAATTTTTTTTTATCAAATTGAAGACTTAAATAATAAAGTATAATTACTATTAAAAATAACACGTTTAATTCAAAAAGCTAAAAATATCTTGTGTCAAATGTGCGCATTTCCTTGGAAAAATATCACGAATAATAATAATAATTTTAATAATAATACTAAAAAGATGGGCTGAGTTACATTGAAAAGCAGCAGAACGAAAAGTTTAAATATTACGCTTAATGAATTATGAAATTTTTCTGGCTGCGGGCGTTGAAATAGGCTTTAAACAGCTTTCTTTTGGCAATTTGAACGCGTTTCACATATATTTTTATTTGTATTTGTTTGTCTTAAATGACTTTATGTACAACTTTGCACCTGCCAGGAGCCCAACACAATACAAACGTCAAAATGGGTGAAAAGAAATTTCGCACTTTACTTCCTTCCGAGCCACCTGAGTGTGTGTTTCTAAGGCTTGTTACATGGTTTTGTTTTTGTTACTTGGTTTTCCCATGCATACATACTTCTTAAGCAGCCTCTTGTGCGATGTGACTCATGAATTTCATTTGAAATGCTTTCAGACGAGTGGCATTCATTCATTCAACATAGACATGACTAGCTAAGAAGGCCTACCTCAAAGCCTGTTCTTGTTCATGTTTTCTTCTTCCCCTGGTTCGTTTGCCCATCCCAAATCACGAGTCTCAAATAGGGTCCTTAATCCTGCTTGTTGGGGAGTTTGCAAACAGCAAAAACAAAGTCGACAGTCGCGGCGTTGTCACTGCTGGACACAAGACACAAGGCACAGACACACAAGACAGACAGAGTCTTACATAGTTATTGGGTTTGTTTTCACGGCTTATGTGCAACCCAAGACCCAAAACTTTCACAAATTTCTGCACTACCTCCTAAGGCTTACGAAACTTACCCAAGGCATTTCTTTGCGCTTAGTATTTCGAGTGTTTTATATGCCTTTTTGGTGTTTTCAATTGAAAGTTGCTATTTAAGCAGTCCAGAATGCGAAATAAGTTACAAAAATATTATTATTATGCGCATTGTTGGGTGTCGCATGCCTTAGAGGCAATAAGGACTTAAGTCTTGGCATATGACAACTGTCTTCAAATCGACCCGCATCTTTGGAATTGCAATACACTGGAATTTTCGCTTCAAATTGATCTCCAAACATTCAGATACATATATATTGCATACCAAGGGGTATTTAAGGGATAACAAAGTGTTGTTTTGACCGCTCACCAATTCAATTTTTGAATTTATGAAAGTGCTATTATTTACAAGAATTTCAAGATGTGATGTGTTTTATAAATATGTATGAAGCACAGACGACAGAGAAGGGAACGAAACTTACTTATATTTTTTTATTAAAATAAAAAGTCATAAATAAAATATAGTTAATATAGCAGATTACAAACAAGTGGAAACGTTGCAGTCGGACGCAACCGACTGCGGTATACTCGATACCTGTATATAAACGGGTAAAACGGTAAAAAGATACCTGATTGTAAAGGGGTACGGAGGTGTACGCTGCGTACAAAAATTGGCTGATGCGGATCTTTCGGGATGCCACCAGCTATATTGCCACAAATACAAGCATTCCCGTTTTTAGCGAGGTTGTTGGCGGCTAGGGTGGGCGTGGCGTCGAAAGTTTCTACGTTCAAAATGCGACTGAGCTGGGGAAGCAATGGGTGAGATTTGCTCCAAAATGTTTGAAAATGTTTTAGCTATCGAATTGGTCGATTTCAGCTTCAGAATCTTTCATACAGAAGGGCAACCAGACAGACATAAATGTTCACAATTTTATAAATTATTATTGAATTAAAAAACTTTTGATTAAAAGATATATTTTTTACACATCTTAAATATATAATCTAGTTTATTCAATACCGTGATGTATTAAACGAAAAAAAAAACGATATTAAAAACAAAAACAATAAAATTTAAATTACCGTTTACGCCGCAAGGTTCAGGACTTGGCATTGCGGTAATTAATAAACCTAAGCTCTTCATTTCGAAATGTATAAAGTGCAATTGATGCACACTTATAGTTTATCTGCAGTTTTTAGCACTCCGTTCCGTTCAATAGTTCACTTTGCACCACTGTAGCATTTGAGCTACTGCAACGTACCCCAATAAAGCCACTTGAAAGTTTGCTTCATTGAAATACTTTTTATACCCTTAACCCATAAAATGGGTAAATAAGGGTATAATGGTTTTGTGCAAAAGTATGTAACAGGCAGAAGGAAGCATCTCCGACCCCATAAAGTATATATATTCTTGATGAGCATCAACAGCCGAGACGATATAGCCATGTCCGTCTGTCCGTCTGTCTGTGTGTCTGTCCGTCTGTCTGTCTGTATGAACGCGTGGATCTCAGAGACTACAGGAGCTAGAGAATTCTGATTTTGTATATAAGTTCTCCTATACCATGAGAAGAACAAGTTTGCTTCAAATTATCGATAACTATTCTGGTTTCCGATATACACATAATATCGATAACAATAAAATATCGAATTTGGAAAATGTAAAAATGAGGGTTGAAATAATGGGTAACGATAGAACTTTTCTGAAAAATTCGCCCAAATCGGTTAAGAAACACTGGAGATATCTAATTTTATCGATTGAAGTTAAGTCAGTATACCAAAGTCAATTATAAATTTAATTTACTTATTTATTGCAACTGGGTTCAGGGTATCTTCTAGTCGGGCTCTCCCGACTAGAGCCTTCTTACTTGTTCATTTTACTCATCGTGTTTTTTGTGCGCTTCGAGACAGGCATTCGAAATGGCCGTCAGAAAGAAAAGCTGAAAATGTGGCACACTGGAACAATAACTGACAGAAACGAATGTTGGTCACTTTTAACCGCAATTGTTTGAGCTGAAACCACAACTGCTGGCTGGGCTAATGAGAGATGCAAGCACATTTGTGACATACCATCAGGGAGACATCTAATTATTGCCATTTTTTTAATGAGAATTCCCATTTTGCGTTTCCCCAATTGCAGATTACAACAGCGAACCAAGTGGAATTGGCGCTTTGGCCAGCAGCTTCGATAAGTCTGTTCTGCACATTTCCGACTGGCTGACTTGGGAACAAAACATGATCAAGATACAGAGCGTTTTCGTTGACGATGTGGACGCAGTGCGTTCGGACATCGAAGCGCAGGAGGTGGGTGCCACCACAAGAAAGATGAAGTTGCCAAAATGCTCTTACTCTTTCTCTTTACTGTTTTTATACCTTGATACCGAAGGTTAAGAGTATATTGGGTTTGTGCAATGGGCGTCATGCTGTCAATCCGTCTGTCTGTCTGTCAGTATAAATGCTTACTTTGCAAATATCTTGGTCCATGTCTGCTTCAGAAATAGCTAGAGACAATTTGATGAAGAAGAATTTACAACTCTTGCCACCAAATAAACAATTAACCGCGTGTTTTAACACAGGTATCAGAGTATTTCCAAGTCGGTTGCGTCCGACTGCAACGTTTTCACTTGTTTATTTTGATTTACAGAAAGTTTTGCGTGAATTGAAAATGAAAAAACCGCAACTCAATGAACTGGTCCACACAGCGGAAGTCCTTAAAGGTGATACGAAACGTCAGCAACTACAAGAGAAAGGTAGGCTCTTTAAAAATTTTGCTTAATATTTGTTGTTGGTATTCTATATTATTTGAAAGTTATGGAATTGAATTGAGAAAAGATGCCTAAAATATTATCCCTGAAATCAATTTGGGGAAAATTATAAGAAACTTATAATATTTCCCATATCCTTAATCAAGAAAGTTTTTCAACTTGAGTTAGTCTTAAATAGATTATTTTTTCCATTTATATCCAAGGAAAGGATAAATCCGTTTAAGGAACACATGTGAACAAACGTTTTTCTAATTGATCGAACATACTTGGCCATTTAATGGCTTATGGAAATTTAATTAGGCCTTTTAGTTTCTGTGTGCTCGAATCCCATTATGAATTGCAATTCAGATTGCGTTCCACCTAATGGGACTGAGCTAGATACTAGTAAGAACATTTTCCCATTTCCCTTAACGACTTTCGTGCAAACAAATTTCCGCTTTGCCAGACCGAAATACACATACCAACAAACAGACACACACACACACCGCCAAGCCATGTGAGAACTTTGGTTAAGGTAGAAAAACAGACGAGATCCACTTAAAACTACCAACTCATTCTTGGCACTTGGGCTCGCTAACTGACCCGAGCAAGTGCAGCGAATGTTGCTAGTGGTGCGGATGATGGACGCTGTAGAGTGTTGCAAACATTTACATACCGAGGCCGTGAACCTCTTGACACTAGGTCGTACACTTTTGTCCTGTGGCATCTGTCCTTTGGTTATACGGGCTGCTGCAGCAAAAAAGACAAACTTGAACCAATGAAACCAATTAAGTTCTTTATGATACCCTGCACGGTGCAAAAGCGTATTTAATTTACATTATTTTTAAAGTGTTATACATATAATGTTAAAGTGCTCTAAGGCGCTAAACAACAATTCCTAAGGGAGGAGCGCTTTAAGGTTGCCCAGAAATTTAATTTAGATATGTGAAATTTTCAATTGGTTCATATAATTAAATCATTTATCTATCTACACGAGTTAATAAATTATAAAAATAATAATTTTTGACTAAAAATATATTCTTTAAAATCACTTGGTGGTCATTGATCAGTCTTAACTTGCTGATACGTTTTTCTTTATAATGGATGCTTGCCGAATAGTAATGAAAGTCAAAAGAAAAGTTAAAAAAAAAATACTCAACAATAATACAATCACACATATAAAAGCACACACTCATGTGAGACCTTAGACAAGTGTCAAACTTGAGAATGCATAAAATGCCGTGCAAAATGAATCGAAATCGGACATTTTTGTTTATATCAAGCGGTGCATTACGGTGGTGAATATATGTATGCACCACTACAGTTGGACAGTCACTGAGAAGGAGAGCCAAAATGTTTGTTAAAGAGAGTGCAAACTTTGTATTGCATACCTCGAGGCGCATGCTCAAAAAACTAAATTGCGAATGTATTAAAGTATGTGTGTTAGTGTATTTTTTCCGTTCTCTCTCTCTCTCTTTCGCTGTGGAATTTTAATATGGCAGCAAGCAGCCAACATTTCTGCCAGTTGACATTTAATTGACAAGCGGAGCGGGTGAGCAGCAGCAGAGGCAAAGAAAAACATTTTAATGCCCCTGTTGTTGTTGTTGCTGTTGCTGGCTGTTGGAGCTTACATAGTTTTGTATTTTATGTCATTGTAGAATGTTGGCTCCTAGGGGGGATTGGCCTGCAGTCAGTTGCATTGCTTGTGTGCTGTGACATATTATTATGATGTTTGGTTTGTCATAAACATTTGTAACTTGTCCTGTGAATGGCTGTCGGCCATCGACCACGTACATAAGTGAATCCTTGTGGCCGCTCTCCTACAAGCAACGTCTGCTGCATACCACTGATACTTGGGATCGACTCTGTTGTGTTTCCTCGGCCGCAAAACAAAAGGCAAACAGAGTCAAGGGGGTCAGATTTCTTTGTGTACCCTAAGCCCATAAAATGGTTAAAATAGGGTATAATGGTTTTGTGCACATGTATTTAGCAGGCAGAAGGAAACATCTCCGACCTTATAAGGTATATACATATATTCGTGATCAGCAACAACTGATTATTGATAACTCTTCCGGTTTCAGCTAATCGTTAACAATAAAATCTTGAATTTGGAAATTGTTAAAATCGAATTCGGTCAAGGAACAAGATGTCAAAAATTTAAACTTAGGCGATATGCAGCAGAGCAACGTCCAGTGTTCGGAGTATCTCCTAGTCGAGCATTCTCAACTTGAGCTTTCTTACTTGTTTATTTATACTCTTTTTATTGGTTTTGTGCAATGTCATGGTGTCTGTCCGTCTGTCCGTCCGTATGTGTGCAAGTTTTTTCCACACCCTTCAAGCTAGAGACTTGAAACTTTCCAATTCTCTTTATCTATGGGATAGTAAATTAAAGTGTCAAGATTGGGGTTCTACGATAACTGGGGGGCTGGCAAATCGATAAATTCGATAACTCAAAAACGATAAATCCGCATATTTCACACACCCTTACAGCTAGAACTACCAACTTTGGTAAGAAGATAGCTACTAGCAACCCCCAAAAAACTGCATCAAAAATTTTGGAGCCACGCCCCCCATTCCGCCCCCAGACCCCCCGCATTTTAAAGTCAAAAAAGCCTATATCTCAAACAGTTTTTGAGCTAGAGCCACCAAATTTGGTGCCAAGATAGGCGATGACGACCCCTCAAAAACTGCATCAAAAGTTTGGATGCCACGCCCACCAATACCGCCCTAGCTGCCCCCAGCTGCCCCAAAGCTTCGTCAAAAAAGGGAATGCGTGTATCTTCCAGAGTTGTGGAGCTAGAGCCACCAAATTTGGCAGGAAGATAGCTTGCAACGACCCCCAAAAAACTGCATCAAAGTTTTGGAGCCACGCGCACCCCTTCCACCCCCTTTCCCCACCTTTTTCAATCTTTGAGCTAGAGTCACCAAATTTTGTGTGAACGTAGCAATTGACATTCCACATAGATCTGCAGCAAAACTTTTGATGCCACGCTCACCCATACCGCCCCCAGCCCCCTTTCCCCACTTTATACAAACTTTGAGCTAGAGTCACCAAATTTGGAAGGAAGGTAGCAATTGACATTCCACATAGATCTGCAGCAAAACTTTGGATGCCACGCTCACCCATACCGCCCCCAGCCCCCCTTTCCCCACATTTAACAATTTTCGAGCTAGAGTCACCAAATTTGGTATGAAGATAGCAATTGACATTCCACAAAGATATGCATCAAAAATTTGGATGCCACGCCCAGCCATACTGCCCCCAGCCCCTCTTTCCCCACCTTTTACAAGCTTCGAGCTAGAGTCACCAAATTTGGTATGAAGATAGCAATTGACATCCCACATAGATCTGCAGCAAAACTTTGGATGCCACGCCCACCCATACCGCCCCCAGCCCCTCTTTCCCCACCTTTTACAAACTTCGAGCTAGAGTCACCAAATTTGGTATGAAGATAGAAATGGACATTTCACAAAGATCTGCATCAAAACTTTGGATGCCACGCCCACCCATACCATCCCCAGCCCCTCTTTCCCCACATTTAACAATTTTCGAGCTAGAGTCACCAAATTTGGTATGAAGATAGCAATTGACATTTCACAAAGATCTGCAGTAAAACTTTGGATGCCACGCCCAGCCATACTGCCCCCAGCCCCCCTTTCAACAGCTCTTACAAACTTTCAGCTAGAGTCACCAAATTTGGAAGGAAGATAGTTGGTGGCATCCCTATCTGCATCGGTGAATCTTAAAGGCTGCGTACACCCCTGCCCCATCCGTACCCCTTTGCAATCAGGCCTCTTTTTACCTGTTTTAATACTGGTATCGAGTATGCCGCAGTCGGTTGCGTCCGACTGCAACGTTTCCACTTGTTTTCTTTTAATTCAACCAAGCAACGAGCTTTGTGTTGGTTCAGTAGTTTTTTGCTGTGATTGTTTCTGGGAATTATTTAATATGATTACACGTTGACGGTGCACAATTTCATGGACCTTATATATTATTAAAAAGACAGAATTATGTCAGTTCTTAAATTGCTTAATTATATGATGATGATGAACTAGTTTAATGCATTAAGTAATAAACTTCGTTTAATTAAATAAACGATCTTTATTCAATTATATTTTGTCATTAGCAGCTCTGCCTTAGATATTTGGTGTTTAGGACTCATCATCAATTATATAAATGGATATACAGTCGAACTTCCATATAACGAACTTCCATAAACAAATTTTCTATACAACTAAGTCAGAAATCAGAACCTTGCAATATGGTTCAGTCAAAAACCCATTTTATGTAACGAAGTTTTTTCTTGTTCCCCTGAGCTTCTTTATATGGAAGTTCGACTGTATATTATTTGCTTACATTTATTACAAGTTTAACTACTGTTATTTAAAGTATTGCACGTTATGCTTAAGACATAGTTTTAAATTTAGTCTAAGTAAATAAATAACAGTACGATCTCGCTCAACGCAACCTATTAAAATTTTCTGTTGGCTACGAGACCTATTTCTCAAAAAAAAAAATGCCGTTGCGTTAAAGCAGGTGAGTCTACAATGTTTAGAATTCGGTTGTTGCAATAATCAAGGAGTTGCGTGTAACAAGGGTTGCGTTGATCGAGGTCGTACTGTATATACAGTACGACCTCGGTTAACGCAACCCTCGTTACACGCAACTCCTCGATTATTGCAACACCCGAATTCTTAACATTGTTGACTCTGTTAACGCAACTTTAAAAAAAAAATTACCTTATTTAACGCAACTTCCTAAAGAAAAGTATGTTTTAGTTCGGTTTTACCACTTTTCTTTCGTTCTCTTTTTGTTTTTTTTTACATGCTTGCGAAAATGATAATATGGAGAAATCATTGTACGCGTGGTTTCTAAAACAAAGAGAGCGTAATTTTCCCATTTCTAAAGAAATTGTAAAAAAGTACAGACCCGAATTTCTCAATTTTTTAAAAAATAGGTAAAACAATATGAAATTCTTGCTTTAAACAAAGTCTTATTCGATAAAATTTAATTTTAAAGGTAAGCGAAGGCATCTTTTATTTAAAAAGGTCGCGTGGCCACCAGAAAATTGCACCTCAGTTTTCGCAACACCCTCAGTTTTCGCAACTGGCCAAATTTTAATAGGTTGCGTTAACCGAGGTCGTACTGTATATTCATAATAGCATTACAAATTGAAAGAAACCAGATTTCACTTTTTATAATTCTAATTCAATAGTTAGATCTATTAAAATTTTAATTTATTTTTAAACTGTTATTCAACGAATCGAAGTCACAATGGCCCAATTAGCCAAGTAAAATGCAGATGTGAAATTAAATTGTTCACGGCACAAAATAATTTCATTTGAACTGCAAAATCCATATATTGTTCAATCAGTTGGTAAGGGTCAAGTTTTAAGGATAGGAGACCAACCAGTCAACTTGCCAAACTGTCCTTCGTTTCTTTGCCCCTCTGTCACTCCCTATTTGGAAATTGTCGCTGTCACTGTTATCTCGGGCCAAACGAACTGCACACAAAATCAATTAATTACGCATTTTGTAAGCTGACGCTTAATTAAACCATTATTTATTATCTCATATATGGCTCGATGGCATGCCATGATGGCGCACCCAGGCACTAAAAGTTTTGCCAACCCGTGCCCTCAACTTCTGTTGTTATCATAAATAAAATGCCTGCAGCGACGAGTGGGCAAAATGGGTGAAAAGCAAAGCAAAGCCAAAACCAAAACCAAAACAGGACAATGTGTGGTGGGCTTCTCGTAAATCTGTCTTTGACATGCAATTTAAGTGCAGCGGCTGTTGCTTTGCAGTTTGGTGCTCCTCTAGCAAAACAACAAAACCAACAATAACAACACTAACAAGTGCAATAACAATGCACATTCTTCCAAAGGACAACGCACTCGGCACCAGCCACAAGGCGCAGTATGTGGTCCCTGGCCGATGGTTGGATGTTGGGACGCTTCCAAATTGCCTCTAATTGCCGTCTTTCTCTCAGCGACGGCTTCAATGCTTGCTTACAATCTTTGCCACTACCCCTTGACAGTGCCCAGATACACGCCTACTTCACGCCATTACATGCTTTAATAGGCCTACCCTCTCTGTACCCCTGGGATTGACTTACAAACCCCCCTGACTGACTGACTTGACTCGACTTGACTGACTGTCTGGCTGACTAGCTCTTCCTGGCATGGGTTTGCGCTTTCAAAAACTTGTTCGCATTCGTTGCCCTTGCCGGCAAGCATTATAGCTAACTCACCAAGCTTGAATAATTTACAAAGTGAAATCAAACATCAAAATAAAAACAAAGATTCTTTAATAAATGATATTCCTTGATGTCTTTATGTTTCTACTGAATAAGTCGTGCTCGTTGGTTGGTTTCTTCATACATATATGGTACCTGCTAATTGCATTAATATATTGCTGTAATATCCAATCGCCGACGATTTTTTGTGACTTAGACTTGTTGGTAAGTAATATCAAATAAATATAAGACTCCACTTAATATTTATAAAAGTTAAAACATATACAAATATTTCAAACTTAATTATTAAATAAATTAACAATTTCTTTTGAACAGCTTATAATATTTGTTTTTATTTGAAAATCAATTAATTTAAAGCTTTTTTCTAACTTAAGATTTCACAAGAAGGCGGAATTTTTATTTAAATTATTTACATACTTATTCCCCACTTCGATATTGTAAAGTGCATTAAAGTTTCGGTCTGTGAGATTTTTCTTATTCTTGTTTTTTAATTAAATAACTGTTTTGTCTTCATGGCTGCTTAACCTTAAGAACTTTGGCCAGAGGCAATTGGGCTATGGCGTTAGGTTTGATGTTGTCGTTGGCGTTACTATTATGAAACTTGAGAGTGTTGAATGCTCCTGCCACAAAATTGAAAGCAACATTAAATTTAATAATTGTCATGGTTGTCAGGCCTTAAGTCCCCAAGTCGCAAAGTTATGCACAAAACAGTTTTCAGCACACATTTTTGTGCAGGGGAGCAATGTAAAAAATGTGCTTGCAAAAAGCACAGGACGTTGAAAAGGCGTCCTGGCCTAGTACCATTCAACCGCGCTACCGTTTGTTGTACCCCTAAATTTATAGTTGTGTGTTTGTTGATGTTAGATGATTGTCTGCTTAGCTGCAGTTTCTATACAACAAAATTTGGCCAGGATAAAGTTCTCGGATCCTTCATCGGCAGGCAAGCAACTCGCCTGTTTTTCTTGTGTAGTATTATGTGCTGTGGATATTCAGTGATTACGCAAATTGTCTTAGGTTAAGCGTACGTGTCTGCCGTGTGTGGTAGTGGATTTGTTTTTTTATTGTATTTGAGCACTCCTCTATCCTGTCCCTGGTTTTATAATCGTTCATATTGTTCTCATTGTCGCCTGTGCAATTAGGCCAAGCCATGAACAATATGGCCGAGAACGAATTTTAATTAAATTCATTGCAAAACTTGCGTGTTGTAGTTTGTGTTTTGTTTGTTTGTTGTCTGTTCTTTTGAACATGCTCGTATTTTAATTTATTAGTCTATTACATATTCTGTCAGCAATTGTTTTCTTCATTTAGTTTCTATTAAGCTAATTTTAAAAATTGTGGTTTAGTATGTATAAGTTATCCCCTCTTCACTCCCTATACTAACAGTGTTTGCTTTTAAGTTTTAAGTATTGGTACATATCCGAAGATGTATTCATAATTGGGTCGATCGCATTCTACACTGCGGTGTATAATGATAGCCGCACCCTGTTTTTATACTCGATACCGAAGGTAAAGAGTATATTGAGTTTGTGCAATGTCCGTCATGTTGTCTGTCCGTCTGTCCGTCTGTATGAACGCAACTCTTTTCCACACCCTTCAAGCTGGAGACTTGAAACTTTCCAATTCTCTTTATCTATGAGATAGTAAATTAAAGTGTCAAGATTGGGGTTCTACGATAACTAGAGGGCTGGCAAATCGATAAATTCGATAACTCAAAAACGATAAATCCGCATATTTCACACACCCTTTCAGCTAGAACTACCAAATTTCGTAAGAAGATAGCTACTAGCAACCCCCGAAAAACTGCATCAAAATTTTTGGAGCCACGCCCCCCATTCCACCCCAGCCCCCCCGCATTTTAAAGTCAAAAAAGCCTATATCTCACACAGTTTTTGAGCTAGAGCCACCAAATTTGGTGCCAAGATAGGCGATGATGACCCCCCAAAAACTGCATCAAAAGTTTGGATGCCACGCCCACCAATACCGCCCTAGCCGCCTTCAGCTGCCCCAACGCGTCGTCAAAAACGGGAACGCGTGTAATCTTCCAGAGTTGTGGAGCTAGAGCCACCAAATTTGGCAGGTAGATAGCTTGCAACGACCCCCAAAAATCATCTGCATCATCTGTTTTGAAGCTACGCTCACCGATTCCTCCCCCAGCCCTCCTTTGCCCACCTTTTACAAACTTTGAGCTATTGACATTCCACACAGATCTGCAGTAAAAATTTGGATGCCACGCCCACCCATACCGCCCCCAGACCCCCTTTCCCCACTTTTTACAATTTTCGAGCTAGAGTCACCAAATTTGGAAGGAAGATAGTTGGTGGCATCCCCATCTGCATCGGAGAATCTTTAAGGCAGCGTACACCCCTGCCCCATCCGTACCCCTTTGCAATCAGGCCTCTTTTTAAGCGGTTTTAAAACTGGTATCGAGTATGCCGCAGTCGGTTGCGTCCGACTGCAACGTTTCCACTTGTTTTTTATCTGGTTTAACACTACATGGCCTATGTGAGTGGGGGGTTATTCGAACCTCTCACTACCGCTCTAACCTAACCTAACCTAGTTGACTCTAGCTCAAAGTTTGTAAGAAGTGTAGGAAGGGGGGCTGGGGGCACAATGGGTGTGTGTGGCATCCAAAATTTTAGGACTGTTACCAGGTATATTTCTATCAATTTTGGCTCTTTAAATGAACTCAAGCGAATACGTTGGAGTTTAAGAAGTAAGCTTATTACTATTGCTTGAAGCTAGAGGCGCTCACCGGACTTGAAACCGATAGAGAATGTAACGGGGTGTCATCGTTCAAAATATTTACGCAAACAACATGCAATATAACAGCGTTTCGGACCATAAAACCGCAATTATTGATGCTTATATAGGAATGGAGAATTCAAAAATTGACAATTTGATCGGAAGCATGCCAAACAGACTTTTTGTGGTTATAAAAACTCATTATTGAACAAGTAAGAAGGCTCTAGTCGGGAGAGTCCGACTAGAAGATACCCTGTACCCAGTTTATACAAGACTTTGGTATACTGACTTAGCTTCAATCGATTAAATTCGATATCTTCGGTGTTTCTTAACCAATTTGGAAAAAATGTTCAGAAAAGTTCTATCGTTACCCATTATTTCAACCCCCATAATTACATTTTCCAAATTCGATATTCGAACGGAAACCAGAATAGTTATCGATAATTTGAAGCAAACTTGTTCTGCTCATGGTAGTTGAGAACTTATATTCAAATCTGAAGTCTCTAGCTCTTGTAGTCTCTGAGATCCACGCGTTCATACAGACGGGCAGACGGACAGATGGACATGGCTATATCGTCTCGGCTGTTGATGCTGATCAAAATTATATGCACTTTAAAGGGTCGGAGACGCTTTCTTCTGCCTGTTACATACTTTTGCACAAAACCACTATACCCTTTTTACCCATTTTATGGGTTAAGAGTATAAAAATAATATTCTTAATTTTTATTAATGCATATAATGAAAATTGCAATGTTTTTTGTTCCTGCGGCTATAATTATACACTGTCTTAGAATAAAATTTTCATAATAACGGTACTTACCGTGTGTAACGGTACTAACATGTGTTTGCATTTTGCAATAATGAGCTTTTTCTTCGATTAGGAACATATTTCGTGATCATACTGCACTGCAGTGTATTTCTGATTCCATTGACTTAGAATAAAGTTTCTGAAATGGTTTCTGAAAGGCTAACTTTACAGCTAGTAACTGAGCACTTGTATACTCTAATTATACAAAATCGATATAAATATATATCGTTTCTGCATCTTTTAATTGAAGTTTTGCAACTCTTAAGTGAATTATTATAAGCATATGTATATTAAAGTTGATTCTTCACTTTACTCGTCTCTACATCATTTAACATAGAAATAGTAATGCCATAGCTAACGTCGTGCAGTTATAAAGACCGCTGCACACGACTCTAGTTTCACAAATTCGCACGTGATAACCAGCAACCTTTCCTCTCTAAAGAGCTAAAAGAAGCTTAAGTGGTGAGAGGGGGTTAGAAATAAATATCTATGCTACAAAAACAGAGCACAACTCAACTCGAACACACACACAAATTCCTTCAATGGTCTCGGCACTCTTGTGTGTGAGTGTGTATGTGTGCAACCCTGTAAAAAGTTTCTTATCAGTTATCAAGGTTCGTGGCAGACACACGCACAACATGTGGCAGCAAAGGTTGGCGGCCCCTAAATGAATTCCGGCTGCTTGCTTGCTTATTTGCTCCCGGCAATGGAGCACCCCAATGCGCATGACATTCACAAAGCAAAACAAACTGCCGGAATGCCGGCAAAAGAGAGCAAAAGCGTGAGAAAGAGAGCCTCCAGGTGGGTGGATGTTTTCGCTGTATGTGTGTGAGGTGGGTGAGATATAATAATTATGTTGGGGTTGCTACAACTGCTGCGTCTAGTTTTGTTTACTCCCAAAACTTTTGGGGTTGCTGACAGAAAGTGAGAAAGCGCGAGAGAGAGAGCGTATCGAAAGCGTAGTAAAAACAGTTCCGTGTTGAAAACGCTGCTTGTGTTCTAGTGCGTGCTCTTTGTTCAGGGTTTGCCAGTACGGACTCGGACAGCAGTCAGCCCAGGACATTCGTGGGCTTTGATTGTGTACAAACGGTTGTGAACACTTGCTCGTATCCTTCTTCAATACATATATAAATATATGTATATATATATACCAAATATCATCTCTGTCGGGCTATTATCTATCGCAGCGCGTCGCGTGCAAAAAAACAAAAATTTGCTCACAAACTGTAAATTGTAAAGCGACCAACGTGTTTTTTATTTTAGCCAAAATAATTGCATTCAATAAGCAAAAGCTTTTCATCGTCGTATCTGTGTGTGTGTGTGTTTTTGTGTGTGTGTAAACGTGTTGTTTCTTGTATGTCTTTCTTTTTATTTTGGAGGCCAACAGAAGTCAAACCACAAAACGGCATTTAAAGTTGTGTTGTTTTTTTTTGTCTGCGTCGTAGTATTATAGCCCAGCCATATCTTTGTCTATTTCTTTTTACATACAACTCCCAACCTGCACCCTGTCTTTTTAGAGTTCTGTACCGGTGGGGCGGCGCTCTTGTTGTTGTTGCTATTTTTGTTGCCACTTGTGTTGCCGCTGCTTTTGTAAATCAATAAACGTGAGGGTGGCAAAAGCCGCAAATAATGTCTACAAAAAACGGGCATTGAATTATTCGATATGCAACGCAAAAATCAAATCATTTGTTAATAATTTAACGAAAACCACACAAGCAAAACATATAATATGTGAAGATGAGAGCTCACAATGTTTAATCGTGTGCACCATCATTATCATCATCATCATCATTATTGTCATCGTTATGTGCATTAATTGAAAATTTGTTTTAAAATGCAATTTCATGGAATGCGAAATGCGAGCAATTAAAAATTATACAAATTTATGCAATGTGATTAAAATTAATCGCAAATGCATAATAAGTGAACTAAAGTTTTAAATGACTAAAAGCTTAAAATTAATTCCATTATTAATTCAGTTTAGAAACATTTAATTCTGCAACTTTCATAAGCTTTTAAACATTTATAAATCAAGTAAAGTTAACCTTTCAATAAAGTTATTTATAAACTTGTTTTGTTAACGTCAAAACCAGACAGCAGAAAAAGAAAAAAAGGTTGAATTTCCTATAAATGATTAATAAGGTCAAAATATCAGCATATATTTTGTTATTTTTGCAACATTCCATTTGTAACATTTTAACCTTTTTTGATGTGTTGTTGCGTCAATGGCCGTTTTCATTTTTACACGGTTTCAATAAAATGAAAACAAATCAAATTATTTGAACAGTTTTTCATTAAAAAAAAAAACAATCCAGCAACAAAACTTTATATAAATGTTCAGCGTATAAACCTCGTTGATTGATTACAAAAGCTTATCACGCAACAATAATGGAAATATAATCGGAAATAATGCTATTGTTATAATGTATTAAATGCATTCAAAATTTCCATATAAATATTCAATAAAGAACAGCGCAAGCCAACTAAAAGTAAAGCTTAATAAAGTGGGCGTGTTTGCGAAAAAGAATAGCAACAACAAATAAGAAATAAGACGATATACTTTTATTGTTGCTGCCTTCACATCATACTAGTGAAATAAATGTGTTTCAATAAATTACATGAGCGCTCAGCGCGAAACAAGAAAACGGCGGATTCCGCAGCAGCCGTCGACCCAATTATATAGTGGATGAGTGTGGGATTGTATGTGTTTTTATTTTTGTGTTTCGAATGGAAATTCATTGGAGGCAACGCACAAAAATAGCAACACCAGCGAAAACATAAAAAGGCAAAGAATAAGAACAAAAACGGAATAAATAAACTTTTGCGCTCACTCAAATGGCAAAAAGCAACAACGACTGTTACAAAAATAAAAACGAAAAAAAGCCGTGACAACAACAACAACAAGAGCAACTGAAATTGGCAAAACGGCATCGAAACACACACACTCAAGTTATTTAACTTGATTGCATACTTTTAGGCGCAAAACAACTTATTATACATACATATACAAGAACGATGTATGTATGTATGTGTGTGTGTGTGCATGCGTGTTCGAACGTGTTGTGTACAAAAATAGTAGCAAAGAAAGTAGCTTTCTAGTTAAGTTTTTACACCCTCTGCCCCGGCTTCCGTTTCTGCTTCCTGGTTGTGTCTTGTCTGGCCACACCTAGTCTATCAATGCTTATGGCTCGACATGTTATCACAGCTGTTGGTTAACTTCAATACAAAAAATAAAAAATAAGCTGTTAAGTTTTCTTGGCTAACAAGTTTTCTTGTCGCTTATCACGAATTTTATTTGGCTGTTTGGCTGAACATAAAATAGTTCTTTAATTCGAAATACTGATTTAGATTAAACTTCCTATTAAAAGGAACTCAACTACGATATAGTTAATCTTAGAAAGGGTTGCGCATACTGTAAGGCATGCTTAATGAAAGTAGCTCTCAAACCTAAGGACAATTGATTGTCTCAACTTAAACAACGGACATTATTGAGGTAATTAAGAGTTGTTTTGGATTGGGTTTGGGTTGAATGTGATTGTGTCAAGCAGAGTACAAGCTGTGTTGATTGATTCATGTCGATTAACCTTATATACTCACAGGAATTAACCATTTTGTGTTAGAGGATATTCAAGTGCTTGCAAAATAAATAATTCAATTTCCGAGAGAATGAAAGCTAGGTTCGTATTGACAGTAATTTAAACAGAAAGTTTTTGCATTAATCGATTGAAATTTTTTGTTAAACTAGATTTGGTTCTGGCTATATATTTTCCATATAATTGTAAATAAACATTTACAAATTTTTATAAAAAACTTGGAAAAGACTTTTCAGTTGGTGAGGAGCGTGTTATTGACCTTGTGGATTCAAATCAATATATTTAGTTTGAATAATAAAATAAATACAATGCAAGTGTCAGCTTGATTCAGCTGTTTGCCTAACGATGATTTGAGCGATATTTATATCGGGTATTAATGTTAACCGGCACTCAGGCATCGGTTAGTTTGGGTCTCGTTAAACCCTAAACGGACATTAAGAAACTCAACTCTGATTAAACTTGGGTCAGTTAAGCTAAAAGGATATTGAGATAATGGCCACAAATCATAAATCTGAACACAGTTTTCAGCGGCTTTAAGCATTGTATGAAAGTTCGACTGTGTAAATGAGTTTAATTTACGTTCAGTTTTTAAGCCATATGAGTTTCTAGCTAGTTTCAAACAACTTTACAAAACTCATATTAAGCTGACTTTAAACTACTTAAAAAATTTCGAGCAACTAAGCAAAAAAAATGTCCAGCTAATTGCTAAAAGTTGCAACTCAAACTTTGCATTTAAAAGAGAGGCTTAAATATTTATTCAGTCAAATAAAAAGGCATTTTTAAACTGTAGCAATTAGTAAGTGAAAGAGCTAGAGAAGAATGAATGAGTAGAAAAATAATCGTGTTCTGTACTGTTTTGCACATGATTTAAGACTACTATTAAATGAAGTCAAGCATTCGGGGTTAACAAAAAGCCAAAACAGGCAGATAGACAGTCAGGCAGTCAGAGTCATTGTAAAAATTGTTGCAGAACAATAAGACAGAGTGAGTGAGTGAGATGTAGACAAAAACCGTGAGAGAGAAAGAAAGAGGAAGAGAAAGATTAATGCAAGCTAACAATAAAAATGTAGTAAGCGAAATGCCCACCGACACCGTTGCAAGCAACGTCAACATTGTGTTATTTGTATGTTGCATACACATTTAAAGGTGTGCCAGAAGTTAAATGCACCTGCCACGGACCGTTTCTGGGGTTTAATAGCATGGCACGGACTGGACGGGGACGACAATAAAAGCGCACCGTTAAGGCGCACTCACGGAATGACGACAGCAACAACTACCCATCCCAAAACGAACATAAAAGCAACACAATACTTGTCTGTTGCTCCTGTGCTGTTGCAGGTTCCAAAAGCAAATGCAAAAGCAAAAGGCAAAGTTACTTAGCTCTCTGGTGCTGCGTAAAAACTTGCTGTTCAGTCCAGCTGCGTGTGTGTTAACTGTGTATATGTTCTTTGTGCAATGATGTGCACTCTTGAACCCACACTTCTGTACTTTCAGCAGACGCATTTGAGACAGGAACAAGTTGTAATTAAAAAAAAAAAAGGATAACAATGATAATATTATTTAAATGTCGTTTGCGACTAAAAAACCAATATTAACGAACAAATATTTAACGTGAGTTAGCACAACATTAAAAAATACAAAAAAGAAATAGAGTTTCCTTCGAGTGATACATATAATAACAATGTTATAGTTTAATAGAATTTAATCAGATTTCGATTAATTAATAAAAAAAATACAGATAAGACAAATTTTTAATATTACTACAAATAACAAAACTATTAATAATAGCAAAGCCTATAAGTTAAATATGAAAACTCAACATTATAGATAACAGAAATAAGCAAAGAACAAAAAGATTCAAATCGATAAGCCTTGATATATAATGCGTCAAATTATGTGTTCGGTATATAACATTTGGTATCCACTGTACTATCTCAGAATGTGACAGCAAAGCAAAAATAGCGGCAAATAGTATGCAACGTTTTTGAGATTACACAAAAAAAGGTAAAGAAATGCAGCCTGTGCGTTAACAGCCGGCGCAGAGCGAGGCACAAAGTGTGGTGAAAAAGTTGTGAAAGCGCAAGAGCAATACACAACTAAGAGAAAACAAGTAAGCGAATTGGGAGTAGAAAGCTGCCAGTAAGAGAGAGTTTCTCTTTTTGCAACTGTTTGTGTTCTTTTTTACTCGAGTGTGTGTGTGTCTGTGTTTGCATGTGGCCTGTTAGTGTGTTTAAATTCCGGTGCGCTGTATAAACAAACCCAGACCTAGAACACAAACCGCGTTGGGTGTTGCTGATGGTGTTGTTGTTATTGTTGTAGGTGCACATGTTTACCATTTACCAATGTCAACATGCAGGCGCGCTGTAAAAGTCGTAACGGACAATGCAACAAATCAAACATATCGAAAGCCAAACGTGATGTCGCACATAAAGTAAACTTAAACTAAGAAAAAAAAAACCCCCCAATCCCCGACTCCAGAAATAAGCGCAATTCCTTTTTAATCCTTTGGCAACGAAACGCACAAACGCCCCGCACAATACAATCAATCGGGATCCTCCGGGAACCAGTAACGATGACTGCAAAGCCACCACCTCCGGTGCCACCAACGGTGCCCGACAATGCCACAACGCCTAAATTGGCGCCACAAATACCACGCATCAACTCCGAGCTGGCAGCCCAGGCAGCTCTTCGTGGGCAGCAGTTGCTTCGCAAACAGTGCAGCCAGGAACAAACAGCTGCTGCTGCTGCCGGCCAAAAGGTGGCGGCACCATCACCACCACTGCCACCGCAAAGTAGACCTGTGCCCGCAATACCCGCACGTGGCTCCAGCGAGCGTTCAGCACCACCAGAAATTCCACCCAAGCGGCACAGCCTAAAAAGCTTGCCCGATGGACAAGCAATAATGGTGGTGCCAGGTCTGGCACCACCGATGCGTCAACCGCCGCCGCTGCCCCGCAAGCCAGCATCCGCACAAAGCTCAGCCCAAAACAGTGCACAAAACTCGCCACTGGCTGGGCTCAAGTTCAAAGAGAAACCACCACCTCCACCCGAGAAGCACTCGACGCTCTCAGCTGAGGCGATAGCCGCTCGACGCTGTTCAAATCCGTTTGAGATGCCACCACCACCGCCACCACTGGTGTTACAGTCGGCGGTTGCAGCCCTAAGCGAGCAGAGCTCCAAGAATGCATTGGCTAATTGTAATCCGGTGCCCTCTCCAGCACCCACAAGAGCCAGCGAGGCCAAGAAATTGAATGTGCGTCCAGCTCCAGTTGCAATTGCAACTGCAGCGCCAGCTGCTGTTGCTTCGCCCACCGATGAGTTTGGATCGGAGGATGCACTGCGGGGCATTGAGAGTGGACTGCGTAACATGGAGCGTGCCATGCAGGAGCAGATGAATATGCGCACCTTGGAGGCGGCCGTGCAGAATAACTTTGATCTTAGCTTTAAGGCCAGTTTGGCAGCGGGTGGTGGCGCCGGACGTCACTTGGGCAGCTCTGTCAATCTGCGCACGGCCAACTATGAGCGCAACCTGTCGCTGGATGAGAGTCGAGCCGGGGACTCTCGGCAATCGCTGGAAGAACTAAAGCAATTGAGAGCACAGGCACAACAACAATCGATGCATAGTAATTCATCTTCATCTTCGGTTTCATCAGCATCTGCCTCACAAGTAGAGCAGTCTATGCGATCCACCATTGAGCATCACATGCGCTCCTTGGATCGTAACCTTCCACTTGAATTGCAGTACAGTCGCCATCGCATGCAGAACAATCTAAATGCCGTTGGCCATCATCCGCCAGGTGGCGCTCAAACGTCAGCGTCAAACTCCTCCCAGCAACAGCAACAGCAGCAGCAGCATTCGCCACAGCCACCCATTCCACTTACCAGTGAGTTTCGCGAACAAATTCGACAGCAACTGCTGGGAAACATTCCACCCCAAGTGGTGCACAATATGGGCCAGTTGCCCGGCTCGGCGGCAGCTGCTGCACTGTTGCAGCATCAGGCACAATCTCGGGCAGCTGCTGCCGCCGCTGCTGCTGCCGCTCAGGTCGCTGTCGGTGGAGGTGGGATTGGAGTTGGCATGGGTGCTGCCGCTGGATTATCGCGCGAGGAGCTACGAATGCGGAGACGCTCCTCGCATGATGAGGCACAAATATCACAGAACTCGACTTGTGGCATTCCTGGTAAGAGTAATGTGCAATGAAAACAAAGGGTTTTTTTTTTAAATTTGATTGGTTTTGAGTATCACTTGGACTTTTTACATATCTCGAGAGTTATATTCAGGATTTTTTAAAACCAAACTTTTTTGTTTATAAACTCTTAGATCAAACTATGCAAAAACCTTTTAGGGATACTTGTTTATTCCTATTATCTCCGCAAGAGAATTGTCTTTTGTTTTAGCGTTAGCTCGATCTGAAGATTATTAGTAATTCAGATTTTTATACCGTAAGCCTATGAAATGGGGGAAAGAATATAATGGGTAAAAAATCTATTTCATTGGGACATTTTAATCAACGAGTGAAAAGCTCAAGAAAAGACAGTTTTTTTTCGTTTTTTTTTTGCTCGTGTCTTCCTGTGTCTTTTGAGTATGGATGCGTGTTTTTTGTGTCTTTTGTTTGTGTATATGCTTCGGTCTACTTCGTTCTACTATATTTGAGTATTTTTGATACATTTAATGTTATTTTTTTCAATAAAAGTTAAAATTTAAACGTATGAGAGTGTATTTTTTCGATCTGAAACGCATTATTTTATTTTATATTGATTTAAATGGGAATAATGGTTTTGCTTAACGAACTTTTGGGAAAACGAACCAGACGCTGGAACCAATTGTGTACGTTAACCGAGGGTCCACTGTATATTTATTCTTGATCAGTGTCCAACGGTCAGTTTGAACGCGAAGATAAGCTCTGCTCATCCATAAGCAGATCAAGTTTGTTTAAAAATATCGTTATTTCTTCTCATTTCCGTGTCTATCTATGCAATCGATAACAATAAAATCTTGAATTCGCTTAAGCACTGACTTTTATTATGTTTTATTTTAAGATTTTATTTTATATCCAGTTATTAGCCTCCCATTACATTTCTTTTCATTGCTTTGTTTATTTTACAAACATTCTTATAAACTTATTACTTTTCCACTTCTCTGATAGAATTGAAACAGTTCCCAATAGCACCGCATTGTTCAGCTGATTTAGACTATTTGCGTTGCTTTCTGAAAGGTAACGACTATTCGACTGTTTTGTTTGTGTATATGCTAACCCCGTTTAAAGCCCCACCATAGTTACCAGTAACTGGGCTCCAACTAATCTGATAATAACTGAGACTACCCCAAAAACATACACAACTACACAAAATACTTAAAACACTGTGTTTTTACTAATGACGTTGCATGGCGTTTTTTAAACTTAAGCAACTCATCAATAAATGTTCAACTGGAGTATTTCGGTATCCCATTGGTTGCCCAACACTAGAAAGTATTATACACTCTCCAAGCTAATTTTGTCACCCAATTATAATACGTTCTTAACGTTTTATTATCTAATATATATTTTGTAACAGTAACCGCAAAGCTCACTTTATCAATGTTATGGGGGTTGACTAATTAAACTCATTTCTATTCGCTAATTCACAGTGACCCGCCTGAGGGAGCATTGGGATGAGACGTCACAGTGCGTCCTGCAACGAGCGGGGCAATTGAAGAACATGCTGAGCGACTCACAGCGGTAAGTTATAAACAATCAACCAATCTACTAGCTAGTTTGGGGTCAATCTAATTAATGCTTAATTTCCGTTGGCAGGTTTGAGGCTAAGCGGCTGGAGCTGGAGAAGTGGCTGGCTCGGATGGAACAGAGAGCCGAACGAATGGGCACCATTGCCACCACAGCTGATATACTGGAGGCCCAGCAGAAGGAGCAGAAGGTAAGAGTGTGAGAGCCGGCGTTATATCTTAACGCGTAGTAGATTATTTAATCTATTTCCTTTGCAGTCCTTCCATGCCGAGTTGCATCAGAATAAGCAGCACTTTGAGCTCTTCAGCGAGTTGACCCAGAAACTAATTGCAGTCTATCCCAACGATGATACTTCCCGAATTAAAAAGATGACGGAGTCCATTAATCAACGGTGAGTGTATATTCAAAATGTGCTGCGATTCCGACAAAAACTCCCATTTAATGTTATGCAAAAGATGTACGATTTTCCATTGAAATCAATTTCAAAACAAATTTGCATTTAATGCAATACATTGGGACGACAATACGCTTAAATAATGCTTCACTTTACAATGCAAATATCATTTACATATTTAAGGTAAAGTTAAGTTTATTTACCATTGAACATTTTTTAAATTGAATAAATAGTGAGTCTGAATGTATTGCATTTACAAAAACGAAACGAATTTTATATAACTTTAAATGAAACTTAATCTTAATTTAAATTTTATTCCATCTATGAGTCTAAACGCGTAAACTTAAACACCAGACATTTAAGATTTAAATAGTTTTTTTAACAATATTTTTCGAAATGCAAACTTCTTCACACAAAAGTTGTATGTATATGATAGTACAATTAGCGTTTATTAATCTATTAGCAAATCGTTTTGAATCTGTCTGATATTCGTTCTTCACATTTTCGCTGCAGCTATTCCAACTTAAATAATGGTGTCGTCAATCGAGGCAAGCAACTTCATGCCGCTGTGCATAATCTTCAAATGTTCGATCGTGCCATGGATCAGGTAAGTTACCTAATATATAATAAACGAGTGAAATAGTTTTATAATAAGAACAAATTGTTTGTTTTAGTTCCTCGCCTTTCTCTCGGAAACGGAAACACTTTGTGAAAATGCAGAATCGGACATTGAACGCAATCCACTGATGTTCAAGGTTAGTTCAGACATTTCTTCAACATATTTTGCTTTCCTTTTTGAATGGAATGACCCCCTTGTGAAAACACCGCTGCCTTTGTACATCAATTAACCTGCACTCAAGTGACAGATTTATGCACTGCTAAGTGTTTTCATCTTCTTCTTATTCTTTGGGGCATTGGCCAAGCTCAACGGCGAATGATTTAAGCGCAAAATGTGCACAGTAGATAATCAAGCTGAAAGAGCCGTCATAAATTTGAAAACTGCTTATAATAATGTTTAAAAAGTGCTTAAATTGATTATTGTTAGGATATTACATTAAATATGAATGGAAACAGCTTTTGGCTTGAGTTAAGATTTATAACAGATGGAATAGGCAAAAATAATACATCATCAACGTATACTAAAACAAATTGGATTTGGAGCTAACGTATTCTATTCGTCATACACAATGAAATAATTTTACATTAAGTAAGTTCTTCTACATGCCAGGCAGTTAATTATTAAGGTTTAAACTGGTGTTTCAGCTTTTAAAATACCTCAAACTAACTTAAAATAAAACACAAGAAAATCTTTAGATGTAATTTTTGGCATTCACACCGCGATCTATGAATTTGTATTTTTCTTTTTGGCTACCATCTTAATTGGATTCAATGAAAGAAATTGGATTTTTCCCAAAGAGTTTTAATTTATAGAAATGCTTTGGTTCTATTATTAGACCCACATTTGATTAGCCCTCTTCGTTTTCTCGTTTTCTTATCAGTTAATTTTCTATTAGCATTTCTTTTGCTTTTTTTTTTCTCTGTATGACCATGAAACATGCAAGCAGTTCATGATATCAGATCAGGGCTCAAGTGCTTGGCCCCATCAGACATTGAATCCACTCGAATTTGCTTACTTTGTTGTTCGCTTTGATGATGACCACGGTACAGTAAGGCACGGTTTATATTGCAATGGAGCAATTTTCCAATGCACGACGACCAACTCTCTCGACCACTTAATGTCTCAATTGCATTTGCAATCCGAATTGCCATTGCTGCCTCAAATGGGTTGCATACCATAAACCATTCCCCACTTCCCTGCTGGCTCAATTGCTTGTGTGTATTGGCACTTATCAGCGACACCAGTGCATGCCTCCCTCATTTAACTTCCCCTCTTCCCCTTTTTATTCACCCACGCATCGTCAAACGAGAGTGCGGCCCATATTTCAAGTGTGCTGTTGTGGGGCGTCTGTCTGTTTGATTGTTTGTTTTGCCTGCTCTGCTTGGGTTACTGGCCAAGCGACGTTATCAGCAGCATCATCATCATAATCGTCTTTTATCATCTTTATAAAGTCACTTCCACTTAGTATAATTACGCATTCTTCTGTTTGAAGAAAATACTGCTAAAGCGTTTTCTTTATTATTATATGAATATTATTTTCTAATTGGCAATTTTATTCAATATTTGTGTAAGCAATTCAAAATACATATTTATTTATTTAATATATTTATTTTTATTTATTTATTGTCAACTATGAACAGCAATCATAAGATCAAAATTATTTTAAATTAAACTATAATCAAAATAATTAAATTCAAATTAAAATGTAAAATAACATTTAAATCTGAATAAAAAATTAAGGTTTGTGATGAAATTTGTGGTCCAACATATGTTGCGTGGATTGGGAAAAACCCAGAAAAACCCAATCAGACCAGCGTTAGATTAGTAGTTAGTGGTTACGATTAGATAAAGCAAAGAGGATCGATATTTTAAGTTCTGGAATTGAGGCCTCCAAGGAGATTAGGGAGTAACGCTTATTATAGTAGGAGCACATAACACGAAATGGTTCATGAGTTAAATAGTTGCACAAGCAACGATCCAGGCTAAGGGGTAAAAAGTTACGTGAAGATCTAATTGGGACATTAAATGTAATTAGACTCAAAAGAACTGATGAGTCGATTTCACCATTAAGTAGGTTAGTAATAAATAATACTCCATGCATAGTTCTACGGTTTGACGGCGAGGGAAGATAAACTAAAAGTAGTCTACTTAAAAACAGTGGTAAGTCAACTCCAGGAACCCAGTTAAAACTTCTAAGGGAAAATAGAAGAAATTTCTTCTGCACAGATTCAATTCTATCCTGTTCACCAGGATATTATTCGAGTATTGTGGGGGACCACACACAAGATCCATACTCCAGGATGAGTCGTACTAGGAATGTGTATAGCGTTAAGAGGTGAAAGTATCATTAAAATCTTTCGACCACTCTTTCCTAATTTATTATCTTTGCCAGTCAGGTTATACTTATACTCTCTTTGAAAGCTTTAAGCTTATGCCTTACGTATAATTTGATAAGAACGTTTTACGGAAATACTACAAAATATTAAAATATTTAAATTTATCGTAACATCGTTTTCCAATAAGGTAGCGCTTTTTATTTATTTTTATAATTTTAACGTTCAAAAGCTCTCATTTTGGTTGCTTGTACAGGATATGTCCTTTACCCAAAACGCAAAGCTTTAGCTTTTGAAATGTGCACCAGATTTGTCCCAAAAGCTTTAGGAGCTTTCCCAAAAGCGCTTGCGTAACTTTATTTATGTTGGCAGAATTTCGGGTTGTGGTAAGAACTTTGATAAAAGTTTTTTTTTAACTTTTAAGCTTTTTAAATAGCATTTAAATGAATAGATTTGTAGTTTTAAATAGTTCTCACAAAACATAGAGTACATTGAATACATTATTAATTATCTCAAAGTACACAATTTATCATATTTTTCGTACCTTGCATGCGAATACCGTTACTTTTGCATTTACCGGTATCGTACTCAATGTGTGTGTAGAGTGTGAGAGAACACCAAAGTCTCCACTGTTCGTTTTCGTTCTCTGTTTTTGTTATCTCGGCACATGCCGATGCCAAAGCCGAGAGCAAAGCGAGTGCCGCTATTTTTGTTAGCTCGCCAGCTGCTGTTGCTGCCGCAGTTGCTGCTGCTGTGGGATGCTGTGACGTTGATGTTGGCAGCGCTGCTTTGGCAGTAGGTTCGCACTTGCTGTTGCTGTTCGTCGTTCAGTTCGTGCTCTGAGATACGACCGGTCGCGCGTTGATAACGGTTCGCTTGCCTTTGATTTCATTTAACCGGGTTGTAAACATTAAAAAATTACATTCAGAAATTACCTGAATAACTCAAGGATCGCGAATCCGTAATTAATCAACTCAAACAATTATGAGACACGTAAAAAGTAAAAATGTAATTTAACTCACCGGTCGACTTATCGTTGCATACCGACAGGCATTCCCAAACACACACACAGACACGCACAGATGCAGCTGCACATTTCCAGGCCGCAATTGCACACATGCAAATTGAATCTACCATGCAACAATTAATCGCAAATCTTTGCTTTAAGCAACGGACGCAAAAAGGCGGCATAGCCGTCGCCATTTTGCCTTGCTTACGTTAATGTGTGTGTGTGTGTGTGTGTGTGTGTGTGTGCATTCCTCTGTCTGTATTTGTGTGTGTGCGAGAGTTTCCATATTAAAGTGAAATGTGCATTAATTATGCACACATTTCTCTGGACTGTTTCCACCCTGGCGCTAGGCGCAGACGGACTAAGTGAAATTGAAATTGAAATTTGTGCAAAATAAATTTTTTTAGGGTGCCACAAAACCAATAAAAATGTTTACAATGTGCATTTATTTCTCCTTAAAAATGATACGTGCCCAAATAAAATATTCAAATACCTGCATTATGTGTACATTTAAATATTCTAAATAAACAAACAAATGTTGCAACGCTCATGGTTAAAAAGTAGTGCATAATTCATAATACTTGCAAGAAAGCCTTTTATTTAAACAGTGCCTAATTGAAAAAAACATTTTGTGGCAGTTAGTTTCGAAATGAATATAGTTTAAAACGGCGTTTGACCAAAAAAATGTTGTGTGCATAAATGAGTATAACTATTATTTATTAACGGATGTGAACAAATTGCATTTTTTTTTTTTTTGATAAGAAAAAAACCTACAACAAAACCTTGTCTAAATAAACTTTTGTCTAAGGCCAAAACAAACGAGGAGTTGTCAAACAGATCAACAAAGTTTTATAATTGCTTTTCTTAGATTTTTAAAATACTGATGTGTGCTGAAATGAACTGGATATTCTTAAAACGATTTATTTTGGCATTACAGCATTTCTATTATCTCAGAAAGTTTTTTTAAATGATAAAATTTTTTGTAATTCAGAACAGGAAACTTTTTCTCAATTGATTTTAAGAGATTTGCTCATATTATTGTATATCACAACAGTTATATTATATGTCACTTGTTTATATGTAAACAAAAATTAACAAATTAATTTTTCACCAACTTCGAAAAGTTTGATCGACCTTAAAAAAATATTTTATTTTAAGCATCGATGACAAAACAACAATTTCATAAGTTTGTCTTTATGGTCTGCCGGCATTGCCAGGATAAAATAAGAAAATTACACAATGCTGACCGTATTTTTTGCACAAGTGAACTACTTGCTTTATAATGCTCGCGCAGAATTTCGAGAATAAAAAATAAAAAAATTAAATAATAGTTTAAAAATCTAAATGCGTGTGGTGCAATTTCCTATGTATTCATGATAGCCACGATCTACGCATTTAATATCAAGCACGCTTGTTACTCTGAATTCAAATCTTTTGATTATTAAAGTTATTTGAAATTTTTGTTCGGTTTTAAAGCTGGTATTTTATTTTTATAGATATATATTAATACATATTCCAACCTGTTCACAATAATCAAAATAATAATGAAACCGAAAGTTCTTCATAGCCTTTCACTTATCTACATATGTTTCAAGGATCAATAAATCAAATTTGAATCAAATTCAAAGTCACTAAACACTCAAAAACATGTTAAGCACAAATATAAATAAAAGAAATGACACACAAATAATGCTAGCAGGGATCACCCTTTGGGATGACGATAAACTTACAACTTCAACCCATGGTTCTTTTTTACGGTATCTTTGGTTTGTTGTTTGGAGCGTGCAACTCAAATCCGCTTATTTATCAAATGACAACACAATCGACACAGTCTCGTGTCTGAGTAGAGTCCCAATTTCATTCATAAAAAGATATACGCACTTTCAAAAACTTGTTGTACGCTTACAAGCTTTTCCCGTCAACGTGCAGTAGGACAAGAAAATATGCAAGCCCTCAGCTTGGTCAATAATAACAACAAATTTCAAACGTGCGTTAACTTGAGCAACTCTTATTTGTTGTCTTTGGCGTGTGTGGCGTCCGTGTTTGTTAGGTGTTTGTGTGCGTGTGTGTGGGTCATTTTTACGTGTACCTGTTGACGCTTAGTGGCGTCGGCGGCGGCAACAGAAATCCAGAAAACAACACGTAACCAAAACAAGTTCACATACAAAGCAAACCAACAAAAATTTATCAACTATTTGAAAAATATTTTAACTTCTCATATCGAAAAATAAATACACTAACATTTCGAAGTAGCTATTACTGGTAAAAAAGGAGAAAAACCAGATTGAGCTTAAAAAAATTAAGCAATAAAAATTAATCATAAAATAACAATTAAAAGACTATACATTAAAGTGTGTTTAATAGTGATTTTTACTCTTATTAGTTCAGTCTTAATAAAATGAAGTGCATAGTATCTAGCTTTACCACAAATTTAAAAAAAAAAACTCTCGTAAATGTATACAAAAACAGTGAAATAAATAAAATGCGTTGGCATTAAAGTTGTTGTTGTTTTTAATGTGGCTGTTGACAGCGGCTTAGAAGCATTTCAGAAATTGTCTGCCCGGTTGTCTCGTTTAGTATTTTTCTGGGCTGCGTGGGCTTTTCAATGCTGTTTGATTAGTTTTACGTTTATTGTTTACTCGTTGTTCGAATTTTCTTGGTCAATTCTTCAGTGGCAGCGCCACTTGAGTATTAATCTTCTGTGTTTAGTTACAAATTGTAATGATCTAGTGGATGCTGCTTAAAATTAAAGTTGGAATACAATTTCAATTGGTTTGTTTTGCCTATGTTAGTTGTTTATATGCGATTCAGCTTAAGTTGTTGATTGCCGAGCACACGATTCAATTAAATGTGATTTTTTAGTTGTATGGAAGATAGTAAAAGAGTTTTAAATCGATGAAAGCTTAAAATAATATTGCGTTGTTTTGTTTTGTTGCATTGCATAAGCTGTTTGAATAAATATATAAAAACTGGATATTCCATGCAACGAACTTCCATAAAACGAAGTTTTCTTGCTTTTTCATTCAATATTCACAATTTTCGGACCCTTTTGTAACGATCGATTTGAACATATTGTCAAAATGTCAAATAGTCAAGTGAAAAATACGTATTTTTAACTAGCTGTCTCCCTACAAACTTTCGGGGACTTCAGTTTTGTGATGGCACTTAAAGTTTTATGATTGCCGGCTGCCAGACAAACCCCAAACAATAATAATAATAATAGCATCAGTAACAACTGCAACAATAACAATAACAGCACATGCCGCCAGTAGAATTCAAGTGCACTTTGTGATACCAATTAATTTACGTATCCGCGCAAAGCGAAGGCAACAAACAAAAAAACTGAAGTGAAAAACAAAAACACAAATACTGCCGCAGAATCTTACACAGAATGAAACAGAAAGAGAGCCAGAGAGAGAGAGAGAGAGAGAGAGAGAGAGGAGGGAAATAAGTGTTAAGCAAACCGAATGATGGAAAAAAAAAACAACTCCACACAACAATTGACGAACGGCTGCCACTCGACTTGAACGGATGGATGCTGAGTCGTCAGGATGCAAAGACTATCAAAACCACAAATTCCGTCTGCTGTGTGAGTGTGTGTTGGTGTGTGCAGTTCGTTCTGGTTAGTTTGAAGTGGACAGCGGGTCAACTTGCATTGGGCGACATCAGTAACTAGATTCAAGTGTTTTTTTTTTTTTCTTTTCGAGGGCAGTTGGCATCGGTCAGTCGGCGGTCAGGATGTGGCCAAGAGCGCACTTTTGAGCGGAAACATCGTGGACAGTTTGAGTTTGGGGTCACGAGTCACGGACACGTGACTTGCAAATTGCGACAACAATGGGCGCAAAGGCAAGCTCTTGACATGCAGTTGTTGTTGGAAGGAAAGTCCTGTTTCTAGTTCCTATTTAGCACATTTCATTGCTGAGGTTATATTTGGCAGCTAAAAATGCTGGCTCCGGGTCAAGCTAGTATTTCTCAAATGAATGTGGGTGGCTTCAAATTCAAAGAATTCCGGCTCTCACTGTGGCTTGTATTTAATTTCATATGAGTAAAAGACTGCGGCAAATATAACAACGCAAAATAAAATTGCTATAAAAACATACAAAACTTTCATTAATATTCTTTTCCATTTGGGCTGTCGTTCAACCTGTACGTCTGCAACTGTATCTCTTGGACCAACTAAAGTGATTGTTGATGTGTATCGAACAGTTTGTTGTCGAGTTGATGCTCTTTCACTCTCTCTCTCCGAGTCAGATGCTCTGGGTACTTCTATAGTAGTATGTCTAACAGTTTTTCTACTTGATTGCGAACTTCCCTTTCCACTCCGCCTGTCGCTTACGCTCATCACAGAGCTCTGCAAATGACCAGAACGTTTTTGTATTGTTGTAAAAATATTCAAAGGATAAACCAATTTGTTAAATGAAAGAAAAATCAAAGTTAAATCTAATTTTAAATTCCTGATTATGTATGTAACCTATTGCTAGCTTTATCTCTTTGTGAAGCTAAAACAAGTTGTTAGGAATCTTGGAATCTCTTGGAAATGCATCATATATCACAAAAAGATGAAGTTATTTGTCATTGCCATCTTTCATAGACGTAACGCACTTCTGAATGCATTGCACATAAAAATAACATCTTCACTTCAGCTATAATTGCTTTAACGTGGCACTTTACCCAGACGCATTTGCAATGCGCCAGCCATGAAGAAGCATCCTGTTAGAACTCCTCCTACCCTCAAACTCCTTTCATCCATAAACACATACATACAGACAAACAGAACACCCCTGTAGGGCTTCCGTTGCGGCTTCATTGCAAACGGTTTTCTGAATATATTTCTATTCTACTGTGTTTGTGTGACCCTTCCTTTTCGCATGTTATTGCATTTAATTTGCGACAGTGTTTGCGACAAGTGGGACAGAGTATGCGTTAGATAGAGATAGAGAGTGAGAGTTGTACCGACGCGTCGTACCGACACAGTGAGACATATTTACAACATTTGTTTGAATGTGTATGGAATTGTTGTGTTGGTTGGTGTTGAAGCGAGTTGTTGTGTTTCGTGTTTGTGTTACTCCATTTACAAGCACAAATGGTAACTCGCGGCCAAACAAGCAATAACAACAACAAATATGTACAGCTACACAAAACAAAACAGTTGCGAAAGAGCTTAAAAATATTTGTGAAAAACGAGCCAACAGCAACAATATTATGTTTCGCTTTTGCTTTTTTCGTTTTTAAATGGCAACCAAATTAAATGCGAACTTTATGCAGTTGGAAATGCAGACGCAGACACACACACACATTTTTAAACACACATATTGCAATTGTTTAGCTGCTGCAGTTATTTCTGCATACTTTTAAGCGCATTCGCTTTTCTTTCCTGGCTCCTTGTGCTCGTGTGAGTTGCTGTTGCTGCAAACGTTGTTTCTGCCTGTATGGCATGTGTTTTTTTTTTGCTTTAATTTTTTGCTTGTGCTCCACTTCCACTTCATTCGTTACTGTTTTGCAATGTTAACTACATTTGCGCATGTTTTCATCACGAAAATATTATAATTATTTATTTTCCCTAGCTCTTTCTTCGGTGTTTCTTTTCGTTATGCACACGTTTTGAAAGTTTTTTTTTCTGATTTCGTTCGCACCCACAAAGTGCATTACATATTTTAGCATATCTCTTTTTGTGGAAGCACAATGGAATTATGTGCATATTAAAAGTACATTAACATTGTGTGCGGATTCATTGTTGTATGATTTATTCCCTTTAAAACAAAATTAAGAGCCATTGTTAAGCATTTGAAAAAATTGAGTTAAAAGTTTGAAAGATCAAAACAAAACGATATATATTAATATATAAAATTCAAATTTGATTCTAAAAGTATGTATTGTATAATTAAACAATTTTTTCATTTCAATCCATATGTTGATAAAAACAATATAAACAGAACGATTCTGTCAAGCAAAAATTTATAAATTCAAAAACAAAATGCGGCTGTCAATCAAACAAATCTACCAGAAATTGTAAACATATACAAAATCTCCACTGGTTGCGAGTCTTAAAGGAAATAAAAAGATACAAATGTTGAACATTTCTTAATGTCATTGTCGAGACATAATCAAAAGTTATAAAAATATATGAATGTTTATACACATATATTGTATGTGAATTCGTATTCACAAATATGCACATGGCCAAATTTGGATAATCAAATAGTACATCATGTTAACTTAATGCGACTGTTAACTACCCTGTAAAAAGTTTTCTGAACGTGTGAAATTGTGTGTTCTATTAAAGACATATCAAAACAAATGGTTACTTCGAACTTTGTAACTGTATTGCAATGGCAACAAACAACAAGTTTCTAGTAATTACAGGGTAGATATGGTGCTGAACAGCAGCATATGCAATGTTCACAGTTGTCAAAAGCATCGCAAAAAAACCGCACAAGCCAAAATGTCAGTTTACAGCCACGCAAAAGTTACAGCAAATTATAAGCGACATGTGGCAAAATGGGATTGTGGGTGTGGCAGCCACAAAATGTGGTATACTCTTTAGTTTCTTTCTCCTTCTTCTCGTTGTTGTTGTTCTTGCCGTTTGTTTGTTAGTGCGACAAAGTTCATAACTATTTGAAAATGCCAGCAGCAGTAGCTGCAGAAACGACAACTACAATTGCAACAAAAACAACAACACTAAAAGCATTAACATCAAAGACAAACCATAAACATGTCAGATAAGGCTTATCAGCCTCGCTGCGCCACAGATGATGATACAAAGTTAAATAAGATTAAAAAAAGGTATGGAATATGAATTGATAAACTTTTTTAGTTAAGCGTTGCCCAGTTTTGTTTATGATGCTTGCTTGGGATATTTGTCAGCATCAGAGAAATAATGTTGCAACTCTTTAGCTACTTTAGCCCTATTAACACAATATTTCCTTTCACTTTCCCTTACTTGTTCTTTTTTTCTAAGCTATTGCGGTTAATTAAATATGCAACTAGATAAGACAGCTTAGAAAGAAAATGTACTTCAATAAAGAGCCGCAGGCAGCCAACAAAAATACACACCTACACACAGAGGCAGAGAAAAAAAGGGTAAATAAGCTCATAAAGAATATGCCAACCGTTGTGGCGCCACAAAATTTTTTACCTGCTTCTTACCGGCAGCAAAAGGCAATTTAAATTCGAATGATAATAACGCAAAACTCGCGCTGCGCTCAGCTCCCTTTATGCCCCCTTGACTAATATCTCCAGGGTGCCGCAGCAGCAGAAAAAGTGGCTCTAAGCGAGCTTAGCAAATTGGCAACCACCCAATCTCCCGACCGACCACATAATAACAACCCAACTAAGTTGAAATCCTTTGGAGCAGTTCAACAACATAAATTTGTACTTCATTTCCGCCTTTTGCATAATTTCAGCAGCAGCTTCTGTTCCTGTGTCTTTTGTTAATTATGCTCTGTTGTTTACGCATTCTTGAATTATTTGTTGTGCACGAATTGTATGATAAGGAATTGCTGTTCCTACTGTGCGTTTATCTCTCGAGGCACAAATGGCGAAAGAATGGCAGCTAGACTAATAAATGCGCTCCGTGTGAAATTATGAGTGTGATTTATTAGACAGCTTAAACGCTAAAGAATAATTACTAAATATAAGAATGTGTGAATGATAAACCATATAATATGCTTGGCTAGATTTAATAAGAGTTTTAATCTACACTCTACTTGAAATACAACTCAAGATAACACTTCATTTATTCTCCTTGCATAACTCTTCACCACTTATCTACATATCAAGCACTTCAAACCACTTACACATAATTATCTAAACAATTGCAAAATAAATCATCATTAAAACCAACAGAAGACATTCTCTCTGTAATGGCTCGCTAGGCCACAAAAACCTTTGTCCTAAAAGTGTTGCTAAAATTTCCATTTGAACAGTTTGGTAAATTGAACGGAACGTCGAAGCTTTCTAAACAAAATCAAAAGGCCAAAATGGCGGAGCTAACAAGATGATAATCCGATCAATTGGCTAGAATAAGCGACCGCCACAAAGGTCAACTTTTGAACACTAAAAACAAAACTAAACAGCAAGAACAATGCTTCAAGTCTCTTTTTCTCGTGACTTTAGGAAGCAACAATTATTGCATCATTAATCAGACGGCATTTGCAAATGCCCTTACATTCAATATATAGTATATAGGATTCCAAAAACTTAGCGTTCTACTGAACACTGTTGGCAGCTGGCATGACTTTTGCACAAGTGGCAAAAAAAAAAAAAACAAAGCAAGTTGAATTTTATTGATTGTTGCCGGGGCTGCTGAAGTCCTCCATGCCAAAGAAGATGAATGAATCGCTTGACGCTCAAAATGAAATAAAAACGTAACAGACACCAACAAATATTCTGCAAATTCTTTTAACTCAATTCATTGAATATTGAGATTATACAGACATAATTGATTCGAATAGTGTTATTTCAAGCTAACAGGTTTCAAGCTCAGTCAAACTGTTTACTTGAGAGTCTCAAGTCTCAAGTTACAGAGTTCTTGGTCTTCAATTGCAATACCCTAAAAGTAAGGGCATTCAAAATGGCCGCGCAAGTGTGAAAATGTGTGCAAGCCAAAGGGAAAAAAGGGATTTCCATATGACTTTGATCCTTGTAGCTTACCTCGCTGCCGCTGATGATTCGTCTCTCTGACCCATGGCCTTTCAATGGGCTGTTTGTTGTGCACGTAAAGAAAAAGCGGGTGAAAAAACATCAAATGCCCTTTTATCCGTTGCTACATGTGTTGTTGCCTGCTGGTTCAGGCATTGAGACCGTAACCCAAACCCAAACTCGTAACCCGATTCCGCAGCTCCTTCTCTTCTCCCGTCTATCCCACGCGCTCTATCTTACTCTCTCTCGCGTGTGAAATGCATTAAAAGCTACGTACACAGTTTTCCAGCTGGGCAACACAAACCAACCAACAAACCGAGCAAGCAGCCCAGCGGCAAGGCACTCACAGTTGCGTATCAATAAAATATCCATACATGCATGCTAAGTAAGTGTCTTCCCCTTTTCCCTTCACAACTCGCCGGTGATTTTGTGATTCCCGCACCCAAAACGAATTGGGATTTAAGTGTTGTACAAGTACAAGGACAAGGCGTTGTCCGGGTAGTATAAAAATAAAGTGTGCCTCTGCCGCAGGCAAGCATGTTGTAAGCCAAAGCTGTTTGTCCAAGAACGTGCCCATCGCTTCAAGCGAGGAAAGCGAGATATCTGGGCACAAAAAAAGAAGTGCTTGCATGATATTGCGTATACGACGCTATGTTCTTTTCGCAACTATTGAAGATTGTTTTCGTGTACAGATACAGATACCGCGTACATGTAAATGTACATTTGTGGCAAGCATTAGGGCAAATAAATGCTAGTCAAAAATGAAAACCATCTTGTGATTGCGAATTGATTTTTATATGTGTTCTACACATTTTGTCATTACGTTTCACTTTTGTGCATTTTGTGGGACTCCAAAGCTGAGCAATTGAGATGGAATCAAAAATTTGAGGGAAATAGCAGCTTATAAATATAAATACAATTTCTTAAAGCTCTGCTTACATATTTAAATTATTATATATTATTATTATAAATACATATATCTAATAATACTTTAAAAACACGTTGCTTTCGTAAAACTAACTTTACTAAATAAATTATCTTCTTCAGCATACTAATGGTCTCGGCTTTATTCTTGTACTGATATAGAAACTGCTATTGCCATATTTTATGGGACCTTGAATTCGCTTTTGGATATTTGTGTTCCCCTCACTTGTTCTTCAAGTGATAATAAACCACCTTGGTTTACGAGGGAACTATCGCAATTGAAAAACGCGAAGACAAGATCATATAAAAAATTTAAAAAATCGGGAACTACCTTAGATTTATCTTCGTATTTAGTAGCAAAATCTAGTTTTCTTTCTGTTAACACATCTTGTTATAATAATTATCTTAATCGTTGTAGACTAAACTTTTCACGTGACCCTAAACAGTTTTATAAATTTGTTAACTCTAAACGTAAGTCTTCTTGCTTACCGTCTTCAGTATACCTTGATAATACAAAAGCAAGTTCTGATCAGGCAGTAGCCGATCTATTTGCTGAGTATTTTCAATCAGTATACTCATCGAGTATGTATAGTAGTAGTAATTCCTATCCTTTTCAAGTTCAAACGTCAAATTGCATATATGTCCCAGTAGTTACTGAGTCTACGCTCCTGAGTGAATTTAACTCTATTAAACCTGGCTACTTGCCTGGTCCTGATGGAGTGCCAGGTTGTATTCTCCGATACTGCGCGGATTCTCTTTGTAAGCCCTTAAATAAATTATTTAACTTGTCTGTTGACTCAACTGTGTTTCCTGATATATGGAAGGAATCCTTTATAATTCCACTCCATAAAAATTCTTCAAAATCAAACGTTAAAAATTATAGGGGTATATCCAAGTTGTCTGCCATACCAAAAGTCTTTGAAAAAATTATATGTTCTCAACTGCAACACGGATGTAGTTCAATTATATCGCCTTACCAACATGGTTTTGTTAGGCGTAGATCTACTACCACTAACCTTCTTGAATTCACTTCGCTTGTTATCAAAGGGTTTCAGGAAAAAATGCAAACTGACGTTGTTTACACCGATTTTAGTAAGGCATTTGATTCTGTTAGTCATTCTCTGTTGCTTAAAAAATTAAATATTATTGGATTTCCATCAAAACTCGTATTGTGGCTTTCGGAGTACTTGTGTGGTCGAACACAAAAAGTAGTTTTTAAATCGTCGGTATCTAAACCTATTTTGTTACCTCTGGTGTTCCCCAGGGTAGTCACCTTGGACCTTTGCTATTTAATCTGTTTATTAACGATCTTCCAGCTGTTATTACTAACTCCTATGTATATATGTTTGCTGATGATGTGAAGCTATGTTTCACATATAATGACGCTTCCCTGTGTAATTTACTACAGTCGGATTTGGGTGCATTGTCGGCCTGGTGTCGTTTTAACTTACTCAATTTAAATTGTTCTAAATGTAAAGTCATGTCTTTTTGTAGAAGTACCCCTCATACTGCTCACTACTTGCTTGATGCTTCACCACTTGACCGCGTGTTTGAAATTAAAGATTTAGGCATTATTCTTGATCCTAAATTAAAGTTTGACGCTCATATTTCGTATATGGTCAATAAGGCCATTAATGTCCTTGGCTTCATCAAGCGGTGGTCGAAAGAGTTTAATGATCCCTACACCACTAAAACGCTTTATACATCCCTAGTACGTCCAATCCTGGAGTATGGATCTTGTGTGTGGTCCCCACAATACTCGATTCACCAGGATAGAATTGAATCTGTGCAGAAGAAATTTCTTCTTTTTGCCCTTAGAAGTTTTAACTGGGTTCCTGGAGTTGACTTACCCCCGTATTCAAGTAGACTCCTTTTAATAAATCTTCCCTCCCTGTTAAACCGTAGAACTATGCATGGAGTATTATTTATTACTAACCTACTTAATGGTGAAATCGACTCATCAGTTCTTTTGAGTCGAATTAAATTAATGTCCCAATTAGATCTTCACGTAACTTTTTACCCCTTAGCCTTGATCGTTGCTTCAGCAACTATTTAATTCATGAACCATTTCGTGTTATATGTTCTGACTATAACAAACTTTATTCTCTTGTCTCCTTGGAGGCCTCAACTCCAGTACTAAAAAGATCGATCCTTTTTGCTTTATCTAATCGTAACCACTAATTACTAATCTAACGCTGGTCTGATTGGGTTTTTCTGGGTTTTTCCCAATCCTTGCAACAAATGTTGGACTACTCAATTTTTTTATTGAATTTCCCAGAGCTTTAACGTTAACTTTTAATTATATTTTCAGATTATATATATTCTATATTTTACTTAATTTAATTATTTTAACTATTTTAATTTAAATTAAATTTGATTCATTATAATGTCAGCTGCTCTTAGCTGACTATAAATAAATAAATAAATACATATATAAAGTAAAAAAAAAAAAAAAAAAAAAATTTTTTTGGTTAAATCAAGTGTTCAGCTGTCAAAAGAATTACTTGTGCAAAAACGGATTATTGAAAATTGCAATCAATGCTTTAATAATCTTACTTGATGGATTTAAATTTGTTAAATAAATCTATCTTTTTCATTTAAAACACTGCACTGTGAAATAAGTAAGTTGAAACAATAAGAAAATGGAAATTTGCGTTTGTGTATTGAATTAATAATTAATAAAAAATCTTTGAACAAATAAAAATTTTACAAAATTTTAGTTGTTTTTAAAGAACCAAAGCTTGTAACATGCAGAAAAGTAATGTTTCGGCAATTATCTGTCTACAATTCGGTTTCGGCCGCTCTCAGGGCGAATGGGTTGGGAGCTTCAGAGCTGCCTTGATAAGCTATTAATCGGAAAACCAAAGCCAATCGACATTCGCACAAAAGATATGTAGAGTTAGAAAAGTTATAGTGGAGGTGTTCTTTTGTCTTTACCCTCCTTACCTGTAGAGTCTAATAAATCTGCATGATTCTGCCCTAAAATGTCTGTGTGTGTTAAGTGATCAGGAGCCCATTAAATAATTCTGTGTTAACAATTCAGTAACGCGTAAAACGTGGATACTTTTCCTCCATGAAAAAGAAAATAATTGCAGCAGCGGACTCGGCTTGGGCTGCCGGTACGGCGAAACGACAATTATACTGCAACCTTAGCAGTACAGCGCTGGATTCATCGGGATTTAAATATCCTTCCGCTAATTACTTTTGCTCCACGAAGGACGCGCACTTTTTTCTTGTTGTTAAACGCTGCTATTTTCTTCAACAGTCAGGAAACAATCGAAATTGCAATGCAGAGCTGCTATTTATAATCTAACAGAGCATTAACAGTGGCGATCCGGCGCAGTTGCATCAACGATCAGCTGATGCTGTTTTTGGGGCTGCCAGGCTGTTAACAGGAGCGGTGCTGCTAATTGGCTGCAAACTGCAACGACATTTGCTTATTTAAATGCAACTATAGCTGTTATAGTTTAAATCTGCCCGAATAAATCGCACCCTTGCAAGCTAAGAAAACATGCCATTAATCGTATAACGATTTTGATGCGTTAGTTATTATCTAAGGTATGTGCTTTTTTACATAGTTCACCATACACAATTCTTGCTGTGAATTAGGAATCTGAATTTCTTTATTATCAATGTCGATTCATTCACTTCAATTTCCTGCGATAGGCATTCAATTTACCTGAAGCCTGCCAACAATTTCCAATGATCAGCGTTAACTATGCGTGATAGTTTTTCTACTTGGGCAAAGGTTATTTAACTGACTGCTTGGCACCTCTTGTCCTGGCTACCTGCCACCTGCCACCTTCCAAATGTTGAACTTAATTGTTTGTCACGGTCTTTGTTGTTGTTGCATTTGTGCTGTTGCTTTTGCAGCTAGTTGTCGATTTTGCATAACAGATTCATTAATTTAACGACGGCTACAAGGGAAAACTTTTGCTTAGCCATCACAAGCACGTAGCGAGTGGAGCGACGAAGGCATTGGGACTGTCAGGACAACAGCATAGCACAGTAGCAGCAGCGGTAACTGGCAGCCATTTTGTGTGATTAAATCTGGGCGCAAGTTTCTCGTAAATGCCCCAAACTCGAATGAGAATTCACCAACGAAGCATCTGGCGGCGTTTGTTGTTCTTGTTGTTGTTGTTGGTGTTCATCCAATTGTTGCCGTTTTTATTGTGCAAATTATTATTGTAAGTGAATTGAATTAATTTTGCTCACAGCGCAGAGTTTGTTGAGTTCGTTGGCAGTTTTGTAGTCGATTTGTTAAATTCAATTACTTTATTGTGTTTTTGTTTGTGTGCGTTTGTTGTTGTCCCCATTGGAAGTGTGTCTGTGCTTGTGAAAATGCTCGAAAATTCACTAAAAAAAATTAAAGTTTTGAAGCAAAAATTTTAATAATAAAGGGTCAACAATTCCTTTTATTGTCCATAGTTTCAATTGAGTTCAGGACTTGTGTTTTTTCATAAATAGTTACCGTTCGATAATATTACGTTTATATTATTGCAAGAAACTTGTCCCATTCAAGTTGTCCGTGCTGCAGACTTTGCCATTTGTTTGCCGTGCACGTTTACCCTCAACTTTTATGATGTTATCGAATTCAAATGTCCTTAGCCGAAAGGCGCCCAAAGCACTTGACTTACATATTAAAGGGTTCAAACGGCATTAAAATTTGTTGCGCTTCTTTTAAACTTTTGCTATTATTAAGATGATTATTATTTTGTTCACTGTGCGTAATTTAAACGTGATGATCATAGCTTGTCCACGTTGCGTATACGCAATGTACCATAATGGTTTTATGTTGCCCTGCAGGTTTGATCTGAACTTTTTAATTTGCGTGGAATTAAGTTTAATCCACAGCAATAATGAGTGAAAAGCTCCAGAATAAAAATGTGTCAATTGCAATGAACGATTAAATAAAATCAATTTGATATGCAATTAAAATTTCCATTAGTATTTTCGTATAGTAGCTCCCTTTCAACATATGTGGATTAATTTTACTTTCACACAGAATTAAATGAAATTAAATTGCTCAAAGGATTTAAAATCTGCCGAAATATTAACAAAAAATTAAAGTATTTATTAAAATAAATATGTTAAACTTAAAAATTACTTACAGCATTAGCATAGCAAACATACAGCAGTAAATAAATAAAATATCAATGAAAATATTTATGAAGCAATTATAGACGTACAATATACAGAAATTATATTTTGTTTAAATGTTTATGCTTTACTTTTTTTGTTTTAACTTAGTAAAAATCGGAAGATACTTTAAAGTCATAATTAATACAGTTTCTTATTTCATTTAAGTACTTTTATAACAAGGCACAAACATAACAAACACTTGAAAATTTCAAACCTAGGCTTAGTGCCACGTCATGAGAACAGAGCTTTTTCTTAGGCTGTCGAACAAATACTCAAAGACCCATATCATAAATGTATGAGTAACTTTTGGCATTTCACTGACATGTCAAAATCGAATACGCACACTCTTGTCAGCTTTTTGTTGATTGAAACTTTGATCCAATAAACGTTAAGACAGTCGAATAGCAATGCAACAAAGTAACAGTATTAAAGTGTCAGAATGACAAACACGCTATTGATGGCTGGCAACTCTCTCTATTAACACTTGAATACATTATAATTAGAAATATGCGGTGGTCTTAAATATTGTCTTCACACACACATTTATTCCTATTAAGAAGATGTCTAAGGCAGCTCATTTGTTGGTAGTTTGTTATTTCAATTAGACCCTAATAAAATTGTCTAACCTAGCCAAAAAGAAAAAAACCCATTTTTGTGTTTGCTCGCGCAGACAAATCTTGCAGATGGGAAAAAGCGTTTATGTTTACCGTTATCTACTGGATGGCTGCCTGTTTTTCTGGGCAGCCAATTTGCTTTCGTATGTCCGGGCGTTGCATTTAATTGGCTAACTTAAGTACCGTTACGTTTCTGTTTTCTTTTTCAAATTTTCTTTGCCAGCTAGCCAGCTACATTTCCCTAGCCATTTATTTCTACCTTACTTTTTCAATTAGTGTTGGTTAAGGTGTCGGTGTCCGGTTTGCTGAAATAGGTGGCAACACTTGCTCTCATTCGTTCTTTCTTCCTTTACTGCCTTGGTGTCCAACTAGACAACTCCTGTTTAACCTCACCCGCAAGCTGATTTATGTCGTCGTCGTCGTCGTCGTTGTCTGGTATAGAACCCAGCACATTTCTTGGTATTGGGCTCTAACAGATGGCAGAGAGGGTTACAGGGTGGGAAATAGCAACGAAGCGTGCCAATTTCTGGCTATCTCTGGACCTGCCTTAACTAACTCGTCTTCATTTCTCACTTGGCTGCGTATTTGCACAGTTACGAGGAGAAGTTAACTCACACCACATCATACCACACCACCCAAGCCATGTTGGAAATGTCTATTGGCGAAACTCATAGTGCCACAGTGCCACGGTGCCATCAGGTGCAAAGTTGATGTACGGCTAGGCAAAAGGGTTGCCAGGTGGCTGCAAGAACTTGACGGTATATAACTCATGCAAGTCAGACCACTCGGAATATTGCTGGTTATATCTTGAAAAAAACATGCGTGTTGTTCTTTTGTGTATTTTTTTTTTTAAGATTATTGAAAACCTTCTACTTTAGGCCGTGCTTATTATCTGGAACATTTCCTTAAGATAATTTAACATAAGTTCAAAATGCAGTTGTTAAGGTTTTTTGTTTCTTATCAAAAAAAGTTAGTCAATTTTATCTTTTTAGATAGCTATATTAATACAAGTTAATGATGTTTCAGCATGTTATTAAGTGGATGTTTTAAAGTGCCGCTGCTAAACTTATGTTGTATCCCATTTTTAGCAGCTTTAGTCTGTTATAAATACACTTTACAGAATTTTGCAGCGCTGAGAACTCTGGCCGACTTGTTTGAGACACAAGTAGTGTTTGAGTCAACATAAATTGCGAATTTCTACCATTTCAAAGCGCTCGCAACACCTGCAAGAAGGCTTAACCACACAGGCCATGCTACTATTAGATATTTGTGCTACTTTGACTGCCAGTCAGTTAGTTTGTTCAGCCGTCCGTCAACCTGTCAGTAAGTCTGTAAGCATCGGCATGAGCCACAGCCTGGATCCTGGGAGCCATTTGCAATTTTTCTATCTGTGTCGCTTTGTTATTTATCCTGCGTGCTTGGTTTGGGGCATGCCACTTAACACACTTCGAGCATGGACTTCAAATGACGCCTACAACGTGAAGCAACTCTAGATGCCCTGGCACGCCCATTTTCTGGGCGTTGGGTGGCAAGGAGTGTAATTTAGCTTGAGCTTTGCGTGCAGTGCGCGTTGTTTGCTTTACATTCCTTTTGCTTTTTAATTTATCATGTCTATTTGTTTAGTCCTTTCCTGGCCATTGCATGTGGCAACTACAACACGATAGACACAATACACCCCTTCGCATCCCTTGCCATCTTGCCGCGTGCCAGCAATCCAACCCCTTGTTCATTTGTTATCCTTGTTTGCTTTTATATCTGTACATGATTTTCTTTGTGTGTGCGAGAGTAAAAGAGGCAGAAAAAGAGAAAGAGAGCTTTGCATCCGGCTGTTATTTAATTCCATCGCCTTAGTCGATAGTTTATTTTTTGAAAAATTGCTTTAATCTTTGTGTATTTTTCTTTATAACTGTCTTTTCTCCCCATTGAGTGGTTGATTCTGAGGTCAGGTAGCTGCGGTAGCATTTTGAGTTCCTGCACAATTTCTTGTGGTATAGTGTTGTTTTTATTGTTGCAGAGGATCGTGTTTTAACATTAATGGAAGGTTTTTGTGAGCCGTTGTGAGATTGATTTTTTCCCCAATTAGACTAATGAAGTATGAAATGGAAAAGATTGATGATCGATTTATGGAAAATACACTTTTAACTTGTCCTTGGTTTTGAATGAAATTTTTCAATAATAAATTTAAGTTATCTTAAAACTTTTTACAGTGAGAAGTTTTTCTGTGTGATTTATCAAACATATTTGTCTCTGAAAATTCTGCTGGTTGGGTTTCTGGTTGCTTAATCTGCATGTCTTGTGCTTTTCTGCATTAAGCAAACCATTTAATTTCTGTTTGCTCAACTCCGCTTTTCACTTTCTGCACTTGCTGCATAGTTGTGTGGCACGCACAAGGCAAACAAATGATGACAACCGAGCCCTTCAAAACCGCCCTATTGGGGAGAAGTAGTGACAGCCCTACGCATTTGAAGACAAGATGCCCAAGATGCGGTCTGTATTTTCCATGGTCGCTGTCTTCTCTCTTGTATCTGCTGCCACAAATTGAATCAAATTCCAAAGCTGCCGAGATTCATCAACCACACACAAATACAAACACAAACACAAACACACATACAGACACAGATAGAAGAAAAGCAGTGACAGGGACTGCATATCTTATTTAATTTCAACTCGCTCGGCTGCAGATAACCCAACAGGGAAAGAACCAAAACTAGAACGAGTTCTTGCCAAGGCACAAACCGAGCGTAACATTAATTTTTGTTAATCCATTTTGAAGAGTTGGTCAGTGGGGCACATGGGGAGTGTACTAAGAAACAGCAGCAGCTGGTGCTGTGTCAGTTGAGCAACCGCAAGTAAATACGCCGTCATTAATTTAAAACTTGAACAAACAATACTCAGAACTTGGTTAGTTTTCCAACTGACTTTCAGTCACGGCAGTAACGCTGCGCCTGTTCTCTGTAAGTTATGTTCATCAGCAAATTCAAAAGCATTTCGAATCTTGGCCAACATTTGGCTGGAATTTCTAATGAGGCACGAGATAGAAATGCAGATAAAGCTATTTAGAGAAGGGAGTGTTAGGCAGAGGAGAGATTAGAGACTGGAATGTAGTATGTAGATCTTTAGCTTACCTAAATGTGCCATACTGCAAGCTCAAGCCTGACATTTTGTAGCCTGCTTATTGGGGGCAACGCTCTAAGGGTCAGCAGGTGTGTTTTGCGTTTATGTGTGTGTGTACATCCGTGTGCTTGAAGTGACACTTTTCAACTCAGTACATGTGCTAAAGTGTTGATACTAGCTACTTTTGCAGCTATTACTGTCCTCAGCCTTAGCACCAGTAACACACACAGCATATGCTAAAGGATGAAAATATGTATATACATTTGTATCTTACTCAGGTTGAGGCTAAAGCAGATGTGTGTGTGTCATAGTCATAATGCTTATACGAGACACACACTTGGATAGCTAGCACAGCTGAGCACGTAGCAGACAGCAAAGCATGACGAGCTGACAAAGTGCAACAGCAACATTCTGTATAAAGCTATCCATCTTCCTCTTTTCCCTTCTCTTTACTGTTTGTATTCCTTACTACATGCTACGACACTGCAGCTTGGCCATCGCCACTTACACAGCTCCAAATGCTGTGTGCCCAACATTTGTCTGTCTTATTAAGAGTTTTAGCAAATTAACAAGAACTTTTAGTTTTGGATATGATGTTTTAAAAAAACACATTTGTTCTTATCAAATATATTTATTATTTTGGTGACGAAAATCACGGAATTAGAAGCGTCTAGCAAAAAAATCAATATTTGGATATACAAATATATATATTCTTATTAATTATAATGTTTGACGATAGTTGTTTCAAAGGAAATTTTGGCAATACTGTAATTCTGATCATTAAATTAAAAACTTTATCCTTTATCTATAACTTAAAAGGCAATGTATGTGACGTTCTTCCATATAAACTCTGAAACCGCTTAACCGATTTTTATGAAATTTTGGTGAGTTGTTAAGCATGCCCGGAAAGTAACATAGGCAAAAAAAATAAATAAATAATATAATAATAAAAAATTGCAACGCCAACCATTACGACCACTTTCTCTTATCTGTCATCATTATCTCACAAATATTTAATCAGTAAAGAAATTGTCTTACTTTGTCTTATATGTCGTTATAGCCTCACAAATATTTAAACAGTCAAGATATTTGCTTGAAGAGTTTTTAAAAAAAAATTATCTATTAGGAGAAAAACATCGAAAGCAAAGCAATCAAATGAACATTTGAGAGGTAAAGCTGGCGATCAACGAGACTTTCATGTGTTCTTAATTCGCAGAGAAGACGTCAAAAAGCACCACAGCAACACGTGGTTGGGGCCCACGTCCTCCTTTAACGTTAACTTTATCTTTTCTGTCGTAATAGCCTCAGTAAAAATATTTTCGAACTGCTTCCAAAAAATCATCAATAGGGAGAAAGCAAGAAAATTAATGAACATTGGAGAGGGGGAGTGCAGCAATGCTTCTGGGACGGCTAGTAGTTTATAATTTATAAACAAAGTAAAGTGATTTACAGTCAATTATATTGTTTTTTACAGTGCTCTTATGCTGAAATTAGAAGAACGGAGGACAATGCAAATGAATTTGTTGTCTCATATTTTTTCATGTATGTTTTGTTGTATTTATGGAACATGTTTGCGCACACATTTCCCTCGTGGCATGTTTTATTTTCGCATTTGGATGCCCTTACTTGTAACCCGAACAGCATAGACACGTTGCGTTCTCGCTCATTTGTTTATTTTCATTTATGTATATGCATGTATTTCAACTGAGTTTGTAATTTATAATTTATGCGCATTTTTTATTAAATATTTATGTTAATGTTAAGTTTTGGCCCGACAACCGCAAACAAACGCCTCACTCTGCTAACCAAGCCTCGTCCTTGTTGTTATTTTTCCGCCGCTGTCGCTCATTTCCCTTTATGCTGTATTTATGCCATAAAGCGTGCAAATGCTTCAGCTGTTCTTGTTTTCGTTTTTGTGTCTCTTTTTTGCTTGTTGCCTTTCCCGCTGCTAGAGTGTGTCACACAAATAGTATTTGAAATGCTGTTGACACGTAGCTGCCACGTAACCACCGCTACCACAAAATGATGATCATGACGACGATGATGATGATGGTAGCAGTGGCAAGTGGCTCACATGGATGGTCATAAATAGTTTTGTCAATGCCATTCGCACAGCACGAACTTCAGTAGCTGCAACATCCGTTGGCATTTCAATTTTGAATTTCATTCTGAAAAATGGCCGAGGGGCCATGTATGCTTCTACAAATGTTCACAGAGTATAAACTAAAGCCGTTGAGTATGTCGAAATACTTGGACAGGTATGTCCGTTGTGCTGCAACAAGGAGTATTTGCACAATTTGTTATTTGCATCTATTGCAAAATAGTAATTTAAATTTTTACCCCCTCCGGCTTTGATAGCATAGATCTATCAGAGCATTGCTTCAGGTCTGGAATTCTAAAATCATTCATTGTGTGTGTTTGCGTGGGTGTGTGTGTGTGTGTGTGTGTGTGTGTGTGTGTGTACATTGTTCAATTTGGTTGCTGATTATTTACATGTAAACACACAAAATGTACAGGCATTTTGATTTGCTGAATTTTCAGCTTATGGCCATTAACATATTCATGAGTTTTGCTTTCGTATTTTCGCTTTGCTTTTGGCGTAACATCTTTTAGAATTTAATGGCATTAAGGTATTTGCTAAAGCAGCTTGTTGGACAAGAATTTATACTAATTATATCAGTTAGCCTTATTATGTTTATATATTTGAATTAATCCATTTTCCTTAATTGATATTTCCTAATTAATCATCAAACCATTAAATAATTGTTCGTATCACTAGATTAGATGCTGAACTATGAATAAATAGAAAAGTTGTAAACAAGTACTTAAATTCGAAACTCGAACATTTTACCGATTATGATGTTGTTGCAGCGAGTGGACTTTATGTATGACCGAAAATCTTGTTAAGTTATTTATTAAACAAAACGAATACAATTCTACTTGTAGCTATACGATTATTGAGCTTATTTTTTGACGTAACGACGTCTAATAAATCGATTAACATAGGCTGCTGCATGTTCAAAAATTAAATGAAGCGTTACGCATAAATGAAGCGTTACGTTCAATCCATGTCAATTCCACTCCGCTCTATTTTTTGATTTTGTACGGTTTCAACACCGGGTCAAAAAAATTTTTTTTTTTCTTTTTTGACGGCAGATTGCGTTTTGGTTGGTACAGAAAAATACCAAAAATACCAGAAATCCTAAAAATACCATGCACGTAAGGAAATAACAATTATAGAAACATTAAATTAAATTGTGGATTTGATCGTCCGTAAACTAACTTAACAGACAACCATTTTTTTTATACTAAGCGTGAGCACACGAAAAGCAAAGTTTCTTTAAATATCTCGAGAATCGCACAACTTTTGGTCAAATGTCATTTTAAAATCAATACATTGCAAATACGTATATGTAACTTATGTTCAATTGAATAGAAGCTTGTCGAATACACATATTTCAATAATTGCCCCACGAAGTGCAGTTAATTTGATAAGACAAAGACAAGATGCATAATCGATTATTGATTAACTGATGCCTCAGTTGCTCTCACGATTACGCCAATTTCCACGTGCCATAAGCGAAACCACATTGACACCGCACACAATGGCCACCTAAACAAAAAACATTATGATAACACATTTAACGCCAAAGAGCGCACTATAACAACTACAAGACCAACAGCGACAGCAACAAAGGCAAGCAAATATTTTAGACTGTCAGCATGAATGGATTTCGCATTACTGGTTATCCGGCAGCTGCCACGCCCCCATCCCGCACAACACACAACACATCCAATAGCGTTTACGTCAAACCTAATGTCCATGAGCTAGATCTGCACATAAGTGAGTCCCTTCGCTATCCAAGCAGCACTCAGCCCCAACAGAAGCAGCAGCAACAGTTGCTGCAGAATTCACCAGGACCGCCACCTCAATTGACAAATATGTTGCCCACAGCTGGCATACCCGGTGCTGCTACGCCTATCGCCTTGAAGGGCAACAACCCCTTCCTGAACAGCCCTTCGCCGACGGAAGCGCCACCAACAGTTGCTCGCAAAAACACAGCGTCAACATCGAGCGGCTATGAAATGCCGGAATATGCAGAGCCCTCGCGACTTCGAGGTTTGAAGCAACGACCCCATAGCATTGCTGTAACCACAGCCGCTGCTTGCGCAGCCTCACCCACAAATGGTGCTGCCCGCTCCAGCTTCGTGGATTACAATGCTCAGCAGCAGCAGCGGCTGTTGCAGCTCTCACGCCAGCAGCAGCAGCTGCGCAATGCTGTCAGCTTGGTGAGCAGTGCCAGCAGCACGACAACAACATCGACGGCTGCCTCTGCCGCGGACAAGGAAATGCTGTATGCAGCCATCTTTCAGCAGTACAGACAAAGCCCTACCAATGGACAAGCACTAGCGGGCACAGCACCACCGGTACCGCAGCATCGGAAGCCAACTCAGGTTCAGATGACAGCAGCAGCAGGAGCGGCAGCGGGGCAGGTCCCTATCGTGCCACGTCGATCACAGAGCACACCACGGCCTAACGGTCCCACACTCCAGCAGCAGCAGCAACAACAGCAGCAACATCAACAGGTGCATGCAACAATCAGTAAACTTGTGAATGGCAATGGAGTTCAACGTCCGCGCAGTCTGGATCGCTACAATAATGTTGGGAATGTCGCGGGTGTGGGTGGCAGTCATCAAACTGAAGCGCCGCCGATTCCACTGCGTCGCTTTGCCAATGGGAACAATAACAACTACAACAACGGCACGCTGGGCCACAGCCAAAGCAGTCCCAAGAAGAGCTGCAGCGCGGAAAACATGTTGCAGTCAGCGCCCACAGGTCAAACAACAAACACAATGCGCCACTCGCTTAGTTTTCACGGCAGCCAGGAACCAGTATCCGATGGCTGTGAAAAGGGTGAGACAAGACCAAACAGTTATACGGCTGCACCAGGACCGGATCAGGCTTACCTAGAGCATCAGTTGCGCGCCTATTCCGAGCAGCTGCGAACGATTACAGAAAGTGTTCGCAAGTATTCTGAACAAGCGAAACTTCTATCAGAGCTTAAACGACAACAGCAGATCACAAAACAAAGCCAGACAAACCTCAATTTGCTGGCGCCTAACAGCAGCAACATCTACAACAGCAACATCAGCAACAACAATAATAACTTTCAGTCCAACCTTATCTCGCCAGAGATTGTTAGCAAATCGCTGGCCTCGTTGTCGGGTGCCGGGGAGGTGCAAACTCCGTCCAATCAGTTGCGTCTGTTCCTGGACAACATACGCAGCAGCATGCGGCAGGAGTATCAGCAACATATGCCCGAAGATGTGCTTCAGCCAACATCGATGCCGACGACGATGACGACAACATCGACAATTAAACGCGATGGCGAGGCGACAACTGTGTCCAAAGCTGCTGTTGTTCAGGGTGAGGAGGCACCACTGCCTACACCCTCGGACCAGTTGCGTCAGTTTCTGGATGCGATACGCGCCAATAAAATACCTGAGAACACGGATAAGCCCATGCTGAGCAGTTCGCAAACGCTTGATTCATTCATATCGAAACCATTACAAATGCCCGATGTGACCTCTGGCACGCCTGGAGTTATTGCCCCAACACCAGGAATTAGTGGAAGTGAACCAGGCAACAATCCTAATGCCAATCCTCCTACACGAAGGCGCCCCAAGAGCAGCGTTCTGCCCACCAAACTAGATCAGCGCGAACATTCGCTCGTGACTTCGGAAAGCTTTCATCAAATCTCCGATAATTTGCGACTTATGAGCGAGGATTTGCAGGCGCTCAGTCCGAGCAAGGGCGTGGTCAGCAGCTCGGCCAGCAGCGGCAGCCTAAAAACTCTAGCAGCCAATGGCAACAGTTCTCTGACAACGGAGCTGCGCGTGATTACCAGCTCTCCTCAGCAAATGGTGATGAGCAAATCAAACTGCTCACTGGGATCGCTGGCGTTGACGGGAACGGCGCCATCGAGTGCAACGACAACACCTTCAACGGCTCCGTTGTTGACTGACTTTAATGAGATATTGGATAGTTTTCATGCCATGGCCGATAAGTACAAATCGAAAGGTTCCTATGATTATTTGCGCAAATGTTCAGATGCATTGCGACAGCATTCGATGCAACTGAAACTTCAACAACAGCAACACCAGCAGCAAAACCAATTCCATCAACAGCAACCACAACAACAACTTCAGCAGAATGGCTTCACAAGCGATGACAGCAGCTCCTGCAGCACAACACCAGGCAGCATTCGGGATGCAGTGCAAAATCTACTGCTTTTGCCGCGAAACGGTTTTCAGATACTTGACGATCGTATGCGTTTGTTTATTGATATTATCGACAGTCAGGATCGTTTGAGTCAGGTAAGTTCGTTATGGGGAGAGTCTTAAGGCAACCGTTTTCCTTCTTTTTTTTTACCCTAACAATACAAAGGCAGCTGGTGTATGATCCCATTAAATTTATAATCTTAGGCAAATCAAGCAAATCTTGCAAATTATTGACAATTTATCCATTTCGTTACAGGTATGTAAACAACTTTGCCCCCCGAATTCGTGCATTGTTCTTAGAGTGTAAGTATTAACGCAGGTATTGTTACACTTTTCTATTATATGACCATGTGTAAATGATTTTTGATTTGGATTCAGCAGCCCAAAATCCACATAAAATTAATACTTTACAATTTAACTACATATCATAATGACCTGAAATTTTTCTTTTGAAAATCTTTAATATGTATTTTTTGAACTCCATTTAATAAATCATTCGTCAGCCTCACAAAATTGATATAAATAAAGAGATATTCTTTTTAGTTTTCATAAATATTTCTCCATCCCCAATCATGGCCACCCGAATATAAAGCTCGATTACAAAATATTTATTAGATGCCATCAAATCAGTTAATGAACCAAAAAGTTTTCATTAAAGCATCAAAACCAACCCTCACAAGCATGGGAGAAAATTGTTTGTAATTTCAACAAAATTGCTAAAGCTTAACATTGGCAATTAATATTAATAAACAACATCGTCATTTTGAGGGCAGCTAACTAATCTCAACACTAAACGGCAGATTAAGTATAGATAGCTAAATTGAAATTTTAATCAAATTTCGTAACTGAATATTCAAGCTTTCCACATTTTAGTATGTGTAGTTAAAGGCAGCTCATTCATGACGATGCCAATGATTAGACAGGACGTATTGATTGGGCGAATGTATGTGTGTTGTGTTTGTGGGTGTTTGTGTAGAGGCCATTAAACTTTGGTGCAACATAGGCAACTTTTGAGAGAAGTAATCAAGCGACAAGTCACGAAAATTCCCAAAAGTAGCTAATCAGTGAGGATATCATGACCTGACTAAGGGCTCCACCTCTCGCCCTTCGTCGCCCAACCTCTCTATCTTGTTGCGCAAGCATATGAAATTTGATTTGCATCTGCTGTGGCTTTCACTCAGAGATATGTCTGTCTGTGTCTATCTTTTGATATGCAAAATAAATCACTGAACTAATTTAGTACAATTTAGCACGCCTACGGGGCGGAAACGGATGTTCTGGAAACTGCTGTTACGCCCATTTTGGCAACCCTCACTCGACCGCATTACCCCTTCACTCACCATGCTTGCGATGTGTGTGTTGAACGTGGGGTTAATGATAACAGTCTGCGTTCGGGTTTTTCTAATGGTACACGATCTGACCTGTGTCTGAAGTACCTACATACACACGTACGCATACCTGTATCTTTGACTTTGCCCACATTGCTAGCATCGGGCTTAGTCCAAGTTCTACTATTCCACCACAAACACACTGAGAAAAAAATTATGAGAACAAACGTTCTTAGTTTTTCTTATTTTTCGTTCTTATTTTTTTATTTTTATTTAGAAACGAATAGCTGTCTTAAACATTTTCTTAATTTAGTTTTGTTTTTATTGATTTAAGAACCGATTGTTCATATTGGTTCATAATATTAATGTTGTTGACTGATTTCGGACTAAAATTGAAAAAATTGTAAAAAAAATTAAAAATGAAATGTTATCATATTTAACTCAATTCCAAGATATATATTATCTTATCTATTTTTCTGCACTTGAGATAAAGGCTTTTACCATATCCACCCACTCATTCCCAAGATGTACGAGCGAGCAATATGATTTAATCTCTGAAGGAGGCTAAAAGAATTGGCAAAATAGTATATACATACGAAAGCGTAGCAAACATGACATGATAAGAACCTAAAGCTAATTTAAGCAAGTGTTTATATGCTTAATAGATTCTATATATTGATGCAAATCGAGATAGAACACAAAAATATGACTGCATTTCGAACTCCATTGAATTACAACGCCACAAAATATATTAATAGAAGTTTTAATAATTTGTGTTATTAACACACACAAAAATATAAATATTTTAATAACTGCAGGCGTCGAAACTAATGTTGCACTATATATTTTATTTTATTCTCATTTTTATTTGTTTGTGGCAAATTGCATTTAAATTTATTGCTAGCAGGTTTTGTTGCTGCTGTATTTTAATTGGCTTAGCAAAACGTTAAAAATGCGCTTTCATAATGTAATTGCTAGCAATTGCGCTAATATTCCTAAAAACTAAATTAATTGCATTTGTACTAACCAAATTTTCATTACAAAGTAATTATATAAACTCCCTAGAAAAACAACAACAATTTCAACAACATCCACATGCCACATGTTTGCCAAGCACATTCCGATTAGCACCAAATGGACCCTCGGCAAATAAATGAACTGTAAAATAAGCGACCAACCGAAACGTCATTTGCACCCATTTTTGCCAACAATGGAACGACTAATGGCGACCACATTGACAGCATTGTCAAATGCCATTTATTTTAATTAGCAGTGCACACGACATGAATACAAAAACAACATTGCCAACAACAACTAAAACAATAACAAGCGAATTTACTTTTAGGTTGAAATTAATAAATGCAATTTTGTGGTCAACACCTAGTAGGAGCTAAACAATTTAATTATTTAATGACATCTCTTCATCTCCATTTAATGTGCTACATAGTTGAAATGCCAAGAGACCCAATCATGAATAGCAGCATATATCAGATAACTAAATGGGAACAGAATTTTTAGCAACTTTCTCTTTATGCTCGGCTAGAAATAAATATTCTTGAATGCTAATATTTTTTTTGTAGCAACTGATTAGAACTCAAGGTAGATTGATAATGGACAAAAAAAAAGTCAAAGTTACAAGTGTTAAAGTGTCACAATTAAACCTTAGCCATAATAAACAAAGTTCTTTTAATGTCTGATTGCACTACAGAATGGGCCCGAAACGGACGGTTGATGGCATCTGGTGTTGCAGGGCGGGTATTTCAGCAGCTTTCGATTGTGGCTCCTGCCGCTTGTCGGTCATGTCGCTTATTAATTGCATGTCATAAATCATGATTATGCCACTTGCTGACCAACCGCTGTGCTAGTCGCAGTTATTATTATTAATCTTTCACCCACACACCCATAAACACACAGGAAGAGAGAAAAGGCAGCAAAAAGATGGGAATAAGTGTGTTCAGGTAGTTTCTGCCATATGGCAGATTCATGCAAATGCGTCGTTGTCGTCGCATCGTCGTCGTGGCTGTTGTTTTTGTTATTCTGCTGCTGGTTGGTCTATCTTGATTAATTGCAAAAGTTTACATGGTACACGAGCTTTGGAACATGAGCAGGGCTAGCATCGGTGCCTGACCGACGACGATCCATGAAAATATGTCAGCTGCTTCGTTTTCTTTATTATTTTTTTCTTCTTTTGGGCCACAGAATTAATGACTTCAATGCGGATAACAAGCTTCATAACACGCGTGTGTTGTCGCGTAAATTGGTTTTAATATTTAAAGCACTTCATTACTCACAGCCAGCGAGAGTTCGAGAGCTCGAATCGGGAAAACAAGCAAAAATGCAGTTGAAATATACTAAAATGTTAACTACAAGTGCGCTCTTAATCAACGCGGCTGCCGTTCAGAACAACGAATAAAAATTGCAATCTTTGCGGCAATTACAATAAATTTAAGTTTTAACGGAGATACAATGAGAAAAACTAATTGATTTTTTAAAAGTGTGTTAAACAGTATACAAAAGCATTTGTATTTGCTTTTTAGATGAGTATCTGCCTACAAAGTAAATGCAAATGATTTTGTAAACTCTACAGAGCCCGAAGAAAATAAATACGTTCTCTCTAGTGCCAAATCTAGAACAACCGTTGACAATAGTCTGGCGATTTGAGTTATTAAAGCACGGTTTTCTTAAATTAAGAACGGACTTTTAAGGAACGAAGGCCGACGCTCTTGCTTTAAGAAAGAAATTGTCATGAATAATAATATGATAACATTTCGTTCTTAATTTATTAACAATAGTACGTGCTTGTGTTTGGACAATTTATTGCTGTTCTTTATCTAATCTTTATTAAATCATTGTGACATTTCAAGTACAGTGTATAACGTACTATGCGGACGCCTTAGCCATTGCGCTGTTGCCGAACATGTTTCAGACGTAGTTAATTCTAACGTAAATCAATCAAACTTCGGCTCAGCTTCGGGTGCGAACTTCGTTCTGTTTGTACCAAAGTTTTTATTTTGGGCCAATATGAACAAATGGTTCTTAAATCAATAACGTCTGCTCGTAATTTAAGGACAAAACAAAATTAAGAACATGTTCTAAGACCGCTGTGGTGAATAGAATATCTTCTGGAAAAAAGTATAACTTAAGTGATTGTGATGATACGGCCTTTAACGCAATAATGATAACTGCCTGATTTTTTGTATTTATTGCAATATGATATCATGTGTGTGTTGGAAAAGGAAGAGTTATCGATAGTTATAATCAAACTTGGCCTTTTCGTTGATGGGGAGAGCTTATATTCCAAATCTGGAGTCACTATTTTAACAGGTCTCTTAGATCGACGCGTTCATACTGATGGACAAGCCGACGGACGGACGAACAGGCAGACGGACGGACGAACAGGCAGACGGACATCGACGCGGCTGTTGATGCTAATCAAAATAATATACACTTTATGGGGTCGGAGACGCTTTCTTCTGCTTGCTACATATATTTTCACATTAGGTTCAGGATATAAAATTAAATCGGTCGAGACTACTCTCTTTTGTGATTTCTTACGTTAGTAAATTGATTCAAAATCAAGCAGAGGATTAAGTGGAATCAGGAATAACGCGATTTTCACGAAAATGAAAATCGCAACCGACAGCTGACAGCTGACGAAGCTGTTTGTGTACTCTATTCGTCGATTTGTTGTCTGACTAGGCGTCAGCCTTAATGCATCTACACAACAGTACTCAGAGCACAACAGCCGCACTATGGGTAATTCAACCACTTTTTGTGGCATTAGTTAATAACTTAAAAAGGAGTCTTCAGAATATCGATTTGTTTCTTTTCATTGATTTTGTTAATAACCAAAAGAAAATGGTTTTAATATTGGTTTTTAATACAATACTAAACTTAGCAGTTAAGATTGGTGTTATAATAGTAATATTAAAGCAAAAAATAGTCAACATCGTTCAGCTAAATCATGAAGCTAAAACAAGTTTTTTCTTAGCAAGAACTTTTTTTGATAATCAAGTTAATTTGTACCAAACTTTCCAAGAAAAGAACAACTCATGTCACCATCAATGTTAACAGCGTGCCATATCACATTGAAACATGTAATTTAGTGCAGACTATTATCTATAAATTGAAACTTTAGCGGTGTTCTTAAAAGTGGCCGTTAAAGTTAAAATTAAACACTGCAAAACCCGACTTTATTTAAAGGTTTTAAAAGGGATAGCCCGACTAGAAGATACTCGAACCCAGTTGCAATAAGTATATTAAATTTATATAAGACTGGTATACTGACTTAACTTCAATTGATTAAATTCGATAGCTCCGGTGTTTCTACACCGATTTGGACGAAATTTTCAAAAAAGTTATATCGTTACCCATTACTTAAACCCTCATTATTACATTTTTCAAATTCGATATTTTTTTGTTATCGATACCATGTGTATATCGGAAGCCAGAATAGTTAACGATAATTTGAAGCAAACTTGCTCTGCTCATGGTATAGGAGAACTTATATTCATACAAACGGACAGACGGACATTTCTATGTCGCCTCAGCTGTTGATGCTGATCAAGAATATATATACTTTATGGGGTCGGAGATGCTTCTTTCTGCCTGTTACATACTTATGCACAAAACCATTATACTCTTTTTTACCCATTTTATGGGTTAAGGGTATAAGAAGTAGGGGCGAACACAATCTACATTTTACTTTCACAAAAATTACAAAAATTTTGGTTATGTTTGATCCACGTGCGTTGATGTCGTAACAGCTTTGTTAAACAGCTTGTAACTTAACAGTGGCGATTTAACGTATAAGGTTAACTTATCGACTTTCGAAAAATGGGTTTTGGCCAAAAAAGTTGTCAAATTTCCCATGGTTAGCCGTCAGCATTAAGCTAAACAAACTGTGCCACACCTACATGTGTGCATGTGTACGTTTGCAGGCGACGCATGTAGAACATATTTGCAAGCTGTAGGCTATCGAAGAAAGCTCTCATTTTTTTTCGGCTCGTTTATTTTTGCGCTGATTTTTGACATATTTTCTTTGAGGAACAACAACAAACCAACTAGCAAACTGCAGAGCAGGCTTTCTTTTTGCAGATGCAACTGGGTTAACCTAAAGCACAGAGAGCGCAGAAAACCCTTCGAAAATAGATAAAAAGGTAAAAAAAAAAAAAAAAATGTGTGTGTCTCACAGATTGCACCCGGCGGCAGTAAGCGAAATGCGTTCGGCGTTTTCCCAATTTGTGAGGTAAACTCTCCTCGCTTTTTTACTCTCTGTTTGCAGTGGGTGCTGCTGCTGTCGCTTTCTTGTTGCATATGCAACAGCTCAATTTGGTATTTTGGCAGGAAACGCATTTGGCGTTTTTGAATGGCAGCTTCATTAATCAGAAAACGCAGCAGCATTCACAGCACAGGTATTGATAATAGAGACAAGACCAGCTATTTTTTCCGATACTTTCTTAACGAAATTTCTACGATTTTTAATTCAAATTGAGTTTGCAATTGCCACTAGACTTAAATTTAAATTTCATAAGGCCATAACCAAAATGTCTATTACCGTTTGGAGTTAATCTCTATGGCTAAAACTTTAGCATTGGTCTGACGCCTTGAGATGTTTCGAGTGTACTACATCCATGATGAAAGCCGGTCGAGTGTGTTTATTAAAGGCTGCATTGGAATAATACCAAAGCTCTTCACAACGAACTATGCTTATGTTTTACAGACTGCTTTTATGCGAACACAATTTGACACACACACACACACCACACATGGGTGTAATTGCAATCCCACTAATGCTGGCAAATGTGTTGTACGGTCACACTCCATTGGATTTGATGTGTAAGTGTGTGTCGTGTGGATTTTAGATTACTTAGCGACTTCAGATGCCAACTGCCGTTCAGAGTCAACATTATTTTTTGTGCGTTCTTTCCATTTTATATTTCAGCTTTAGACGGGTTTTGTTGCCAACATTGTTGTTTTTGGGCCATGTTAATATTACTCAACGGAGAGTTTGGCAGACGCTTCAAGTTGTTTACTCGTTGTCTTTGTTGCGCCTTGGATTTATTGTGCTTAATGTGCTGAAAAGTCTGATTTTTTATGGCACTGATTTCACTTCTTCTTCTCACACATTATACACTCTTACTTGTGTGATTTTCCTGAAGGGTTCATTTTATGCGATATGCCTCAGTCAAAATAGTTGGGCTAAGCGTGTTATGTGTTGTTGTCATCGATTCTGTTGCTGCCATTTCGCTTATTGTGTGGAAAATTGAAAGAAAAAAAATGTTTCGATGACCACCTTTCTAGTGCCTATTAATTTGTCCCTCTCGTTTTTTGTCTGTCGTTCTTTTTTGCTTGAGGCAACAGTTGGGATATAAATGAAAATAGGTATAGAAACTTGTGTTTGTTATCAATATTTATACAATGTTCGGCATAATTATTTTGACAAATGCATTTTTCAGTTCATGTCTTTTTGGTATTATAAAAATGTTGTGTGATGAAGGTCCAGTACGAAAACAAAACAATAAGAAATTCTTATTTAGTTTTTAAGTCGATACGACGAAGACGTATTCGGCTGCGTAGCCTTGTAAAACCTTTCGCGAGATGATTAGGGTGCCATAAGAGCTTGCTTAAGTATTTTACTTTTTCTCTGCTATTGCATCTTTGACTGATAGGATGTTTAAGTCCCTCTGAATGTTTTCGTTTCGAACAAACCACGCTGCCAAGATGATAGTTCTCAAAATCTTTGATCTAGATGGGTTTTATAACAGAGCAGTAAGCGAGGCCTTGTAGTCCAGACTAAGGTAAGAGCGAGCAGTGATAAGCCAATGTAGGATTTGGCTTTCAGTTTAAGTCTGTTCTCTTATCTTCAATGTGCCATGTAAGTCTTCAGTCTAGGTGTACGCCCTGATACGTGACTTCGTTTGCTTTCGGAAGAGTGGTGTTGTTTAACGTGAGCAGTGGACAATCTTGCCTGTTAAGGGTGAAAGTTACTTGCTTACATTTTTCTTCGTTTACCTTAATTCGCCAGTCGGATAACCATTTTTCCATGTTGACCAGATGGAGAGCTAGTTGCGCTGTTGCTTGAATTGGGCATCTGGAGCAGCTGAGAATAGCTGTATAAACAGCAAAGGTAGAAGTTGTCAATTGGGTACATATAGGGATGTTTGCTGTTGTCCACGTACGCTGTCTTGTGGAGCACCAGCTTCAATACTGTGTTCGTCAGACGTTGCAGAGTTACATCTCACTGCGAACTTCCTGACGTAGAGGAAGGATTTTAACTGTTTATGTGTATTGTTTGGGAGCGTTTTGTTGGTCCTATGCATCATACGTTGGAACCCAGTTCTTTCTAATGCTTGAGAAACATCCAGAGATTTTGCATCAAGAAATTTTCGTGTGATAGGATAGATATATAAGGTAGTTTTTTGTGAAGTCAACTAACTGTGTCGATTTGGAAATTCGGCGTGTTAGAGTACTAGATGTATTAGGACAGGCGATTGATCGGATGATTTATTTTATTTTTTATATAAGCTTTTTGCAAATTTTTTTATTTATTTTTTGGTAAGTGCTTAATCTTATTGAAAATAAATGTAAATTTAAATATATGGCTATGTAAAAGGAAGTAGCGCGCATGTTTTAAGGTCGTATGATAGATCCAAAAGACAAAAGGCGCTTGTGATTGCGCGAAATATTGTTGTTAACTGCCAAACCTATCAAATCGGGTAGTTTTTTTGGATCTTTGGTCGAGCTGGCATTATAGAACTGCTTTTCTGTTGAAGTCACGAAACGAGATCCTTAGACTGTGTGCTTAGCATTATGGTCTCCTGCTGCTATAAAACTGATATGGTGTAAGGAGGAAGCAGGTCGAAATTCCAGATGGAATGATTTGATTGAATGATTTGTTCTGTAGAATAAGTATCCTCTTGTTTTAAAGTAATAATTGTTTGTAAAGTGTGTTTTGGAAAATAGCACTTCGTCTATGTGCTTGTCGATTAGAAATTGAGCTAACTCAAGTTTATGCTGTGAAAGGCCATTAGCTTTCCAAGATTTTTATTTGGCATTAAGTCTTGCAATGTTGTCAGCATGAATGGCATTATCTTCGTCATTTTCTGCTGCAGGGTACATATAATTGCTTGTTGCTTGTTGGCGGCTTATTGTATGGGTTTCGATGATGTGAAAGAAATCGGCGCGTTTTGTGAGCGCTGATGGATTCTATATGAATTGGGCAGTCTCTGTGTGACTGTTGCCGCAGTTGCCCAATCGTTCTCTGTCTAAGTCATCTTTGCGTGCTGTTTAATACTGTTTTTGCAGTCAACCTTTTCTCCAGAAGGGCTTGTTATATTTATTTTAGTGTTACATCAGACTCTAGGCCTCTTCTTACGACTTGCGGCAAATTTATTTTGTTTTTGGCGCTTTGAAGTTTTGTTAAAAATTTATTAATTTATAAATATGGAAATTTTGGAGATAAATTTTTGAACATATAATGAAAAAATCTTTCTTATACTTTTAGTAATCTTAATATCATTTTTATGTTTAAATGTATAAAATAATTCATCATGAATCCTTACAAAATGTTTGCTTTCAGTTTTTGCATGCAGCGACGCAAAATTTATGAACATTGTTAGTGGCTCAGCAGCAGCTGCTGCTGCTAAAATTGCAACAGCAAAAACTACAATATCGTTTAATGACACGAAGCATGTAGCAACTTATATTTTAGCCCTTGTTTTGCTAGATAGCTTTTTTTTATTTGCTCTCACCCCCTTCGGGCAGCAAAAGAAGACGGAGCAAATAGTGTTTGGCCATTTTTCAAAATGTCCGCTTAAAATTGGTGCAAATGCGTGCTGGGGGAGGGTGCAACTCTCAGCTCGTACATAACACGTTGGATGCAACACTCAACAGCAGAAAGTTTGTGTAACATTTTATCAGCATGCAGAGGCAATGACATGACCACATCACACCGACACGGACATCAACAACATCGCCAAAAGTAGGAGTAGCTGTAAGCATGAGCTGTGTAGCTGCAACATGGTAACGGTGGCGACATCAACACTGTGACATGGCATGGCATGTGTATGCCTCACATACTAATAAACCGTTAGTAAGCATCCCTTCTGTTGCCACTGTAATAGCTTTTTTGCAAAAATCATTTTGCACTTTTAAGCTGCTATGTTTTGTTTTGTAGCTTTGAAAATCAATTTTATTTTTGAATCGATAAAATAAAACTCTACACAACATTTTTTTAAACCAGATTTGTGAATAAAATGTACATATTGAATTGAAATTTCAATTTTTATTGGTACAATTAAGAATTACAAATAGGAACCGTAAATAATGATTTATCTTCTTATACCCTTAACCCATAAAATGGGCAAAAGGGTGTAATGGTTTTGTGCAAACGTATGTTTGCAGACAGAAACAAGCATCTCCGACCCCACAAAGTGCATACATTCTTGACCACTATCAACAGCCGAGTCGATTTGGCTTTTAATTATCACCTTTGAAAATTTCATCGAAATAGGTTGAGAAAAACCGGTCAATCGGAGATCAAAGTTAAGTCAAGTTAAGTTAGAAGCGCAGTATTGCACACATTTATACAAATAATGACTGTAGCCGTAATGTGGATGGTTCAGGGTATCTCCTAGTCGAGACTTCTCGTCTACAGCTTTTCCTGTTGTTCGATAAGTTTCGTTGCTTTCAACGTTCATGCTGGTGTGGATTTGCTTAATGCTTTCTATTCTCTTCATCGTGGTTGCATTAAAGCTTGTGTTGCACTTACGCACGAGTTACGTCCAGATAGAACAGGGATCCACATAAACACACACACACACACACGAAAACAAAAAAACGCACAATTTAAGTGGCCTTATTATGAAACGAAGGCAACTTCTGTATACTCATTTCACCATCAGCTTTAGTCTGCAGCACACAATATAATCCCAACCAAATAACCAACCACCCAGTTGCTCCTTCCGTCAGATAGTCAGTCACTCAGTCATGTGAGCACTGTTTGCAGAGTTTATTACTTTCATGCGATTATGTGTCATGTGCTAGAGTCTGAATATCTGTGTGAGTGTGAGTGTGGGTGTTGGGATGAGTAGTGAGTGTGTCATTGTCATTATTAGTTCCGTATAGCACACATTTTTTTTGCGTGTTTCTGGGTGAGAATACTCTTGTGACTGCTACTTTGGAAAATAATTCCAATTATTTATGGCCCTTTTATTAACTCCTTTTTTTATGAGTTCTTTATAAATGCGTGCTGTGAATGAGATGCAGACTGGCATTGTGTATAGTTCATAAGTCACAGTTAATAGTTTTTTTTCTAATTGAGAACTTCATTTCTGATTTAATTAGTTCAATACATCCAGTTTGTTTCTGCTTCAATATACATAATATGTTCCAAAACTTACTTTTGCTCCGTGTATTTTCTCTTATAGTATATCTTTATTTGGCGTTGATCTGGGCTTAGTTTACCCTTTAATCCATCACTATTCTGCTTAACAATTATCACAGTGTCTTAACCCACTTAAAATACAGATACAATGTATAAAGATTAATGAAAATAATATAATTTTTAATATTAAAATTAACAAATTGTGTATATTTCTAAAATTTTAGCTTATTGCTTAATTGCCACTTTTTTATGCCGCTATCCTTGTAGCGGCTACTGAATAAATGTTTCTGGTCGTAGACTTCGACTAGTTACGGGTCGATGATTTTACACATGGCTTTGTTTTTGCACTTTAGATTTAGTTTTGGGCTTGACCGTTAATTTAAAAGGCTTGTAGAGCTTGCCTTTTTAAAGTAAAGAAAATTTTATCGCTTTCGTAGCTCTTAATTGAGATATTTCCCACATCCCCAAAGCTAGAGATATTTTGGAACCACGCCCACCTATTCCGCCTCCAGCCCTTTGCACCTTGAAATCGGAAACGGCTACATCTTCCACAGTTTTTGGGATAGACCCACCGAAGATCCAAGATGTTGACGTCCCCCAAAAAACTGAATGAAAACTTCGAATGCCACGACCACCCATACCACCCTCAGCCCACGCTGAATTTGATCAGCTTACACCCCTACCACATCCGTACTTCCTTGTAATCAGGCCTGTTTACCCGTTTTTAAACATGTATCGAGTATATCGCAGTCGGTTGCATCCGACTTCAACGTTTCCATTTGTTTAATTTGCCCCGGTGGTTGACTTGTCCAGCCGCAGCAATAAAGCGTCCTTCATCTGTTCGCCGTCACTGAACAAAATTTAGTTTTTTTTTTTTTTAATTAATGACAAACACAAATTGAATTAATTTCACACCCACACATGTATATTCAGTTGTCATGCCCTTATAAGTACGCTATACAATTTGAATTTGTACTTCTAATTTCCCTGTCTTATGATAGTTATCGTGATATACATAATTGCTATGTGTGCCAATTATGAAAGGTATTTTTAGAATGTTTTTCTTGCATGTGACAGCTGCAAGCATTAATTACAACCAGCCAGCATCCAGCAGTAGTTGGTTCCTGTTTATGGTTGTGCATTCATTGTAGACCACAACTTGCAGACTATTGCAATATCCCCCACTTGCACCGTTGTACCAGCAGCAATAGCTACAGCAGCAACAGCAGCGTTGAGCAAATATGAGTTTTACACCCAAATTGTAATGGCAGAGAAATCAACAAAAACAAAAAGTAATCGTTGCCGGATGCAACATGCTAAATGGGAAATCTGCTTGGTGGGCGAGAGCAGGTCTCTCCTCCATAATTCTGTCTATCCATTTGGGCGTCTGGCTGTCTGTGTCCTATTCGGTTTAGATGTCTGTCTGTGGATGCGCGCTTACAACTCTCGTCAACGTTATGAGTTTGACTCCTCACTCTGTCGCTCTCTGCGAAAGTATTTCCGTCTTGCTCTCGGTGCTGTGTGGTGTGCTTATATGCGAGTTTGTTATTTTCGAAACGAGTTAAAATTAGCATAGTTATAGCAAACGTGCTACGTTCGACTCGACTCGACTCTAGCTGTTTCGGTCTACTGGCTGCGTCTGGCTGGCAATGTTAGTTGGTAATGCTACTGATGATGCTGACTTGGTAATGATGTGAAAATATAATGAACTCGGCAGTTGCGAAATTGAATGAAAGCATTTGAAGCTACACCAGCTCCTGCTGCTGCTGCTTAAAATGTATCATTTCTAGCATTGCACTTGTATTCATTTAGGGCAGTCAGTATGTAGATAATTAATAGAATTTTTTAAGGTTTATCAACATTAGGCGTTTTTAAGCACACAGCTGACTTGTATTTGACCCACTATATCTCTCTTTCTGTCAATACTATTGACTGCATGAAATTCAGGTCAGCTACTTGAGTGCCTATAAGTATGCAATGCACTTTTGCTTAACGACAGCAATGAGTGCACAACACAAAAACTCCACACGACTAACTAGTAGTTCGTGAAAACTACCTGCATAAAAAGCTGTTTAGAGACCACGCCAAACCAGCAGGCAAAAAGCAAACGCACAAAAGTGTGATGTCAGGCCATGGCCCGTCGACTTCCCTCCGCTCCCCTCTGGCCTATAGCATTGCCGTCCTGCGTTTGCGGTGTTTATTTAGCCTATAAAGCGTCAGTTGGTTACAGCAGTTAAAACAAAAAAGAAAGGACAAAAAATGAGCACACGTGGCGAGCAAACGGCGTGCCCAGCATCAAAGCGTTCAGGCGTAGCTAAGAAGAAAAAATTAAAACGCAGGTAAAAGCTGTGGTGAAAGTGAAACAAATTTTTATTAAGAAGGCTTAAGAAGAATATTAAACACCCTAACAATAATGTAGTCAGTATTTTAAAACGTAATTTGTAATGTACTGTTTTATTTAAGTATTTGCGAAAAACAGACCAAGCGTAAAATCAGTCAAACAATGTGTATAAAGTCAAATTCGCAATTACGCAAGTGTATTTAAAAAAGGGCAGCAAATGACACACAGACCGCGTCGGCATAGCTCTAACGCATTCCACTGGTTTGACTTTGTTGACCTAAAAATCTCATTTGCCGCTTGCTCATTTCTGCTATCACTTTTGTTACGTTCGCTTTCTAACCGCCTTTGCCTTCTGTTTATTCTTGTGAAAGCCTCCAGCTAGGCAGTATGTTCTTTGATATAAAAATATCTGAGCAGTAGCTCGCTCAATTGGATAAAGGAGGGAGCCAAACAAAATGTGAATTGTGGATTTAAAGCGAACAGAGTCAGGAAAACCGAGAAAGTGAGTTTTGGCCCAGAAAACTGGCCTAGTAACCAGTAACTTGGATGGAATCTGCTATTACTTTCACATATCAAAGCTGTCCTGGCAAGCAGCAATCATATTTGTCTGTATGTGTTCTTCTTGGCAGCATTTTAGTTCGAAAGAATTCGAGGCACGTCCCGCATTAATTAAATGAAACACGTGCTAAAAGAATTAAAAAGTGCTTATAAATGTTAGCATAAGTTGACTTTAAATTTATTTTAAATCGTTTTACTCTCACGATTTCTTTGATACGCATTCCATAAATTGACATTTTCCTTTTTGTTTTCGTTTTCTTTACAGGTAAGTTGCTAACACTGTGCAAGGTGACCATGAATCCAAAATAAATACACGAAAATTGACTTAATTATAGGAATGGTATGTAAAGCATTTATTTCTTCAGTGTTTTACGGTATAAGCACCTTTTCTCTTTTAATGTTCCTATCGCGAGTATACCACGCAACTCTCCGATAAATTTCGCAAAATTTGGGACTGCGCGACTCGAATCTTGCTAAGATTGGATTTTGCAGCAATGCGGTTAACCTGAAAGCTATGTCTCTAAATGGGAGCGAAACTAGGCTTGTATTTAAGCAACTTGCTGGTAAGCGAAAGCTTACTCCTAGCGTTTAGTAGCCAATCCATACTGCAACGCTTTGCCTTGTAACGCCCATCTACACCGGGTACCTGGCATTGGATTGTTGATCACTTGTCCAGTGTGACCCCTAGGTCTTTATACGTTTCCTTGTGGACTAGGAGCTGCCCATAAATGAATACCCCAGGTGATGTGTCTCTCCCAAGAGCTTACGTCACTAAAGCACACTTTCCAGTATTAACAGCGATGTTCCAGCGGCAGGCCCGATTCTCAGACCTTTTCAGGTAGATATCATGGTGATCGATAGCGGTAGTGACGCATTTGTCACGGACTGCAGTATTATTCCCAAAGGTGGCGACAAGTAGCGACAGCTAAGAACACATCATGCGGGTACACACTGTAAAGTGTTGGCAGTTACACACTACCCTGTATTATACTAGCTCAGAGTCTTTTGCGTTGTGTGGACTGCCCATCCAAAAAAACTGTAATAGAGCGCTCGTGGAAGAAGTAGTCAGGTAGAGCATAAATTTCAATTTATGCAGCATTCCTGCATGCAAAACTTTGTCAAACGCCTACTAAATATCGAGGTTAGCTCCAAAAACGTACTCCTTTCCGTGGAAGCCGTCTAAAACGAAGTTTACGAGTGCTATGCCTTAGCGTTTTTGACAGACCAGGTCTCAAGTATATTTTTGCATTTTTATTTAATTTTCATTTTTTCGCAGAAAATTTATAAGCAAATCCGTATCGTAATATACTCAAAAGAAAATGACAAAAAAAAGAACGAAAGAACCTGATAAAAATAAATGAAAATTATGTAAGCTGCGACAGACTGACAAAATGATAGATGGAAGACAGACAAAGACAAATGCATGTGAAGGGGCGAGAAGAAAAAAAGTAGCGTAGGCTTCAAAAGTAATCAAAATGACAACTTAAGTAGGCTTCGCAGCAAACATTGAATATTGTACGAGCGTGAAACAAAAGGCAAAGAAATGTCTAAAAATGTACATACAAATAAAACGAAAAGTCCAAATTGGGGTTCAAAAAATGGGGTGAACCCTAGGACTCCTTGGTTGCTGATTTGGTTGAGTGTGAAGCTTCAAATTTCTTGAGTAATGTGGGCTCAATTAGGGCCTAATTGTACGTCTATAATTGAATCCACAGATCTTTACATATTGTTGATGTTAGTTTTTCATTGTGAAGAATCTGCTAGCTAAAAGTTTTAGCAGCAACATAAACAAATTCAAAATGTTGACAAAAGATGCCCTGTATAGCATTCTTAAAAAGTAGTTAAATTTATATGAAATTCCTCCAAAAAGATAAAAAAAACACCCTTAAATAAGATGTAAAGAACACAAAAAGCCAACACAAACCAACAGTCTCAGACAGGGATTTGTTTGCGCCACAGACTTTGGGCATGTTTTGGGTGGGGCATATGGCCAGGGAATCAGTTAATGTGCGTGGCAAATGTTGAAATGTGTACTTAAGTGTTGCCTCGGGTCCCAAATGCACATTTGACTTAATCAAGATTTTAATTTTTAAAGAATTTTCCAAATGTCACGCCACCAAATCGCTCTCACTTGCCATCTTATCTTGTAGTTGTTGTGCGCTTGTAAAAGATTAATTCGGTCCAAAAAGGTTTCTTCTGGTCGGACCAGAAATACCATTATCTCACTATGTGGCAGTTGGCACACATCAATTGCTTGAGAAAGCCCTACAATGCTTGCGATCTAAAAAAAAAAAACAGTCAAAAATTAATATTTCTATTTAAAAAAAAATTGTTTCAATATCAAAAAAATAAATATATTTATTTTTAGTGCTATTTAGAATGTGATTAGTAAATTATTTTCAAGAATTTCGAACATCAAAATTTCAGTTGTTTTTTCTGAGTGGAAAACCATACTATAATATAACCTAACGGAACAAACAACCCAGACAAACACCTGACGCTCAGCTCAATGTTTGACATTATAAATTTTGCTCTTTGTATTGTCGAGCTGTTGTTTTTGTGAAAATGAAAAAAGTTTTGTGGTGTGTGCTTTTGTGCGGCTGCCGCCTGTCAACTTGGTTTTAGTTTAATGTTGCACTTTTATTTATTTCGACATTTATGCCGGGCTCGTAAATATTTCTGCAAGGAAAAAATCGATAAGTTGAATGACAGCAAATGTTAAGCTGGGCAGAGTGCACATTAAATCCCATAAATGCTTTTTGATGCCCTCATAAGAAATGCTTAATGTATGTTTATAAAAACAAAAAAAATTTTAAGTTTTTTCAATCAATCGAGTTGATTTTAGCGAATGTTTATTATGAGGTTACAATAAAAAGTTTCCTTCAAATATTTGATATTTGCCAAAATGTTCTTTACGATTGAAATATGAATATTTTGCAAGAACAAAATATATTAAAGATTTAACATTTACTTCAAGGACTCTTTCAACCATTGAGCTTAGTATATTATGCCTTTACTCTTGTCAAACGGCTTTAACTTCACCTAACGTCGACAGTTTGTAGTGCTCTTAACGCCCATTTAAGTGAGAAAGTTAGACACAGAAATCAAAGTTAAGCTTCAGACATGAACTCAAAGATTTGCACTCACACACAAACACACATTTACATGGTGTGTGGTTAGAAGTAAACGCTCGACAAGTAAGTGTTAGCTTATATACATATGTACATACATACTGCACACTTAAACCTAGGAAAAAGAAAACTTTTCAAAGGCCTTGCTATAAGTTGGCTGGCTCACCAGGCAAAATGAAGCGTCACGAACACAAAGAAGGTTGTGGAAGAGTGGAAACGTGTGTGGGTCGCTAAAACGCTTAATGGTGACGGTGTCAAAAATCTACTTGCCAAATACTTTTAGCACTTAGTGTGTGTGCGCCCGTCTCTGCTCTAGCTTGTATCCCTTCTATCCTCTTCTTGGTTGGATAAGCTGGCCAGAAATCAAATTACTAAGAAAGGAAAAAAAAAGAACTACACGTGACAATCAACATGACAACATGTGTTTTTATCGTTCTCTTCGTCTGCTCTTTTTCTACCAAATTTCCCAAGCTTCTTCATTTTCCTTCTGGCATCATTTTATTATTTGTGCCATAGTTTTGTGAACTAAATTTTGCCAAGTTGCTCTTTGCATTTTATTGTTATGCCGCTGTTTGCTTTGCCGACTGTCTCATAGCTTGTTATTGTCGCTGTTAACAAGTAGTATGTGCTTTTGAGATACTTTCTTGCGAGCTCTTCTTGGCCTTGCTCTTGCCTTGCGTAATTTGTCTATTTTGCCAGCATCATACCCTTGCCTCCCTCACATTCACATTAATCCAATCGTCTGCGTTGTTTCGGAAGCTGTAGGACTTGCCTCTCGTCTGACAATCGTATTAAGTATGCTGTGCTCTGCTTGTCAGCTGTGTTCATAATTTATGTACGTATCTTTTTATCCCTCTCATGTGCGGTTTATTGCGGTAGGCAATCAATTTATAAGAGACACACTTAACCATTGCATAATTGTAACACCATACGAAAATAAGAACACTAGAAATTCATATGTTATCGAAGATACAACTATATGCATATGTATTAAGCGCAGAATCTTGCCTAAAGAACATTGTCTTGAACTTGAGAAACGTTATAATAATGTACAGCTGAATTTTTGTTTTCACGAGGCAATCCAAATCAATCAAATCCGAACTTGCATTTTCCTTGTGAGGTGTGTCGTAAAATATTATGTTTTTAGAATATTTTGAGCACAAAGACCACAAGATAAGATTTATTTATTTTTTTTTTTTACAAATCTTCTTAACGGTGAAATCTTTTGACCGAAACTTTTGAGTCGTATTAAATTAAATGTCCCAATTAGATCTTCACGTAACTTTGTTCCCCTTTTTCTTTATCTAATCGTAACCACTAGTTACTAATCTAACGCTGGTCTCATTGGGTTTTTCCCAACCGGGAGAGCCCGACTAGATGATACACTGAACCCAGTTGCAATAAATATATTAAATTTATATAAGACTTAACTTCAATCGATTAAATTCGATATCTCCAGTGTTTCTTAGCCGATTTGGACGAATTTTTCAGAAAAGTTCTATCGTTACCCATTATTTCAACCCTAATTTTTACATTTTCCAAATTTGATATTTTTTTGTTATCGATTTCATGTGTATATCGGTAACCAGACACAAACAAACTTGTTCTGCTCATGGTATAGGAGAACTTATATTGAAAATCTGAAGTCTCTAGCTCTTGTAGTCTCTGAGATCCACGCGTTCATACAGACGGACAGACGGACAGACAGACAGACGGACGGACAGACGGACATGGCTATATCGACACGGCTGTTGATGCTGATCAAGAATATATATGCTTTATGGGGTCGGAGATGTTTCCTTCTGCCTGTTACATACTTTTGCACAAACCATTATACCCTTTTTACCTATTTTATGGGTTAAAGGTAAAAAAAACAATGCAAACGAGAAAAGTGTTTTTTACGAGAAATTCTATTATTTACCTGAGAAGGGACAGTGTGGATATGTTTAATGAGGTGAAATCAGCTGATGCCATTGTTGATTTGTTAAACGTGTTGACAGTAAAATGTAAATAATTTAATTTCTTCTTGGCAAAATCATGTCAAATAAATAAACTATTCGTGCCAACAACTTCCTCTTTCTGGCAGACGTAGGAAGTTATTAACAGCAGCAGCAAAATCAGCAATAAAAACAACAATTACAGCATTAGCTTCGAATAAAGTGTTAAGAGACAGACAATTGCCAAATAAACAGCCACTCGACGCTGCAATCGTCTCTGTTTAGGTATGTGTGGACCAAGCGGGGGTGTGGCAAGTTGACAAAGTGCGAGACAAACTTTGGAATTTGTGTATTTTGCTCAAAACCGCAAAAACTTCGAATGCGCCACTTAGGCCAACAACTTTATCGCTTTGACAGATTGTTTGTGAGCGTATGTCAGTGGAATGGTGAAAAGGGGTGGGGAAGAGTAGAGAGTCAGGAGCCTTCTTTAAAACTGTTTCCCCATTTAAAGTGGATCAAGCTAAAATCAAATGCAGGCGACAATGAAAATTAAATTGTCAAGGCAATGCAGTAAGCAATTTGTTTATTGAATTTATTAACATAATTGACTGCTGCGAGAAAATGCTTATGCAAGAATTTTATGAAAAAGTTGAGTGCCTTGCAGCTGATGCCTTAACCATCGGTTCGGATACCTAATATCTGGGAGATCAGTAGCATTTCCGACACAAGTCTTTCCTTTTTCACTAGCTTCCTTTGCTCGCCATATCAAGTTAGCTGTTTATCTAGTTTGAATTCGCACTTTACAGCACTTTACAGAGCCCTGCAATCTGCCATTTCACCTCCTTAGGAAAAGTCCTATCAGTTAATTTCTTTTAGCTCTCACTCGCTTCTTCTCGGGTGATTGATGATACTCATTTGTGTGTTGTGTGTGCGTGTTGTGAGCGTCAGCTCGAATACGCGTTAGGTAAAAATCATTTCGCTTAATTTAAAATCAGTTTGCCATTTGGCTGCTCGGAACTTCTCTTTTCAACTTTTCCCCTGTACAGTGAAACGTTCATGCGGTTTAATATTGTTTATTGCTGCGGTGCGTGTTGTAGACTTTATGGCTTCTGTCGGCCAAAGTAATTTAGTCGTTTGTTTATCCATTTGTTGTTCTCATGCCTGTTTATAATGTTTAAGCACACTCGCGGGTAAAGTTAACTGGAAGTTGCCAACTTTCTTAATGTTCGTCTCGGTTTGGTCTTTTCACTCTAATACCGAAGGTAAGAGTATATAGGTTTTGTGGAATGTCTGGTTTCTGTCCGTCTGTCTATCGACACCCGTAAATCTAGAGAAACCAAAAATTGCCAATACCATTGGCTATGGGCGGATAAAGTGTCAAGATTGGATTAATACGCCTACCGGGGGATGGTACATAGATAAAATTGATTAACGAAAATCAATATATCCACATGTACCGCATCCACATCTTTTAATCTTGACCTACGAAATTTGGTAAAAGACGGATGGCTTCCTTCAAAAAGCTGCATCAAAAATTGGTAGCCCACGCCCAATCTTTCGGCTCACAGCCCATCCACATTTTGTTATCAAAAACGACGGTTTCTTTAACAGTTTTTTAAATAAAGCCACAAAGTTTGGTGTCAAGATAGGTGAGGATGTCGCCCAAAAGACTGTATCTAACATTTGTAGGCGACGCTTACTCCTTCCGCCCCCAGCCGCTTGTTAAATCTGAATCGCAAAGTTCTTAAGCTACAAATCTGGTGGCTAGTACTACTACTACTACCCGTTATTAACTGGTATCAGAGTATACCTCAGGTGCTTGCGTCCGACTGCAACAGTTTCACTTGCTTTGTTTGTGTTTTTCTTTTCTTCAGCAGACTCTGTCTGCCTGATTTTCTTGTTGTTTACGCCATAAAAGAAAGGCCACAAAGTAGATTTTTTCTGCCTTGAGACTTAGGCTTGCTCTTGTTGTTTTCCTCTTCTCCATAAATTCAAAATTATTGTATTCGTTTGTATTATTTCGTTCTATTAAAAAAAACCTGTGAGTTGAGCTGCCTTGATTCATATTTTTTTTTTTTTTTTTGGAAAATATAATTTGAAATCGAATTGAGGTACATTAGATTTTTCTTGTTAATGGAGTAACATTTCTTGGTCTTTAAAACACTTTTCCTTATAAACCATCCCGATTCTAAGAAATGTAGGGTTTTGACTACATATTGTATTTTATTAAAGTTAGATTGTAGTTGTTCACAATGATTTGCTTAGTGTTCTAAGTAAATTAACAGCAAATATATTATTTTACATTACTCGCGACACTTTAGTCAAACGATCTTTCTTCTGCGACGAGACGACGCTAACTCTTACATACTAATCGATACCGATACCTTCGGCAACAACGGCGATCGCAGGGCATGGCAGGTCTGCTTTACGATAATTATCTTTATGCCTTGTTCTAACAACTGACTGTGTGGCTACACTCACACAACTTCCAATTCCCACAGAAATATATGATTTTCATTAATAAAGAGACCTTGTAGACGGTGGGTTGTGGTAGATTATTGATAGAACCTTTTGATTTGTTGATTTTACAGTATGCCTGGGAACAAGACTTGCATACAGTATTGTAGCACGCAAAACTCATAACTTTGTGTACACTGTTTTACGTTAATTTCAAGCAGAACTTTTTGACACATTTTCCTTCCGTACTACACGTCAAAAAAACATAAAAACATAAAAATAAATATGAAAAGCATTTGTTAAATCCTTTGCGGCAATGTTTACAAACCATGCCAGTAAGCTTTACTGTGGCAATGTAAAGTGCGGCGGTGCATTTATACACCAGTTTTGGTAGCCAACTCTTGACACAAAAGTCGGGCGCGTTGTCGTCAGCAACGGCACAATAATATTTTTTCTTAAAAAGTGGCAACAAGGTTGACGCTTTTCCATTTTGCTTCAACGCCATTAAACATACAAACAAATCCTACCACAGAGAAAGCTAAAAAACAAAGAAAACAAATAAAAAAAGATGGTAAGAATAAAAATTACATTTGTATTTTTATCACATTGCAATTTATTTTTGCTATTTTGCTGCCCCGTTGCAATATTATTGCTATTATTGTATTCTCTACCGAGTTGGTCAGTAATTTTTGACCCCCTTTTAGTTTGCTTTGCCGGGATTCATTGTGAAATTGCAGCTTTTTGTGCGCACACATTACACTAAAAGTTAAGAGCATAAACCAAAACCCGACCACAAATTGGCAATTTATTTCAATAAATTTAATTACCCAACTAAGTGTTACCCCAAATGTGATTTTCACTTGGCCAACAACAACCTGACGCCAAAAAAGCTCCTGGGGCCTTGACCAGTTTCCGCTTAGCCGGGCTATTTGTTTTTTTAATTGTGCGCTAACTAGTCCGCAAGCTCGTGGCTTAGTTGATCTTCTCTCTCTCTCTTCGCTGCATTTTGAAAAACTTCCATTACGTTTTTGTATAACATAATAGCAAACACACGTGAGCGGCCTTTCTTGCTAAAGGTAATATCCAGCCAAGCACTCTTCGACCATCGTCAGTTTAAAAACTTTATCGAGCAATAAGCAGAAAACAAAAACAAAATAAAAAAAAAGTTAACTTTTAGCAGCAGCATAAGTAAATTCTGTGCCTTGCCATAACAAAGTTTCATTTACTGCGCTGATAATCAGTGAAAAGTTGTTTTCAGTTTGGGTCAACTGAGGTCATTGGCCTTTTGGCCAGTTGGGTGCGTAAAAAAGTTTAAAGGCTGCTATAATTTAAAATGTGCTCCTTTGCTCGCGATTTATATTCATTGGTAACTTACCCAACTCGCATTAGACTTCGATTGTCGCCTTGTAGGTAAAAATTGGCTTACACTTTTGTCCCAGTTTACGATTTGTATAACTATATAAAAGTATTAAATATTTTTTACGCCTTTTAAACGTTTAACATGTTAAATAAGTTCATTTTTCATCCTAATGGATAGTTCTAAAGCGGACATCTGGCGCTTAACTTTTTTCATATTAAATACTACAATATCTATCCATTAAAATTCTTGCAACGCCCTGCTCTTTTCTCCAGTGGGCCTGTGATCTACAGAGCTACCAAAGAAACGCCTTTTGCGTGTCATAATAATTTTTCGTTCTGCTTTTGTTGCTGCCTGGTCTGTCTGGTCGGATCTGCTCCGGTATGGACAGCATACAAAAGCTGAGAAATGGCGCATGAGAAAAGCGGAAACAAACTTTAATTAGTTATGCAAAGCGAGCACTGCTCTGGGACATTAAAAACTTGCACATAAAAATTTGCAACCAATGGCATAAAAAGCCTTAAACATAGCGGTCACTCCTGCCAGCATTAATTTAAATTCAGAACTCGGGAATAAACAAAGCAAAGCAAAGCAAAAAAATAAAAATTATATAAGTAAACAAAGCACACACACACACATTCAAAACATTAAATAAACTGTTAAACGAATGATAGCGATATACGCACAAGTGTTTATTTGCCCAGTGCATTAATTTGCATTCATAAATGTTAATAAAAGCAACTTAAAATTACACTTGACAAAGAGAGTGCTCGAGATGAAACTACCCTATACTATGCTTGAAATATTTGCAAACTTAAATCTTATACTTTTCTAGATTTCCTTGAATTATATCAAATACAACTTTTTTTTATATTAATCATAAGCATATCTTAAATCTTAGGTATTCGAACAAAACATTGCATTTCATAGGAAATTTATTATGATGAAACTTGAAAAATTGGTTGGAACAGCAAAAAATAGACGCGACCATAATTTTATGTTGGCTTTAAATAAATTTTGTGCATGTGTAGGTGTGTGTTAATTGTAAATTTGCAAATGCTTAAAGCGTGAAAAAATATTAAAACAAATTAGCAGGAGTTTAATTGGAATTTCATATTTGATGGGCAATCCCGCACAAAAGTATGCTATAAAATTATAACGCTTAATATATAAAGACAACGAGTGTAGAATTGCAAAAATAAGTTCTAGAATGAGTGTTGATTATTTAGTTATTATAACACGCTTTACCTGCTTATTGAATTGCAGTTAGGGTCAGTTGACAGCTATTTCTATGACTTAAACGAGACTTTTAGCTACCATTTTATCTGTGTTTAAAACATATATCAAGCACAAAATGTAAAGTCCATCCCAATTTACTTCGGTCATTTTATGTAATCAACCCTTTTGATCTTCTGAGAATAAATTTTTGTTGTTGTTGCTTTGATTGTTAACATGCAGGCAAGAAAACGATACTCTTTATTACAGCGCTAACATGTATTCAATTTAGCCAGTTGACCATGATTGAAGAATATATAGACCGTTGCAAAAGGTACTTTAGATTGGTTGTAAGAAAGGCATTTTATAAAATTCAAAGAATAATTTAGTAAAATATAAGAAATCTCTAATAGCTATTCCTCATAAGAAAAATGGAAAAAACATGTGATTATCAATATAAGATGAAATTTATTCGGACAGCCAAAAAAAGGAAGTGTCATGTTCTCCTCACAGTTCTACAAGTTATTCAAATATATTAGCAGCCTTTTTGTTTGTTTTTTTTTCGCAAGTATTTTTATAATGTTGCTCGTTACGCTGGACAAGGTGGACAACAACAAGTAGGGATAACAACGTTTAACCAGTTGCACTTTGTCTCCGGGGCCAGCTGTCTGACTTTACTGCACGTGTATCATCTGTTTGTTTGTATGTATGTATGTACGAATGTGTATGTGTTTCTTTAATACCTACATATACATACCAATTGTATCCTTTGCGGCAATTCAATATGGCTATTGTTTTTCCTTTGGCTTCCTTTTCTGCTCCTGCAGCTGTATTGTTGCTGACGATGTTTGCATGGTGCTTATTGTCGCATCGTTGTTGTTGCTGCTGTCGCTTGATGAAATTACTGTCGACTGTCGTCCTGCACCCGGGCTTCTATTAACTGGCTGCAGTCAGGTCACGGCTTATTTGGCTTTGTTTCGTATTTATTTTATTGCTCACTCTTCGTTGTGTGATATCATTAAGTTAATTAAAATTTTGAAACAATTAGCTACAGGCTCTAGTCAGACAGTTCAAAAGCATTTTTCACAGACTCTGAATAATGTTTGTTTTTTAGTAGCAGATTTTAATTTAAATTTTAATGACTATTGCCACATTGCAATTCATTGTTGTTAGTATTTTGTTGTTAAATAAAGAGTTTTTTTTGCAACTTTTCTTACAAATTAGTTTTTAATTTGCATATGTTTTATATTTTGCTGACACATGTGTTAAACCGAAACTTTTGTTTGCAAACTGTTCAGTGGTTGTCATCACCAATTATTTACTGAGGACCCAACTTTGTCAGTGTAAACAGAAAGGCAAGCATTAACTGTAATTTGCTGCTTGCGCTCAGGGAAGCTCAAATTTACATTGCCAAGGATTCCCCCAAATGCCACACTCATGAGAAATATGCATGTGATATGCTTAATTATTTATAACGACTAATTTAAAAAGTCGCCCAGCAACGAACTTGCTGTGACAACTTTTTGCTGCTGTTGCTACATAAAAGTAACTGCTCACGAGCAGGCCAAGCCCAACAAACGGTTTAAGTGCTGAACCCAGATTCACATCAAGGCATCGTCCACATCATGTAAAGCACTTTTGCTCACACACAGGTCAAAACCGCACTGAGGCCTTTCATGACTCCAGACAAAGTTAAAGTAGTTCAAAAGTGTCATCACTTTTATCATCATCATCATCTTCTAATGATCTTCTCCCGCAACTATGTAGTTACTACCTACGTTTATCTTTAAAACCTTCTATGAACGAAGAGCACACAAAACTCGTTTATATTTAATAAACAAATTAAACTTGCTGTCTGTGCAGTTTGTTCGTCTTTTTTTCTCATTTGTGCCCCTGACAGCTTTAGGAAGCAAAGGTAAAAAGGTAAATTGTGACTTTCACGTACTTTTAAGGCTGCGCAAAGTTGAAGCTTGTTAATTATATTATTAAATATTTTGCAAGTAATTCGAAAAGTGAAAATAAGAAACAGTTAAAAGGAAGCCAAAGCTTTAAAACTTTCTTAAACAAATCAATCGAATTAAAGATAAGTCAAACTATTTCATTCAAAATCTCTTATATTCAAATTTAATGCACTTCCCAGATCAGCAAACATTTCTCAATTATTTTACAACTAAGTCATATCTCAGTCCGAGGTCGTATGTGGAATTATATAATGCCCGCAAGGATAAGCGACTTTAATTTTTTTGAATTTACTTTCTTTCAAAAGAGGTTTAGAGGAAAAATAAATAAAAACATTAACAAAAGTAATGCCATAACACATTTTTGCCAACTTTGAGCTTTTCTTCTCTATGAATTTTAATGAGCGTTCGCTTCGTGCTTTTTGCATCTCGCTATGCGATGCAAAATATATATTTTTGCAACAAACGTCACGCAAAACGTTCAATGCTAAAATGCCAGCAACTGTCCGCCTGCGAGCTCTCTCCTTCTTACTGCTTGGCATATTTAACTTGACTTTAAGCATGCAGTTTCCTTTCCGTTCCGTTCCGTTTTATTTTGCCACGTTGAGAAAATTTTGTGCCAGACTCGCGAAAATAGTTGCCAACTTGGCCAATGTGCCAACTGGGCTGCCTTTGTTAGCAATGCTAAATGTTCGTTAACGTGGCGCATAAATTTGTTGGCAAACAAACGTCGACTGCCAGCAAAGAACTACTATATAGGGAAGGCTGAGGTTTCTTAATAAATTCACATCTAAATATTTTCATCTTCTACAACTATATTGCTATGGACTCTTTTTTTTTGGCAACAAAATTCGTTTTTTGTGTCATAAAATAAAATAATTCACACAACCACAGCTTAATGCCGTTCAACTAAAACCTAATAATATGAAACAAACATATTTCTAGCGCACGTCGCGTAGAAAAGCTATATTATCGCCATTCTGAAATCTAATTTCTTGGATTGATGGAATGTTTTATTTTATTACTGTTGATTGCATGAAAAAATTTTACTGTACGATTTGGTTGAGGTTTTTTGATGAATTTAAACTTAATATTTTAGCCGAATATTTGAATGGCTTTTCGCAAGGGAATCATACTATTAGCTATCTATCGTCCGAAATTTGTGAAAATCCAATAATTAACGGCAAGCTTAAAGTTCTTGGCAAGGAATGTATATGGTATAAATGTAGCCTTGGGTCTGATTCAAACGATTTTGTTTTTTTAATTCACTCTATTTTCCTGGGGCTTAAAAAATATCCCATTAAGCTCAAACTATGAAAAAAAGCTGTAAATCGCCCTCAGTGCGTCCAAAAAGTATGAAAATATCAAACAACAATTTTGTTGTTCAACACTTTTGGCACACTTTTCGCAGCAGCGTGTCGAAAATTTTTAATTAAAAAATATTTGTACAACAGTTTCGTGTTGCATTTTTCACATGCTGCTTTGCTTGTTCTTCCTTTTCTATGCGAGGTGTTATTAAAGCGGTTTAAGAAAGGCATTTAATAAACAACTATGTTAAAGCGAATGCCAAAAAATAAGTTAAAAATGAAATTAGTTTAATTAACTTGACTCAAACATATTTGTAATGAAAACGCCGCACAGCTGGCCAATTGAAATGCAGGCGGCAAACATGGCGTATGATTAATATGCATTAAACAAAAACAAAAGCTAAAATAAAAAAATGTGTGTGTTTTTATTTATGGGCGCTGCCGTTGAACTTTCCGCTAGAGTCAGCCAGGTAGACACTTTGCAATACACAACAACAACTGCCACTCTGGGGATTTGGGTTAATAGCCGACTGGCAGTCAGGACTGCATAAAAAACAAAAACAACTAAAAACAACAAGAACAACAACAATGCCTTTAACTATGACCGGCTGAATCCCGCTGTTTGGTGTGCTGGCGGGAGGGATCTACATACATAGCCAAGGTGCCCGGGCGTACGTGCAAGCCTCACAAGAAAATAATAGCACCGTTTGTTTTGTTTGTTTGTATGCCACTTTTTTTTTGCTTTATTTCTTACGCCTGGGTGGCAGCGTCAGAAAACAACTCAAGTCAAAGGCAAATACGTATAACAATATGCAGCTTTTGGATGCTGTTGACGAGCCGAACGGGGATGATGACATTGTAGCATGGGAGGGGGGGGGGGGGGGGGGGGGCAATTGTCGCACACTGAGGCTCACACACAGATAGTGACAGAACCTGAAGTCACCTGAGCTTACATGAGCCTTCACCTGCAGGCTGCAACAGACATTCAACAACACAGCGACAAAGGATTGTGTGTGTGTGTGTGTGTGTGTGTGTGAGACAAAGAAGAAGCTTGACGGAAAAGTGCTGCAAGTTAGTCAGGAAAGGGACACGTCTGGTCAAAAGTAAAAAAGTAAAACATAATCCGGATCCGGACAGATGTGGATTTTCCATTGAGGATTACGTTACACCCATTGAGCTACTTAGTTGCAGCAATGCATTAAATGTACCTTGCAGTTGAGCGTTTGTAAATCTAAGTGGCTTAAAAGATTTCTACTAAATCAAATAAGTAAGGCGACTTTGTAATGAACTTAATTAGGAAATATTTCAGAGAGCCCTTTTTTAACAACTTGCCTTTAGATATCATAGTATAAATAATATTTATCTTAAATTAGAAACTCAACTGCGGTTATATAAATATATATATATAATTATATTTGCTTGTAGTGGAGGAGTTAAAGATGACGATTTTGTGGTGTTGGAATAATGTCGTAGATGTTCATTTTATTGTATATGTGTAGTAGTATGTAGTATGTTATGTGAAGTATTTTCCCTTGGAATGTTAGCAGGAGTTACTTAATAGTAATGTTAACGTGTAGTTACAGTGCTTGTTACTTAGCCCATGCGGATATAATATTCACATCAATAGAGAACACAGATCATTTAACAGTAATGTCTTAGGAATGAATGGGACTAGGAATAATAATTTAGATATTGATTTTCTGTCGTCAAAAATATTATATAAAATACTTTCGAAAATGCCGATTAGTTTTTGTTGTTGTCAATTATCTTGGCACTTAGCAAAACTCTGAGCAAGACATCAAAATATATGCATAAAGAGTTCTAATTTAGCCAAGACGATTCATGACTTTGGCTGACTACAGAAAAAACATCAAATAATAAACCACATTATAATTAATAAAAACAAATTTTTCAATTACTGCTGCAATCGAGCACATATATTTTGCCTGCTACACAAATCCTATTCATATTCAACATATATTCGGCAGATAACAACACGGCTCTGCTATAATTCAAGCCGGTTCCATTAAGGGCTTGACCCGCCTCAATATTGTTTTAGGTAAACAGATCGGTTTGAATTTTTTCTTGTTTTGGAAAAAGTCAATAGATTCGAAACATGTTTTGAAAGCTCACAAGCTCAAACATGCGAAATTATGTAAAAACAATGCATGGCGACACAAGCTAAGAACATGATGCTGACTGGCAAGGCAACCGGATACAAGCACAAGCCATAAACTTGAGTCACCTACTGAGCCGAAAGCCATGCTGCAAAAGGCAAGAAAAGGATGCCGTGTTGCACTGCCGGAACAGAAGTTCCAGCGTGAATAAAACTATGATCCGTCCTAGTGTTTGACTGGTCTCTTTATGAGCTAGCTTTGAAAACTACTGAGAAAAGGAAATATGCCGGGTAGCTGCTATGGTTGCTTTTCAACCGAAGTAAATTCAACTTGGCACAGAGATGCTCTAAAACTAAGCAGTGTTAGTGTGTGTGTGTGTGAGTGTGGGGATATCTTATAACATTAACAACATCATGGTAGCTTTGTGGCTAACATAAAACCCACAATCAGCTCAATTTCCTTTAGGTGGCGTTTTTTTTGGCAAAGCTTATTCTGCTGTAAGTGCACCACTTTGATTTGGGTTTGGCTTTTGGCTCTCTCGATTTACCTGCTAAACGTTGCTTGTTAGCCGATTAAGTATGTGTGAGTGTGTGCGTGTATGCGTGTCTGATGTCTTTGCTCAGTGCAGCGTAAGGTTTGCAGATAAGTAAAGGACAAGTGCAGCCAAGCTTATATGGCAAACAGATAATTTTGAAGCTCATGGATTCCATACTTTTCCATGGGACCATTTCACAGTTTTTTTATTTTTTCTAGTTTGCAAGTTCCGTCCCCAGATACTCATTTAAGCTTCTGCAGTTTTGAATTGACTTTTGCATTTAGTTTTTGCAATCGTTTGTGCTTTTCATGCTTCAAACTTGTTCGCTTTGATTTGTTAAGTAAAAAATTTTGTACCAGAAACAGTGCTGTTGCTAAAATAAATGTATTTCTTGTGTGTGGAAAGACTTACTGCAAATGTTCTTATTGAACATTGGCCAAACTTAAAAAGTACTTATGCTATAAGCTTTTAGCAAAAAGCCACTTGTACATATTATTTTTAATTGAAGGTTGACATCAAATATAATACGCAGCAGTGCTTTGCTTATGAACAACTCACAATAGTTTCGTTTTTTTGTAAGATTAGTATGCCTATCTTAAAAGTGATTTTTGTGAATTCGTGAGGTTTTATAGATCGAGTGATTTTGGTCTTGACAGAATGGAGAATACACAAAATAATAAATAACATTAACTTCCCTTATCGAACACTTCCCTTTTCGAGCAGTCAAGCGGATAATATTCTGTCTCATGTAACTCTTCCCAAAAATAAGGGCAACACCTGAAATAAACATAATCAAATAAGCCTGAAAGCGGTAAGCAAACAACTTGAACGCACTTTTTTTATCGTTTGGTCGAAATTTAAATTCTTTCTTCCCCATCGTCATCGTGTTGTATGGCAATGGCTGCTTAAGTTGGCCATAAAGGATTTACACACACATGCTAAAATATGAAAAATGCTTCATCAACCTACACATGTTGGGGATTCTTTGGGGGGGATGAGTCATCCACCAGGAGTTAAAGTCCTATTCGGGGCCGCTTTTATTTTTTGCTTTTTGCGAGTCGTTTAGGTTCGGCAAGGGCATGGTTGTTGTCAGTACCCGGGGAGCGCCTCAGGCGAGTGCTCCACTCGACAGCTCCTGTTGACAAGCAGGCGGGCCGAACCTACCCCTTGGGTGGATGAAGAATAAAAAAAGGGAGGGGAGGGGAGTCGTGATTGGGCAGCCTTGTTAATCATTCGTCACTGCCGGCTCACTCGGTGATGTGTTTATTATGTGCCTTTAATATATTTATGAGCGCGTTATAAACGAATTTTCATTTTATTTGCTGTTCCTTGATGTATTTCTCCTTTGTCCCTACTTTCACCTTGTTATTGTTGTTTTGTGTGAAACGCTTTGCTATTTATGAGGCAAGAACACCCAAAGGTATTTTTGGCTTATTCAAAAATATGATTTCAAATTCATGCTGCCACTGCATACAAGAGCTTTTAGTGCCTGCCACCTTGTCAATTTGATTTTGGGAGGCCCAAAGCGAACATTTATCATGTCATATGAATGCGAAACACTCCGAGCATTTGCATAATTTGAATGTGCTTAATTCTATGAATTTATATAGCAACTTAATTCATCATAGAAAGTCCTATGTTTTGCGAAATAAAATTTAATAATGTGAGTTGCAATTACTTTGATTTGGAAGTTAAATTGTTATTTAAAGTGTTAAATATATAATATATCAGATATTCATAAAGCATTGATTATAAGCACTTTAAATATATTAATATATATCTATATGCACAGTGTTTGAAAAATACTAAAGCACCCTCATAGACCATTTTTATTTTGTAGTATATGCTGTTGCCACATTTTTAAAGAAACTTCAAACCGTTTTTAAATTGGCCGAACACATTTTGTATGTATGTTATTCGAATAATTACTTAAAAACAACAAAAAACATAGCTTTGGAAAAATAACTGGCAGAAGTAAACTTATAGTTGGCATAGCAGTCAGCAGCAGCCTGCCTTAAAGTGGGTGTCAAGTGGGTGGGTGGCATATAAAACCATATGGCATATGAATCACGTTTAGCTTTTTGGCCTTACGCGAGTGCTGGCCTGCAGCTAAAAGGGAAGGGAAAAACATTTACTTAATTGGAGCTTAAAACTGCAAAATGCTGTCACTTCCATAACCCCACCCCACACACACACACACCCATACACAGCAATACTCTTGTTATGACATGGGTAAGAAATGTGATTCAACGCACTATGGGGCAAAAAACAACTTTTTGTAGCTGTTTGATATTCGCATCGCCTTTTTGTCGTTGTTAATTTTTTGCTTTTCAAGATACTCAAACCAAAATTTTTATTAACGAGCAGTAGTGTTAATAATAATACTAATACTTTCGCAAAAAGTGATCAGCAACCAAAATCAATATTAATTAATATTATATATTTTTAAAGTGATAATCGGCATATCGTATGGGGCCAATAAAACTGGATATGGTGGTATTTATTATTCAATATGTATATACCAGAGAAAGGAAATATTCTTTAAGTCGTCACTGTTTCCATAATATGTTTTCGTGCCATAATATGTTTTTATCTTATTATTCATTGCGTTTTATTTTTTTATTTTGAGACTTTTGCAGACGTATTCGATTGTTGCGAATAGAAAAATAATTCAAGTAAATATTTTTATATGTATGTGTGCAAGTATTATAATTTGCTTTAGGTATATTTTACGTAATCTTGTTGTTATTGTATTTGTACCAATTAAAGTAACACTCTCACAAAACAGTAGATTCTTGTGTGAAACGGCTGCATCCTGCGTCCTTTAGCATTTTTTATATTCATATATCATATTCATATCGAAATATCTGGGAAATAAGTTGTGCGTGATTTGGTACTGTAATTTGAAAATTGAATGTGATCGAAAATAGCTTCGATCTATCGTACTATATATATTTATATATATTGTGTGACTGGTGAGTGATTTGCCTTTGTGTTTGTGTGACTGTTGTGTTCATTCATAACGTAAATCAAGTTTAATCGATCATAGTTTTTAAGTGTCTTTAACAGCGCTGAAGGCATTTAGGTTCGGTTTGTCATCGATTGTTTTAGGTAGAAATACTTGGGTTGCTCCGTGTTTTTCCCTCTTTTTTTTTTATTTTTTCCGACTTGATAAATCTATCGTTGCTGTCAATGGTTCTTCTAGCAGTGGTTCATTTTCCGAATCGGAATCGAATATTTTCCAGACCATGCGCCTGACGATTCAGACCGCCGCCGTCGGCCCAGGTGGAGTTGAGATACTCGTCGTCATCGTCTTGCTCAAGTTTCTTGAGCTCTTCCTGACGCTTATACTCAGCGGCCATCAGGTGGTGGTGGTCAGCAGGTGGACCTTCACCCAGCTGATTTAGCTTGACCACAACCTTGGTTTTATCATTACTACCCAAATACTCTTTCAATTGCTTGCCGCTTAAAATTTGACGACCAGCAAACCAGAGCTGAGCCTTCGAGGGTTCAATGACCTCTTTGGAAGCCTGAGTACCTGTTATACTGTCCATATTGGCGAACTCCATTCGAATGGTATCATACGGAGGCAGCTTCATGAGATAAACTATGGTGACGGCACCACGCAATATATTTAAGGCCTCCTCAATGATTTTAAGCGTCAGCATTTGCGACGTTTTGCACAATTTCTTATCAATCATAGCTTTGGCGTCGTTCGTAGCACCGGCTAGGACTTTGCGCATTGCTTCGTTTGCCTGTTGACCGTTGCGACGGCGCAAGGGATCCGCATTAAAAGTAAAACCACCCATGGGTACACATTTGACGGCGAATGGATCCTTGAGCTTAAGCTCCTCGATCTGGTCATCATTAAGGCCTTGCATTTCTATTGGTAGCATTGTGCCATGTTCAGCCAACTCTTCGATTTCCATGCAAGCGCGCTGAATTTTAAGGCGTCCATTGTAGACCGAAATCAGCTCGCGTATAACGGTATCTGTGTTCGCATTCACACTGGTCTCGTACAAAAAGAGATTGTCATCGCCGCGTTTCACTTGTAGAACAACCATTTTAACACTAAAGGTATAAATAAATTTGTTTCTATTTTATGCTGATATAGTTTCGATGATTCTCCGTCAACATTTACATTTGTTTTAAACAACTCGGTTGCTATGAACCAATTACTCTATGTATTTATCAAATCAAAACTTGTAACTGCCAGCAATATATTTTCCCTGATGTACTGCTCTGTAAGACTGCTAGCCACAAGATTGCATTCACAACTTCTTGATCTAACACCGATTCTGTGATAATCTCAGTGATAGAGAACGAAACTGGAACGGCACCATCTACATTAATATCGTTATGCAACTCCTACAAGCTTTCCCTAGTAAACGAAATTATTTTTGGATTGTCTTAAAGTATTTAACTAATACTGCTCCAAAAGAGTTTTATCCAAGAAAAGTTGTCGCTCGGCCCATAGTGCAGCGTTTAAAGACATAAAAATCCTACACATAAAACCCGACACACGCACACACATAATCAGAAATAATGGCTGCTTATGTTTGAGTCTGCGTAAAACCTAAACCTGGTGAATGGTTTGCCACGAAGTAGCTTTAAAAGTGCCCCCGCTAATGATATACATAAATATACATATGTATGTACGTGTAAAAAGATGGCTAGTTCTCGTTTTTTTTGTATGAAGGAAATTTGGGTCTTCTGGCGTACAAATGAGCAGCATTAGTTATTGGACGAAAATGGGGTAAGGGAATCGGGAACCGAATCCAGGATAATTACCAAGTGCAGTGCGACTAAATGTTGTTATTAGTTAAGACGCCGTCGACGTCATTGCTATTTTCTCAGTTTAATTGATTTAATCGGCTTTAGTACATGTGTGTTGGTGTGTGTGTGTGAGTGTGTTTGCCACGCCTCCCTAGCAATACGTAACCGCCGTCCAACACAAAAACACACACACACTCATACACCAGTCCAGATACGCTGTCTGCTCATTAAAATGCTTTGTTTTGCTATTTTTCCGGTTTTTTTTTTTTTTTGTGTCTCTTCCCGTACCTCTGGCTTCTCTTTGGTTCGGTTTGCTCTATTGGTATATAAACAATTTTTGCGAATTAATTGAATTGCTCAGTGAATGTGTGCATGTGTGTGCTTATATGTGTTTGTGACACGCATAAGCCAAATTAATTGTTGCCTCGCAGCATCCCAGCAAAAAGAAAAAAAAACATCGTCGAATTTAACGCCCTTTGCTTGGCTCGATCTTTATTTATTTGCTTAGCTTTCTTTCCACACTTTTTTCGCCATTGTTTACATACAACAAACGCCATTGGCGCCCTAATGAAGGTTTAATTAGCACACACACAAACACACACACACCCACACACACACACTCGCACACTCACACTCTATTACGCACATTCTTTTAGAAGCCATTTCCTGTTGGGCGATTTTTATGTATTATGTGCCACTAATTTCCCTTTTAATTAGTTTATTTGGCACGTGTTGTGTGATTGCTTGATTGATTCAATTAGCCAAACTCGTCGCTTGGCCAAATTTTATGCAATGCACACCTACTGTGAAAGGACTTCTTGGCAATTGAGCAATCGAAACGCTTTAAATAAACAGCATAGAAAAGAATTGATTCCGACAGTGTGAAAAGTATCTAAAGTAAAATGCGGCTGAAAAAATGTTAGGCTACCTATTTAGGAAACTAGTTTTTTTTTTTTTTTTTTTGAATTTAATGTATTGGATCAAAAACATAGTTAGTTTTTATTACAACACAGCTATCTTCATTAGTTAATTCGGGAAGCCTGGTTGACTTCAGGCGTAGTTGTGGGTCATGCGGATGAGGTTGACTTCCTTCGGATCGTCACCAGGATATTGTATCAGGTTTCTAAATGACCTGCGCTTTAGTCTTCTAATGACTCTTCTCCCCGCAAGCTCTCTAGCCAGCCGGCTTCGGTGCCGCTGCAAACATGCGTTGTATCTGATGGAATAAGCTTCAACTTGGCTGTCTATGGTATTCAATCTGAGGTCATTGTGCAAGGTTGAATTTCGTTCGTACCAGGCAGCTCCAGTTATTTGACGCAAGGCCAAATTCTGGAGTGTCTGGATACGTTGTCGACTTGTCCGGCACGCAATGCCCCAAATCTGTATGCCATATCTCCAAGTCGGAGCAACCAAAGTATTATACACCGCCCTATTACTAGTTTACTAGTTTCCTTTAAAATTTAAAATGAAAACATAAAAGGATTATTTTGAATATTGAAACATGTACATAAAAATTACTCAGTGTTGCCAACCCTTCATATTTTTAATTAATCTATCCTAAATTCGTTAAACTTTATTTGCTATTTATTAATTATATTTTACAAAAACTTTTAAAACCATCTTATAAAAATTGAATTTTGTTAAGTAGAATAACAAAAGCCTTTCATCTTGGCCCCTCTCATGTAATAAAAATTCAAGGGAATTATGTAATAAGATAATGGAATGAAACTTTAGAACCACATTTATATGTTATTTTCCTTTTATGGTGAGTTTTTTGATTATCATATATGAAGAAATATTATTTCGTTTTCTTAGGAATCAATTGAATACATCAGCTTAATGGACATAAATCATTAATTGATCTACGAATATTAATAGGGCTGTTGATTTAAAATTTAATGTTTGACAGTGTTTACGTATTGGATACCTTCAAAAAAATTTTTTTTCCGTGCGTGAAGTTACAATATCCTGGCATAATCCCGGCTAGCAACGAATCGTATAACAGAGTATTAAGCTCATGACCCAAGCCACATCAAAATTAAAACCCTAAAACTCTATCAGACCTGCCTTAAAGTTCACAAGGCTGGGCTATGTACATAAGTATATATATGTGTGTGATTGTGTTTGTGTGTGTGTGTGATTTAGCCAAGAAAACCACAGCAAATAACAGTACACATTTTTTGGGGTCCAAGCTTAAAGCACGCAAAACAAACCGAGAAAAATACAACAAAGGGAGAGAAAGAGAGAGAGAAACTAAATATTTTTAAGCCTTTGCCAAAGCGGGTTGACAAATAAAACAACTGACACAACACACACACAGGTGCCACTGACAGCCAGAAAAGTGACACAGCAACAGCGGCAGCTTAAAATCTAGTCATATGGAGCGACAGGTGAGGGGGACCGGGAAGGTCGCATGCGGTTAATAATCGCAAAGCGAGTAGAGCCGGATATGATGGGACACGGGGGCAGAGAGGCGCTTAAAAACTTGTCACTCATGTTCAAGATTGCCGTGAAAATGGCTACGTGAAGGGAAGGATAACTATGATGAGGGTGGGAGGGGGGGGGGGGGGGGGAGTTTGGTCACAATAGCCGAAGCTCACGGTGCGGGCTTATTGATGGCATGCTCGGCATGCAATTTTATGGCTTGTTGTGCTTGGTAAATGGCGACGTTAAAGCCAACTGATGTGTATGTGTGTGTAGATCGGTTTGTCTAAAAATGTTGGCTGACGCTTTGCATATCACCACACACACACACATACATCAGTCGCATATAAAACAACATAAACATATCTACATATATCTGAGACGTAGCGGTTGTGGTATTCATATTCATTCAAATTTAAATCCAATTTCCAGGCAGCTGGCGAAGAGGTCGCAACACTTTTGAAAAAATTTTGCATACACTAATTTATCAGCTTTTTCGCGTTAAGGGAATTTTGTTTTGCTTTTGCTTTTATTATCTGTTATCAAAAGTAAAGAGTATATTGGTTTTGTGCAATTTTCGTCTTGCTGTCTGTCCGACACCCTTAGAGCTAGATTCTTGAAACTTTGCAAATATCTTCATCCACATGTGCGTCAGACAAAGTGTTAATATAGGGGAGCTACACCAACTGAGTGGCTGGAAAATCGATAACATGTCGATACGCCTCATGCATATATCAAACATATTAGCAGCTAGAGTCAACAAATTTTGTTGATCGACAGCCTGCGATCCACACCCTAACACGTTTTCAAAGATCGTTTCTTATTTTGATGCCTTGACCACCTCACCGCTTCAGCCCCGCCGTTAAAAAACAGAATATATTCATATTTTTCATAGTTTTTGTCGCATTACTCACTTTGTTTGTTACGAAAATAGTTTTTGAGATTTCCAAAAGACTTGCATATCCATTTTTCAGTCCACGCCCTCCGCATCCCCCGCCTTTAACCGAAACCGAAATACCAATATCTTCCACAGCTTTTAGCAAACAAACAACAATATTTTTATCACATGTTTTTATATAAGTAGCAGAGTATTTTGCAGTCGGCGGCGCCTCTTTGCAATGTTTTGACTCGTTTCTCATACAGCTTTTTAACTTTTGTGTAACTTTTTCTTTCATATTTTTGCAGGATCTACAATCGGAAATTGAAACCCATCGCGTTGTTTACGATCGTCTCGATGGCACCGGCCGCAAACTTTTGGGTTCGCTCACCTCACAAGAGGATGCGGTTATGCTGCAGCGCCGCTTGGATGAAATGAATCAACGCTGGAATAACTTAAAATCGAAAAGTATTGCAATCAGGTAAGTGCTTTTTCCCTCCCGACGTTTTTCATTCTCTTGTTTTTGTTGCTGCCGATTTTCTCTGTATGTATTTCCGTGTGTGTGTGTGTGTGTGTGTGTGTGTGTGTGTGTGTGTGTGTGTGTTTGTGTGTGTGTGTGTGTGTATGTATCGCTGAATTCAGCCGAACGATGACGATGATGATGATGATGGGGCTCGAACCACATCCGAAAAGTGCTTTAAGTTGTTTTTGCTGCCTGTTGTTCGGATTTATTATTGCTGTTTTTAAATGGGTCTTGCCATTGAGTGGCGGCATGGGAATCATAAAAAAACTAGGTCATTCTGTGGAAGCTGCTTATTAATGCGAAAAAAAATATAAATAGTACAAAAGAATGTTGTAAATTTTTATTGTAAAACATGGTTTTAATTCAAAACTATCTAGACTTTTATTATAAAGCATGTCTGCTCCTTACCCATTTGTTGAAAAACAAACTCCAATCGAACCCAATTGAAATGATCTGTGCCATCTTTGAGTGTCCGAAAAACTGGTGTGGAAGCTCGATGTCTTCAGAAACTGAAACAAAGTCGTCTGCCAGAGATCAGGGAAAAGAAACTTCATGTGATACAGAAGAACAATTGCTCCTATATCTATGAGCTACAGTGACGTAGAGACCAAGTCGAAAACTAAGTGCCTTACTGCGGCTTTCGTGCCTCCATTTAAACGGTTCGGTTAAGAGTTAACGATAAGCTTACAATAATTAATTATTGCATAGCCTTAATAAACGTATTTCGAAAATTATTATTGCATAATGATACTTTGAATTTATATTAAAAGATATACATAAGCAAAGCAGAGAATAAATTCTTTCCTTTCTGATTAAAAAAAACTCGAAATCACTTACCATTTTTACTCTCGTTACTGAAGGTAAAAAGTATATTGGGTCTGTGCAATATCCTTCATGGTGTTCGTCTGTCCGTCCGTCTGTATAAACGCGACTTTTTTCGATACCCTTCAAGCTAGACCCTTGAAACCATGCAAATATATTTTTCTATAGCCACGGCAGGTAATGTCTCAAAATAAGGGCTCTACGCCTACTGGTTGGCTTGGATATCGATAAGCTCGAGAGCTGAAAATCTATAAATCCTTATATTTCCCGCACAATAAGAGTTACCAAATTTCGTAAGAAATAGCTCAACTGGCTTCACCTTAAATTTTGAAGCCACGCCACCCATTCCGCCCTCAGTTTCCTGCAGTTTGAAATCATAAACGCCTATTTCTTCCACAGTTTTGAGCTATAACTACCAAATTTGGTGTCAAGACAGGTGATAACATAGCTCAAAAAACTGCATCAGAATTTTGGATGCGACGCTCACCCAAACTGCCCTTGTCGCATTGCCAACGGTTTTTTGCAAAAAGCAACCACTTATCAGGCATTAAAGACCAGAGCCAGAGAGTACTAGTGGCAGAGTTGTGTACAGTTGCGTTACAAGCTTGCGCGTCAATTAAACCAAATTAAACTCAAGTTGTGTGGCGAATGCTTCTTGCCCCAGCAACTGGGTTGCCTGTCATTCATTGGGTACACCAACAACTCTCTCTTTCTCTTTGGCCACCCAGGCATGGCAGGCAGAAAGCCCGATGGAAAAAAGCGTGAACCCATTAAACTTGGCTTGGACAACAGCCAACCAATGAAAATCAATATAACGCGTGAAAAGTGCCGGAACCGGGCAGAGCTGATACCCTACCTCCCCAGTCCCCAAACACAGTGTGTGTTTGTGTTGATGTGGCACAATGCTGACAGCAGCCAAAGGCTGGGCAACAATCTGGTGATGAAATCCCTTGCAAATGAAGCTGGGCAGCAGGGTTGCTTGTTGCTGTTCGTTTGGTCTAGTGTTTGTAATTTCCAGAATTCATAAATAAAGAACGCCAGCGTATACAAATATTGTCCGCTTGTTGATATTGATGCCCCACCCAAGGACAGGAACTAAAGCTGAAGCTGGAGTCGATGTTGATGCCAATGTGGGCCAAAGTCAGGCAGTCGACAATGTTTACTCGCGGAAAGTGAAGAGGCGAGCGCAGAGAAAATGAATAATGATGATGACACACTAAAAAGCGCTGAAAAACAAGCGGACGCAAAATGAACATAAATGGCAACTATGTGGCTATGGTTTCTGTCACAGTACCATAGAGCAAATTAACAAAGTATTTCAATAAATATATAGTTGAGACGATAAATAAATTATAAATATAAAAAGTCTTGCTGGGTGAAAAGATAATAATATATAAATATCACAACTATCTCAACTGAAATTTTTGTTTTTAAAAAAGAGTTTTGATCATTCGCTTATTCATTAAGTTATTTAACTACCCATTCTAATTATTTGTCCCATAGTGCACTTTGCTCAGCGGACTGGATGCCCGTAAAAGTAGGCTTCTCTTGGAGGGCTTTTCAATTAGGCCACAAGAGCTAAAAAATGACACCTTAAGTGTCGTGGCCGAAATATTTGCTTGCTTACTTACTCTTCTTCTGGCCCCTTCCCTGCTGTGTTTTGCTTTTGTTGTTGGGCAGCCAACTTTTGACGATTATTCTTTGTCAGTTTTGAGACGCATTCTATTTACGTTCATTGTTGGCGTTTTGGCATATTTCCGTTACCCAAGTTTGGCCACTTCCGATATTGCTGTTGTTGTTGTGGTTGTTTGGCCAACAGCATTTGCTTTGTTGGCTGGTTTTGTTCGCCATCTTCTGTTTGCCTTGGTTCTAGCTTGTTGTTTGCGCTGCAGCTGCCGCGCAGATTTGCTAGCTTATAAATTCCCGTAAAATATCTCGGACAGCACTTGAAAAGTTTTGCTCTCGAAAACAAGTTTTCTTGTTTGTATTAGCCACGGCTCTTGCGCGCATTCGTTTCGGGTCATTTATGTGCATAGTTTTTGGCTTAGAACTTTTATCCATTCATTCTACTCTTGTTTCCTTCCTTCCACGTGCCAGTCAAACTTTGCTTTTGTCAAGATTGTTTTATGTTTTTTGTGGCATCAACAGGTGTTTCACAGATGCAGCATATTATTTTTCCTGCCACTGTTGATTGCTGTTTGAGTTGCACAAAGATTGATGAACACACTTAATATACTACCAAAAGGAACACATATGTTTGGGTGGTTGTCAAGTGTTCGCTGCGGTTGCTGTCTTTGTGGATTGTCTTAAATTACATTTGGGACATGCACAACCAGCGGTAGCCACAAAAAATTATGAGGGTTGAAATGGGTATTGCGTGTCGAAAGCGACTGAAAATGATGGATAGGAATGTATTAGAACACTCAATCAGTGTATTAAGCACAGACAATTCTGCAAAATTACAATATTTTTTCCCTGAGAGTTCTTAATAAAACGTGTAAAAGTTTATTCGTCATACCTTAAATAGCAACATATTACCAAATAAAATGTTTATACTCACTCATGTATCAAAATATAAAAGTATATTGGTTGGTTGGCCTGCTGTCTGTTGGTGTGCCTGTATGACAACCCTAAAACTATAGACTTGAAACTTTTCAAATATCTTGGCAAATGAGTGAAACAAAGTGTCACTACGCTTACTCGGAGACTAGAAAATTGATAACATGTCGAGCTGCAAATCGATAAAGCACACTTATTTCGCACAATTAAACAGATAGAGTTACCAATTTTGGTTGGATTTTGTAAGGATGTATATCAAAAGAATGGATGCCACGCTATATTTTATTATATATTATAATATTTGAACTGGAGTCACCACATTTGGTAAAAAAAAATGGCTGGTGACATCAAAAAAAATATCTGCCAGCCCCTGCCGCCCGCTCACCTTCTTTGCAAGCAGACCTCTTTATACCCGTTCTTAGACTAGTAGAAGAGCATACCGAAGTCAGTTGCGTCCGACTGCAACGATTTCTCATGTTAAGAAGGTAAAACCCACTATAAATTAAACAATAAATAAATGAACTTTATTAAAAAGAAACAAAAATAAGTATAGTATTTGATGAAAAGAAACATTCCTAAAAACAAGTAAGAAGGCTCTTGTCGGGAGAGCCCGACTAGAAGATACCCTGAACCCAGTTGCAATAAATATATTACATTTATATAAGACTTTGGTATACTGACTTATCTTCAATCGATTAAATTCGATATCTCCGGTGTTTCTACACCGATTTGGACGAAATTTTCAGAAAAGTTCTATCGTTACCTATTATTTCAACCCTAATTTTTACATTTTTCAAATTCGATATTTTTTTGTAACCGATTCCATGTGTATATCGGAAACCAGAATAGTTATTGATAATTTCAAGCAAACTTGTTCTGCTCATGGTATAGGAAAACTTAAATACAAAATCTGAAGTCTCTAGCTCTTGTAGTCTTTGAGATCCACGCGTTTATACAGACGGACAGACAGACAGACGGACAAACGGACATGGCTATATCGTCTCGGCTGTTGATGCTGATCAAGAATATATATGCTTTATAGGGTCGGAGATGCTTCCTTCTGCCTGTTACATACTTATGCACAAAACCATTATACCCTTTTTACCCATTTTATAGGTTAAGGGTATAATAAGACTTTTCTCATTTCCCAAACAATTTTTGTTAAACATTTTAAGGAGAAAACCTTACAGCATTTTTAGTTGATCCGAAATTGTTTGTATGAGCCCAGATCTTTTGCCAGCTCAATGTGCTTCTCAGCACTAATTGTCCTTGCAAAAATCAATGACAGATGCTGTCGAATAAGTTTAAATACGGAAAAAAAGTGAAATGAAAAAATACGAAATCAACGGAGAAAATGAGCAAACCAAGAATATTTGAATACGCCCATCTTTCCAAGGCAAGTTATGCGTTTCTTGAAAGTTTCATTGTATGCCTGATACGAAATATTATTGTCCACAAGGGGATTCGAACTTAATATCTGTCTTCATTGATAGGTTGAATGGTTATGTGACATTGCCCCAACCAATATAATTTTTAGAACCGCTTACAAAAGCCCTCTACTCGTCCATTCTAGCAAACCAAGCAAGTCAAAACCGTAGGGATATTTGTATGTATGTAAGTTGTTTCGTACGCGACATCAATTCTATAGCATACTTTAATGGAAAGCGAATGCGTACAAGAAAAATAATAATAAAGAAAATGAGCCAAGAAATTTCGCCAAAGATAAACAGACAAAAAGCACAAAGCGATGACTATTGTTATTGCCAAGCACAGCGCGCCCAAGGATGCAGATTTTTTCAGATTTCTTTGGCCACACACACAAAAACACAGATATGGTCTGGACAGTATGCTGTTTTGGCCACATAAAAAGAAAATAAAATGCCAGGGCATCTCACAATTACAGCGACAGCTGAAATTCAACATAGACGACTGCCACTTGGGTCATTGGGAGCGTTAACGGGGGTTTTGTTAGACGCCCAACTCACGCCCGTTAGGCAGCGGAAGCAGACAAATTGTCGCTGGCATTTTGCGGTCGTTGCTAAGGTTCCATGATTATTAACACACAGCTGCTTTTGGGCTGTGTACTGTGTTGTAAAGTGCCAAATTAAATTTAATAATATCATAATGCTTATAATCCTCATTTGTATAATGCTTGCCGGCGAGTTCTAACCTGCCCTTTCTAACGTCTTACTTTACTTGTAGAAATCGCTTGGAATCAAATTCAGAGCACTGGAATGCGCTGCTGTTGTCCCTGCGCGAATTAACCGAGTGGGTCATCCGCAAGGATACAGAGCTAAGTACCCTAGGCTTGGGTCCTGTTCGGGGCGATGCGGCCAGTCTACAAAAGCAATTGGTAAGTGGAAATTCAAGAGAACTAAAAAACTGAGAATTATGGGATTTTATTTATTTGATGCAGATCTTTGTGAGATGCCACTAGCTATATTGCCAGCAAATTTGTAGACTCTTACCCTAAAACTATAGACATAGATATTTCAAGTCTCAGTCTCTAGCTTTACGGGTGTCGATAAAAATTGCGTTCATACAGACGAACAGACGTTCGGTTTAAGAGCATAAATAGCTATTGAACTTAATTAATTCATTCATTATACCCTTAACCCATAAAATGGGTAAATAAGGGTATAATGGTTTTGTGCAAAAGTATGTAACAGGCAGAAGGAAGCATCTCCGACCCTATAAAGTATATATATTCTTGATCAGCATCAACAGCCGAGACGATATAGCCATGTCCGTCTGTCCGTCTGTCTGTCCGTCTGTCCGTCTGTATGAACGCGTGGATCTCAAAAACTACAAGAGCTAGAACAAGTTTGCTTCAAATTATCGATAACTATTCTGGTTTCCGATATACACATAATATCGATAACAATAAAATATCGAATTTGGAAAATCTAAAAATGAGGGTTGAAGTAATGGATAATGATAAAACTTTTCTGAAAATTTCGTCCAAATCGGTTGAGAAACACCGGAGATATTGAACTTAATCGATGGAAGCTAAGCCAGTATACCAAAGTCTTATATAAATTGCAACTGGGTTCAGGGTATCTTCTAGTCGGGCTCTCCCGACTAAAGCCTTCTTACTTGTTTTATTTTGAAACTTTTAAAGTATTCTGCAAAACTTCAGCTTTGATATATCAGAAATATAGCTTATATCAAATATTAATGTTATTTTAGTTGCGATAAATGCGATTTAGCTCTCTTTTGATAGTCGCAGAAGGTTCAGCTCGTTCTTTAAAAAAAAAAATATGCAGATCTCGTAATAAGCATGACCTCAATTTAAACACCCTAAGTTCACTCAGCAGTTGGTGGTGCTCATCGTGATGAGAAGCTGTTTTTTGTCTGCCGCCATGGACCAACCCAATTTTAATCTTTTTCAAATAACTGGCTCCACCTTAATTTGCTCTGGCCAACTAATTGTGTGGAAGGCTTTGGCCCATACAATTGCGGAGCTTTGGCCCATACAATTGCGGAGCTTTGGCATTTTGAGTGCCATTTTCTGGCACAATTTGTAATTTTTTTTTTTTTTGACTCGGTGTGTGTGTATGAAGGGTCTCTGTGATTTAATGGCACATAAAGTGTTTGGCAAGCCCATTTTGTGTGGCAGACATTTATCGAGCTCGACCAAATATTTAGCTATACTAAAATGTCAGGCAAATCGCTTCTACTTCCCATTCACACTCAGTGGATTTAATATAAAATCCGTATTCAGCATCACATTCCAATGTGTGTACTTTTTAGAGGCAATATTAACATTAGTATCATGCACAAACGAAATAATAAAAGCTTATCACTTTATATATGTGTTCACATATGCACACAAGTATAATATGCTTAAATACTATTATATATATTTATATAATATTTGGCATACATATTTGGTTATTGAATTCATTTTTCCTATCTATGGAATCAGCATGAATTGAAGCGGACAGGTTTTTTGTCTATGGTAAAATTGTAAGTTTACATTTGGCATGCATTTGAATTATAGATTCGTTTATACGTTTGGTGCGTTTGCCTTGGGTGAACATAGAAATTGCATTTCAAATTACATTGCTGATTTGAAGGCAAACTTAAAACAGTTATGCTTGTTTTCTCACTGGCACCTAATGAGGCGTTAGGCTAAACTTTCAATAAATATAATAATTAAATCGTTTCTGTGTAGCTTAATTCAGTTTAATTAAGAAAGTAAGGTTACGTGGCAAGATTAGATTTTATCGAACACATATGTAAGTATATTCGCGAAACTCATACTTTGATTTGAGCGATTTCTCACACTAATCAATTCCTGCTTATATGTTATTTTTACAGGCTGATTGCATTCGCATTTTTTTAATGCGTAGCAATTGGAGGCAGCCATTGATTCTACATTTTTTCTACATTGCCTATTGAGTATCGAGTCTATCTAACTGCCTAACTTGACCCAATTGCGTTGTTAAATTGAAAGTTCCTCTTGGCTAAACTGCTCTAGCTGCGAATTCTTAAATAATTGTTTAATGATGCTTGTTATGTCAAAAGCATTCACACTCATATGCAGCACATAAAATACATATGTATGTATGTTTGTGTAGGATATCACTTAAGGGCTTGCCAAGGCAGAAAAAGAACTCCTGGAATGCCAGTGGCAACAACCAGTTACATCCTGGCCAGTCGAAAATGGGGAAACACTGTCTAACACAGCGTGTGCCACTTGAATTTAACTTAACCTTCAGCTCACACACTTACCACTTGCAACCCTGCTGTGAGCTAGGAAGAGCAGAAAAAAAAGAAAAAATAAAAGAGTGAGGCACATTTCACCCTTGAATCCTTGGCGGGCTCTGAAAATCTATTGCCTGCCACTAAGTTACGGTCTGCCGGACATTTACATTTCGGCTTGTGTAGTGTGGACTGAAGTGTGGAGAGATGAGGTGGGGTGGGGAGCCAATTCTTAAATTGTGGCACTAAAAAACTCGGAAAAGAATTTGACTTGTATTTTATATTGCCTTTCATTTGATTCGCAAGCGAATGTTTTGTTGCATTCCTTTATTATTATTTGTATTTTTATTTTTAAACTAAAAGCATTAAATAGGAAATTTATTGCGAGCTCTCTCTCTCTCTCTCTTCATGATGTTTTATTGGCGGCAGGCACTTGAAATTCTAGCTTTATTTCATTTTGGGAAACCATTGCAGAAGTACTATATATACATACATAAATAGGGCGAACAGTTTAGGGCGGCAAGCAATGGGTCATAATTTATATTATTTGTGGCTGCATCAGTCTTTGGACAAAATAAATAAATCTTTTGCAGCATTGACAACTATTGTACATACTCTAGACTAGTATATTCGTTGGATAAAATATATTTTGTTTTCATTTTCAAACAAACAAAATCGGTTAAGCTATAGCAAAAACAACAATTCTCAATTCTTTTGTTTGCTTGCAGGATGATCATAAAGCTTTTCGCCGTCAGTTGGAGGATAAACGCCCAATTGTTGAGAGCAATTTAACGAGCGGCCGTCAGTATATATCCAGCGAAGCACCTATTTCGGATACCAGCGATACGGAGGGTAAGTTTTTACGACACAACCCATTTAATTATTATGTTTATGTTTGGGCTGATAGTAAATGAGCTGCACATGAACTTTGACTACAAACTGTGACAATGAATTTTTTTTTAAAGTATTTAAAGATAATTTGGTTTTTGGTCTTAAACTTTAAAATTCTTATTAAAGCACTTTGCTTCTTTCTCGAAGCAAACAGATTCAGGCAATTCTAGCAGTATCCTAACAGCTCATCAACATTCAACACATGCAATTCACTGCGTTTACAATTTGTATGGCAAATCTCAAAATCAAACAACAACCCAACAACATTTACAACCAAAAACTCAATGAAGCTATTTTAGCCCTTCACGCTTACTCTAACAGCTGACCAAACCACATAAACACAAACACACATGTGAGTAGAGAAGCACCCACAAAGTATGTGGCACGTGAGGCGCCTAAAAGTAGACAACGTCTGCTGCGGATTTGGCAATTGATTTTGTTGTTTCATTGCATTTGGTACTCTGTTTTTCTTTCGGTGTATTTGGGGCTCAATTCTTTTTAACTACAGCTTACAATTTGGCAAATGGCAAATGGCAATGTGGCGTGAGCTTTGGTTTTGTACATAGGAGTTGTTTTCATTTACAGCACAGGGCGATAGATCGCCAATAGCTACGCTCCTGCTGCCCCCTACCAGAAGGCGTCAAACGATAATTGCATCCAAAGCAATTAGTGCGATTAGTACGCTATTAGTGCCAACCATCAACAGTTGCTCTAAATGTGGTTGTGTTTGTGTTTGTGTGTCCCATTAAGTTTGGAATTTTCTGTGTGGCTTTTGAAACTGTGATTTTAGCTGTGCACGAGATTTTTACCAATGATGTTTATTCTGTGGCTAGCCGGGCTGTCTGTCCCAATGTGTGCATTAAATTTTATGTTAATTGAAATAAAACTGTTTTTATTGCTAAAGTTTGCATTCTTTATGTACATATATTTAAATATATGTGTATATCCATTGTTTAAACTTTATTTTACCAAGCATTTGCACTTTGAATCAAAACTTTTTGGTCTCATTTCTCGTGTAACAACAAAAATTCTTGAAGAAAGCTTAAAACATTCTTTACTTTGTAGATCACGCATTTTTATTTCTAGAACGTTCTGAGATTGAAAGGTACTTATTTTTGGATTTTTAATTCTTACATTAAATATCAAACTCCTGATAATTTTAGTTTTGACAAACTGAAAATAGGGCTAAGATATTAGAACTAATAAATTTAAATACTGAAAAGAATAAATCATCAGAAGTTGCATAAGGACGTAAATTCTTAAACTAATTACAAAATGCTCAGTTTCTTTAAGGGGATGTTAGGTCAACATGGTTCACATAATTTTATTGAGTATAATTACAAATTATTTTTACCTATTGAAGAATGTTAGAGTAAATTTTGAAAGAAAAATATTAATAAACAAGCCAGTGACGGTGAATCTCCCTTGGCGTCTTGGAAAATGGTTTCGGAGTTTTTGATATTCATTTTAAATTTGATGAATTTCTCGAGGTAATCATGAAAAGTTTGTAAATTTCTTATTTATTCTATTCTATTATTTGCAGCCCTTCAAAATGAAAAAAGCAACTTAAGCGCCAAAAATCGCGTTTAGTTTGTTATTAAAAAAACATAAAAGAATTATAAACTCTTCATTAGTAACTGTGGATTAATGAAAATAATTAATACTGAAATTTTCAGTAGGTTTTGAATTACAGTGAACACGGACTTCAAAAATTATGTTTTCGGGAAAATCGCTTTAAAGTTGTTCACACGTGAAAATTCACGTAAATAAAGTATCACAACCGGTTGCTTCAAACGGTGTAACTCTGTTAGTTGTAGTCGGATTTCTAATTTTTGAAACATTATTCTCAAAATATTGATCAAAAAGTTACAAATCTTACCCCCTATCTATTTTTTTACGAGTTTTAATTGCAAAGACGAATCAATCTTTTTGTTTCAAGAACGTTTTCTACTTATTTTATACTTTAACTACGAATCACAATAATTCTAAATTTATAACGGTATTTTTAATTTTCTGTATATTATTTCCGCTTCAGTAGATTTATGTTCAATCACCTTTAATTAAAATTATTTCCAATGCTAGAAAGGAAATTGATGTCAAATTTACCAAATTCGAAACACGATGGCAGTAGACATTATTCGAACCTTATAATTCTCGTTTACTAAGCGGGTGGTTTTGCCAGTGCGCTGCTTTCGAACAATTTTGATGCGCAGTTAGTTCTAAATGTGAATCGAAATAGCTTCCGGACGGAAGCAAGATTTAAACTTTTTATTTTGAATACGGTTCATTCTTATTATAAATATCAGGATTGCTTGAAATATAATTATAAATGTGCGTGTTTGGCTAGATTAAATATAGTTAGACGTTAGAATAAATAATGGCATCGCCATTTATTCAAACACAATTCATATTCATTTTATTTGTAAACTGTGTTTCATATTGAAAAACTGTACTGTGAAATCTTGTACCTGGAAAATAGTTACAAACTTGTGAAAAACTCGTAAAAATTTTTTCCTCGCTTAAGCAAAGCAAGAAATTTATATTAAGTTTCAATGTAATTAATTATACAATATCGTTTTATTTCCCTTTAAACCGATGATAGCAGTTTGTTTTGCGAAATTTGCACTATTTACCAATGAATCATATCTTAAATATTTCTGATTTGCTATAATTCTTAATTGCTGCAGCTTTTAGGCAGAGTAAGGTATGTTTATACTCGATACCGAAGGTAAAGAGTATATTGGTTTTGTGCAATGTCCGTCATGGTGTCTGTCCGTCTGTCCGTCTGTCCGTCCGTATGTATGCAAGTTTTTTCCACACCCTTCAAGCTAGAGACTTGAAACTTTCCAATTTTCTTTATCTATGGGATAGTAAATTAAAGTGTCAAGATGGGGGTTCTACGATAACTGGGGGGCTGGCAAATCGATAAATTCGATAACTCAAAACCGATAAATCCACATATTTCGCACATCCTTACAGTTAGAACTACCAAATTTGGTAAGAAGATAGCTACTAGCAACCCCCAAAAAACTGCATCAAAAATTTTGGAGCCACGCCCCCCCATTCCGCCCCCAGACCACCCGAATTTTAAAGTCAAATAAGCCTATATCTCCCACAGTTTTTGAGCTATAGCCACCAAATTTGGTGCCAAGATAGGTGATGATGACCCCCTAAAAACTGCATCAAAAGTTTGGATGCCACGCCCACCGACACTGCCCTAGCTACCCCCATCCACCCCAACGCTTCGTCAAAAACGGGAATGCGTGTATCTTCCAGAGTTGTGGAGCTAGAGCTTCCAAATTTGGTGGGAAGATAGCTAGTAGCGATCCCCAAAAAACTGCATCAAAGTTTTGGAGCCGCGCCCACCCATTCCGCCCCCAGCCCCCCCGCATTTTGAAATCAGAAATGGCTATATCTCCCACAGTTTTTGAGCTAGAGCCACCAAATTTGGTGCCAATTTAGCTGATGATGACCCCCCAAAAACTGCACCAAAAGTTTGGATGCCACGCCCACCAATACCGCCGTAGCCGCCCCCAGATGCCCCAACGCTTCGTAAAAAACGGGAATGCGTGTATCTTCCAGAGTTGTAGAGCTAGAGCCTCCAAATTTGGTAGGAAGCTAGCTGGTAACGACCCCCAAAAAACTGCATCAAAGTTTTGGAGCCTAGCCCATTCATTCCGCCCCCCTTTCCCCACCTTATACAAACTTTGAGCTAGAGTCACCAAATTTGGTATGAAGGTAGCATTTGACATTCCACAAGGATCTGCAGCAAAAATTTGGATGCCACGCCCAACCATACCGCCCCCAGCCCCCATTTCCCCACTTTATACAAACTTCGAGCTAGAGTCACCAAATTTGGTATGAAGGTAGCAATTGACATCCCACATAGATCTGCAGCAAAAATTTGGATGCCACGCCCAAACATACCGCCCCCAGCCCCCCTTTCCCCACTTTATACAAACTTCGAGCTAGAGTCACCAAATTTGGTATGAAGATAGCAATTGACATCCCACATAGATCTGCACCAAAAATTTGGATGCCACGCCCAAACATACCGCCCCCAGCCCCCATTTCCCCACTTTATACAAACTTTGAGCTAGAGTCACCAAATTTGGTATGAAGGTAGCAATTGACATTCCACAAAGATCTGCATCAAAAATTTGGATGCAATTCCACCCATACCGCCCCCAGCCCCCCTTTCCCCACTTTATACAAACTTTGAGCTAGAGTCACCAAATTTGGTATGAAGATAGCAATTGACATCCCACATGGATGGGCATCAAAATTTTTAATACTGGTATCGAGTATACCGCAGTCGGTTGCGTCCGACTGCAACGTTTCCACTTGTTTTTTTTTGGACCAGTGGGATTCGTTTTAATACCATTCAAAACAACTTGAAACTTTTTGTTCAACTAATTGTAAATTCACTTATGCTTTTAACCTAGTTTTTACATTTATTTTGCTGTGCAAAATTTGAGTTTCCCTTTTGCAGTTGACCAAATTTATTTTTCAGAAAAATGTCCAAGTCTGGGCAAAATAAAAAGTCGTATTGCAAATTGAAATCAACGCAAAACGAAAAGTTTTGCTGCCATTTATGCGCTCTTTATGTATATTTCTATTAGTGCGTAAGGCGCGCAAAGAGCAGAAAACATCTATGCGATAAACTCAATCTCAAATTGAATTTGTATTTTCCAACAGGCTTGCCAGAATGCCGATGGACGCGTCCTGAAAAGTATTTCAATTCTGATATTTGCTTAGTGCCTCAGATGTCGACTATCCGACAAGCAAACGCCTCCGGTTGGGTCCCGTGGCCATAAAAGTTGTACGGAGCTCCGTCTCCATTCGTGCATTAAATTAAATTCCGAATTAAGCCAACGGCTCCTGACATTCATCGATGCTCTGTTTGCCACAAAAGTCGCTGCTTTTGTTGTTGTCATACTTCTTCATCACTGAGAAGTTCTATATGCCACAAGCGTCCAGTTCCCAGCTGCCACTTGTCACTCTCTGCTGTCTGCCTTTATGCTCTTGCATTTCCGCTACATGCATGTCAGGCTGTCTTTCATGTTTCATGACACTTCTATTATGGTTTTCTTCTTTAATTATTTTCTATCTTGTATTATTGTATTGGCTGTCGATTTGATCTCGAATGTGCTAAGCAAAGAGGATATTGGAAATCGAATAATCGAATATTAAAATGTGCATAAACATAAGAGTAAGATAAGCCAGTTACTGGGCGAGATCTTGACTTGAGCTTCGAGCTTAGTGCTCGCATCGAAATGAAACAATAAACTGTTAATTTGATTGAATTTTAGCCCAGCTTAAACTTTGAGCAATCCCCGGAACGTAACTGTTATTTAGATATGCTTAACTCTCAAAAGTTGCTCGACACTTAAGACAAGCTTCGAGATTATTTTATTGCAAATTTAATCACTGTGCGCAATCAGCATAATCAAAGTTGCACTCCTCCCTGCCTTCTGCCAGTGTCTGCATAATCATCGCTGTCGGGAGACATTAAGAACCGTAATATCATCTGCAATTCATAAAGTTGAATGCTACGTGCCAGCAAAAGCGTGTGGTTTGGGAGGGGAAAGAGGTATAGGAAGAAGAAGACCTGCTCTCAAATTTGATAGCAGGTGCAATTATCGTTTTTTGCCTGCCTTACAAGACTACCTGTCTGTCGATTATTACTATATTTTTCCGTGTAATTTTTTCGCAGTTTATTCACCCACACACACATATTCTGAGTTTCTTTTTCTCCTTGTGTTTTTTTTACAGCCGCTCATGATTCAGATTCGCGTTACATGTCCGCCGAAGAGCAGAGTCGTGAACTGGCACGCAGCATACGACGCGAGGTTGGCAAACTTTCCGAGCAATGGAACAATCTAATCGATAGATCTGACAATTGGAAGCATCGTTTGGATGAATACATGACGGTAAGTCTGACACGAGTTTACTTAATACATTATACTTGAATTTACTTCTTCATTCACGAACTCCTTGCGCTCCGTATAACATTTCCATAATTTTGTTTCCCGGCTTGCGGGTGAATTTTCTTATGGAAATTCGAATTGACTTGCATCCCGTGACTTTTTGCCGCTGTTGTAATTTGAATGGCCTCCAATTTGTTTTAGCTTAGGCAGTTCAAGCATCCACTCAACATTTTATATTTTTCGAGGGTCCTTTTCATGTGTCTGTTCGTGTGTGTGTGTTTGTGTACGCACAGTTAGTACTTTTTGTGCAATTATATTTGAAAAGTGGAAGTGTTCTCAAACTTTTTCAGCAAGTAATTTGCAAGAGGAAATCAAATCAGTGCTGAAAGCGTTTGAATGGAGGAGAAGGCCTTTGTAAAGAATCATTACAAGCATAAATAATTTGTAATTTTCTCTTAGCACAAAGCACAGAGATGGCTGCAGATGCAAATGTCGAACGAAACTCTTCTCAAATGAAATGATTTAAATGCTTAACATAATAATGATAATACTTTTTGCTTTGTGAATGTGTGCAAATTTAAATTGTTATTTCAATCTCAAATTCTAAATTGCTTACATACATATATCAGTCTTTAGTTTCTCAACACCAAACGAACATATATTACTTAATTACATTTTCATGTTGAGATTGTATCGAAACTATGCAAATACAACAACCAAAAACTTTGAATGGCTTTTGCTTTCGCATATTTTGCCATTGTTTTTTGGGTTTACTTGGCAGTTGGTTTTTGTGTGTTTGTGTTGTGTGTTTCAGCTGATGACTAATAAATGCAAGTGTGCCTTTTACGACACATTTCGTTTGGATTTGCAAAACAACAACAGGAATAACAACAAAATATTTGCCACAAATGTGATGGGCGGATGGCAGCAACTGTCGTTACTCATACGCACCGTAAATTTGATGCAACAAAGTTTGGCCGCATAAAAATGTCACAAAGTGTGCAAACAACAGATATACAAGCACACACAATCATGTACGTATGTACATATTTAACTCGTTGTGTGGGCGGCGAATGTATAAAATATCAAAGCGCATAAAGTGCACATATTGCGTATGCTGTGTAGTATACTTTTGGGCAACTGGGCTAAGCTGAGGCGAAAATCGATACACAGCAAGCTAAAAACAAAAAGAAGCAAGCAGCAAGCAGCAAAAGGCAATGCCATAAAACGATACAATATATTCTGTATGTTTGTATTTATGTATGCTCGTGGTGGCAAAGAAACAACAAGTGAGCGGCATAAAAATGTATATATTTGCAAAAAAGTGCGCATAAATATGACACTTGAGAAGAAAAGCAAGAGAGAGAGAGAGTTGGCTTAAGATGTCAGGCGTTAAGGGCTTAGAGTGCTTCGCCCATATTTTCTACTTCTCTACAGTGCGCTCAGGGCTCCATCCATCCTTACTTACTCAAAGGTGCAACATGGTGGCATATGCTAATGTGGCCAAAAACAATATATTTTAATACAAATCCACATCAAAACAATTTCATGCTAAGCCCATCCTGTCAGCTTCTAATTTTCTCGCCTCTACCCTAAGATTTATTTCTTCTTTATTCTATGCATTTTTGATAACACTTTTAGTTAGCTCTTGTATGACATTTTGTGAAACGCTGTTTGTCTCATATACGATATTATACTAGTGGACCCATTTAATTGGTGATGAGATTATTCTCTTGTATCCTCGTCGTTTTCTTCTAACAACCAGTTAAAACTGTAAAGCAGAAATTGAAAAGCTATATTAAGTATTTCACGAAACTCTTCTTTTTATCATACTATGAATATTTTATTAAGTGACAACAATAGTACCTTTGAAACACAAGTAGCTCAACGTTTCAAAATTTGTTGGTTCATTTTGATGGTTTGAAAAAATCGTGTTTGCCATGCAGGTTTGCAACCGACGAAAAAAGTGATAGGGAAAACTTTAATAAAATTAACAACGTGCTGGTAAAACAAAAAAAATGAACAAAATAGAATTAAAAAACTTTCTCAACAAGCTGGCAAAGTTAGTCAAGCTCCCGAACGCGTAGGAGTTTTCGGCGTAAAGAGAACGTAAAAAAGTTTAAATAAATGCAACTTAAAACAATTACCAGGAAAACCAGCGCTAAAATGGAGCAGCATGGAGGAGAAGCGTAAATGAAACTTTCTCTGTGCGTTCAAATAAACGCTTTATGGAGCGGTTGACTCTGTTTAAATGAACTCTCCCACACATAACCAGCTAATGTGGGACAAACTTTGCTCCAAACGGACAAGAAGGCTTTTAGTATTAGAACTGAGCAGAACCGAATGCCTTTAAGCCGCAACGTGCACTGCGTTTAATTGACTGCAAAAACGTCCTTCTGTTGAATGAATATCTAAATAGAAAGAACGGGCGCGTATTTTATTCATTTTACCATTTGGTATGCATTGCTAATATTGAGCATACGCCATGTCAAACCTTGGAAATAATTGAACAAAAAAAAAAATTATTAATAGAGCGCTCACGTCAAACTCATAGCCCACGTTTTGACAACTTTTTGAGGTCAATAAAATAAATGTAATTTTTTTGCAACTTAAAAATCGTATTTCATAAAGCATTCAGCAAACAAAATGTCAACTTCATTCTGTGACAGAATTTTATATTACGTGAAAAGGCAGCATCCTTAACAGAAAGTTATCTCATTGTGGTAATTTATTTTTAGGGCAAATTAGTGAAAAATCTCTTAGAATTGCGGGAAATTACATTTTACATAAACTATTAAAAACGTATCAATTAAATGAAATATAATAAGTAAATGTTCAATTTAAGTAACTCATAAAAAACAAATGGCAAGCAAATTCGATAAAATAAAAAAAATTATTGTGGAATACATATTTTTGGAATTACTAACTTAAACTCACAAACATTTTTCAACTTGTCAAAACTTTCCACAAAATTTTTAAAATACGCAATTCAATTGCAGTTGTCAATAAAATAAGAAACAAAGTTGCCATTTCATCTGTATGCGCCCAACATCCCAACCCAATGGAGACACTCCGGGGCACACAAATGATGCATGACCACATCAATGTCATGTCAGTATGCCTTTGGGGTGCACTTTAAAGCCGCAGGCTATGTGTCAGATAAAATGCTCGTTCTAATGAAAAGAGTTCAACAAGCATGTCACGGCAATTTGGCAAACCTGTCTCATAACTCTGCCCAATATGCACGCTGGATATCAATGAGCTTTGGTAAAGCCACAGAACGAACAAATAATAGAGGACTTTTGAGTATTTAAGAGTTGGCACCATAGCAACAAGGGTAATTATGTGGGAAATTCTGTGTCAGTTCGAGAAACGAAAGCAGTCACTGTGCTGACATTTAAGCCGCATACAAATGTGCACATATGTTTTAAAAACGTATGTGAGTGCGTTGAAAATCGTCAGTTGGGCAGTTAGGAATGGCTTGGGGTTTGCTATAACTGAAAAGCAATTGCTTAGCGCTGTGAAATATGTTTCATTGATTTCCTGTTAAACTGTTAAAATAGCAAAATAAATGTGGCGAAAAACGCATTGAAATTGCAGAAGCCACATGGTGGGAGCTAACTGGTATCCCTTGAGGCCCTGACACTGCACACATTTCTACTTGCCATAATTTAACCACATGTGGTCGATATTGACGCCGGACACCCACACACACACACATACACACACACACACAAAGACACACACCCAAAGCCAACTCATTTAATCCCTTATGACCGCTGGTCTTGGCCACAATAGCAGCTGCTGCCGTTGCTTCTGCAGCTGCTTGGTCTGCCGCTGCTGCCTTTCAATGTTTGGCCTCCCTGTCAACATCGTCCTCCTTGAGTTCACTTGGTCCTCTTTCTTGGGGCCATTGTTGTTGCATTTCCAGCTTTAGCCAGAGAGTTTTAGCTGTGGTCAGTTGGGCTTGTAAAAAATGTGGTTGCTTTGAAATGGGTAGATGTTATTGTTGCAACGACGTCGTTGCAGTTTAGTTTAGTTTATTATGCAGACCAAACACAATGAAATCAATTTCGATATGCGAAAATCTTTCAATAAATCACTCATAAGCAGTGTGAACGATGTAAGTTCAGTTGCTTGCCTTCAATTCGTTGATTTATGCAGCCTGATCTTCATAATCGACGCTTTAAAATCTTGGGCAAAGGAAAACCAAATTGAATGTTTGAAAAGATATAATCATTTATTATGCATCCCCAAAAGTATGCAACATGCTTTGCAGCTGGGCACACATTTGAGTTAGTCTTGACACAACCCATAACAAGTTGAGTTTTTTTTGATTATTATTTTATTAAGGCATACGGAGTAAGCTAGAAACCCCTTTGTGTCCTTGGTTTCTCTTCATTCAGCCCTTATGGGCGCACCGGCTAACGAAAATTAGCTTTAGCAATATAAATAACAATAACAATAACAATAACCTATATACAAATACAATAACAAAAATACAAAATAACAAATGCAATTATGCGTCAGCTTCTGACCGTCATCAAAGGAGATCGAGCCATGAGATCTTGTGGTTGTCGTCTATTGAGCCTCCTTGATGGTCGAGGTCTGGTAAGACTGTTTGCCAGCCGATTTCTATGGCGGCCCAGTCTATCATTATAGCGGCTCGAATGCTGATTTATTTCGTCGAAAACCGTGGACAGTTTTAGGTCCCTTTGCAGCGTGGTATTCCGCACAAACCACCCGCAACCGGTGATGATCCTTGCAATCCTATTTTGGTCGACCTGAATTCTGAGAATTTGGCTGTCGCAGGCCAGGCCCCAGATTTGGCAGCCGTATTTCCATATTGGTGATATGATTTGCTTGTAAATTGTCACTTTGTTGGACAGTGACAATTTACTGCGCGAGCAGAGAAGCCAGTAGTGTCTTTTCACCGCAGCACGTACTCGCGTTCTTATGGCAGTCACTTGCTTAGCGAAGGTGAGCCTGCGATCAAGGGTAACTCCAAGATATTTCGCAGCATTCGACTGTGGAACAGGGGCCCCCTCCACAAGCACAGCCGGTGGCGTTCTCCGCCTAAGAGTAAAGCAAACGTTAGACGATTTTTCGCTATTGATGCCGATGTTCCAGCGTCTAGCCCAATCCGCAAACTTAGTAGCATAGTCCTGGATGCCGTCAGCTGCATCGTGTTCGCATCGAGACCTGTAGGTGACGCACACGTCATCGGCAAATGTGGCAAGAATAGATATCCCGTACAAGCTTTCATCTGGCTGCGGCATGTCGTGGCTATACAGGCAGTAAAGCAGGGGACCAAGGACACTTCCCTGTGGTACTCCAGCTGCCACATCATGTTCAGTAGAGAGGGCCGAGTGAAACCGGACCGCAAATCGTCTTCCCTCAAGATACGACCTAAGTAGGCTAAAATATGGCGCAGGCAGCGTTTGCTTGATTTTAAGCAGTATTCCGGTGTGCCACACTCGATCAAAGGCTTCCCGAATATCCAAAAAGAGAGCGTTACAATACTCCTTACTATCGTAGGCAGTCAGAATTTGCTCGACAACCCGATGTAACTGCTCAACAGTGCAGTGGCCAGCACGGAATCCGAACTGGTGCTCAGGAATAATCCCTTTAGCTTCCATGATCCTGACCATCCGGGCGGCAATGATTTTCTCAAACACCTTGGAGATGGAAGGGAGAAGGCTAATCGGCCGATATGAAGCGGGTTCCCTTTCTGACTTGCCAGGTTTGTGTATCATAGAGATTATCCCGAGTTTCCACTGAGGAGGAAAGTATTGCAACCTTACAATGGCGTTGAAAACCAACGCAATGAAGATGATCGCTTGACTGGGCAGTGCCTTTAAAGTGGCATTGCAGATGGCGTCATGGCCTGGTGCCCTTTTGGTACTCTGGCTTGCAATAACATCAGCTATCTCGCTAGGATCAAATGGCTTGATGGGCAGGTCCATTTGAAGCGCTTGAGTCAGCTGGTCGTGTGTCGCTTCAATCTGCTGGAGACTGGCAAGATTGAATGGCTGAAAGCGTTCAGCGAGGTGTGCAGCAAACACATCAGCTTGACTCTGGTCACTTCGACAAGTTGAGTAACATAAACATTTTTGCAAACAGAATTTGAATGTCCATAGAACTAAAAATCAATAATAATGCAGACTTAAAACATGTCGCTTGAGGGTAGAAATTAAAAATTTGCACAAATTTTTACACAAATAAAGTGATGAAAATCCAAACAGAAAACAGCTGGCAATATTTCATAACTTTTGGTCAGCTATAAAAACAATTGACAATTTATGTTTACAATGCTTTTTATTGTTTTTTTCCTTTCCTATTTCCTATTTTCCTGATGCCATGTTATAAGTTTTTCTTTAAATTAACCAAACACAAACAGCAAACAGAAAACTGCAAATGATTTATTGATCACCGATTGCAACAGAACGGTCAAAATTGTCTACAAAAAAAAAACGCTTGCAATTCTAAAAAAAATAAAAAAGGATGGAACCAAATATTTTTGCGCCAACCACTTGGGAAATCATTTGATTGTCACGCTAAAATGGCTTTAGCTTAAGCTTTGGCTGCGGGCCTGGATATGGCTTTAGCTTTGGTTTTGATTTTCAGTTTGCTGCGCCATGTGATTACTTTGGCTATGATTGTAGTTGAGCTCCAGGTGCATAAGCCACCCTTCCAATACCCAATAATCCAAAACATCAACCGCTATCAATTTAAGACCACACATTTCGTTCGTTGTCGTTTTGACTTTTTGTACCATTTTGTAAGTGATGTTCTTTTTTTTTTTTTTTTTTTTTCTTTGCAAAGAGTGCACCAATATGCCACGAAATATAACCGTGTATAATTGTCAAACGTGTTCAGTTATATTGACAGAGCAAGCATATACAAAAAACAAACACACACACACAAGCTCGGTCCAATTCATTTACGCTGTCATCGTTTTATGTTCTGTTTTTTTTTTTTTTTTTTGTGTGTGCATTTTGGTTCGATGTCTGCCAACGCCATTTTGTTTGCAACGAAACGTTTTACCAATATTTAGCCTTTTAGGCGAATTGGTATTGGGCATATTTCATAAATATTTAGCTTGCCCATTTAACGATATTTGGTAAACATTTTGGGCATCAAATGAAATATGTATTATTAAATTGACTTTGCTTACACGTAAAATTGAAGACACATAAATGATTTGGTTGAAAATTAGAGCTGGATTAAGTTTTGGAAAAATCAACTATTATACTTTTATCTTTAGATCTAGAGAAGTTACTTACTTATCTTAAGTATAAAGTTCTTAAGATTACGACTTTATAGCTTTCCTTATAGTTTGTAATTAAGAAATGCTAATGTCAAAAAACATTCGTATTCCAATGCTAAAAAGACAATTGCTCGTTTGCTTTCAGACTGATATTCAATTAACAAATGCAGAAATCGGGCAAGAACAGTATGCACATGCCATAGATAGCAGTACTTTTTTTTACCAAGCAGATGGCAAATCGACTTCAGTTAAGAAATATGTGCATATAGAGAGCAATGGAAAAACGGAAAAGAAATGCTGCCCCAAAATGTGGCAGCGTTAAAAATTATGCGCTCAAAATAGATTTTCCAGCGACACTTCGAAAATGAAAAAAAATTCGAAAAAAAATATATGCATAACATAAATGAAAGCAAAAAAATGTGTCTTGCAATGGAGTAGTTTTGCTGTTGGAGTTGCTTGTCCGTCCAAAGCTCATTCGTCCGTACTGTCGCGTCTGCAGTTAATAAATTTTAGTGCCACGTCCTTTGCCGACGGCACAAGTGTGTATAAAGTGTACAAATCCACTGACACTGCCGCACTGGTAACTAAAATTTAAGATAGAAAAAAAAATGTCTACACTTATAATGAACTCGTTGCAAGCATTTTTCACACTTTGCCACGTGCTACACCAATGACGATTCGTCTCTCTCTCTCTCTCTCTCTCTCTCTTTGTGTATGTGTGTGTAAAATGACGAAAAGAAACTATATTTTGCATTTGACTTTTTGCCATTTGATAAAATCATCTCTCAGTCGCTTGGATTTTTGCTTTTTTCTCCACTTTTTCAATGAAGTCGTTAGTTGACAGACACTGCTGTACAAATTGGCTAATTTGTCACTATACGATTCAGTTTTCCAGATTTTTATCTTTCTTACTCTATAACTAAAGTTAAAGAGTTTATTAGCTTTGTGAAATGTCCGTCATGCTGTCTGTCAGATTGTCTGGCTGTATGAAAGCGCGTTTTTGGAAACCCTTAAAGCTAGGGACTTGAAACGGAAATGCCGATTTCTTCGTGCTTTTGACGTCCCCCAATGACTTGTATGAAAAAATGTTTGGAGGCCACGCCCATAACTCCCGCCCTCATACCACCCATTGCAAACAAACTACCCTATTAGATACTGGTATTAGATCAGAGTCATATGTCTGACAGTTGAGTGAAACGCAAGTGCATCAGACGTAGAACCTTTTGCTGTTAGCTGTGCCCAAAAAATTGGTATGAATGCGAAAATTAAAAATGCTTTTCGTATATATGTGGCACTTGCAACAAACTTTTGATTAGTCTGTGCTTTCCCAAGTGACTTATTGAAAAATGTTGCACAGTCGAAGTTAAATTTAAATGCGTAAAACAAGATGGAAAGAATTTTCCTTTAATAGAAAATAATCATTTATATATTTGAAATAAAATTGCATTAGTTTGTCACGATGACATTGAAGGAAATTGTTCGTTAGCAGACAAAGATAAACATCTCCGACCTCATAATATATAGCCATGACCGTCTTTTTGTATGAACGCGTCGATCTTAGAAACAATAAGTGCAATACGTTTCCCCGATCATTCTCCACGTTCCCGATATTCACATTAAAATTTGTGAATTGTTTCAGAAATTATTGATTAGAAAATGGATATCTGTGAAGTTTTCGCCGGTTGAGAAACACCAAAAATATTGAAGATTAAAGTTCTCCTTTCTTAAAAAAAAAAAACCTGTATTTTGTGTCAACACCTGACATAAACTGTTTTATCGACAGACCCATAGTCATAATTGTGCCTGCATAAAAACAAAGACATATCCAAAAAATCCTTCAGTTCTCCATTATGAGCCATAACCCGTCCGTGAATCATTCCCCTTAACTCAATCAAAGCACCAAAAAATAAAAGGAGAGAGCGCAAAAAATATGCGCGATAAAATCATGCTATAAAAAAAAAATAAAAACCAACCGAAATGAGAGATAAAAAAAAGAAAATAAATAAAGCAGACCCCATTCAAATGCATTTATAAATTGTATCGAAATAAGTCACAACAAAAAACAAAAACATTAAAAAACTGTAGCAATAAACAAGGCAAGTCGTGAAGCTCATTGAATTGTTACGAGCACAACGACAACACTCAAGAGCGCCACTCAATTGGTCGGCCGACAAGCCCCACTCATGCTCACGAGACAACCACTTAATGAGCCAGAAGCGAAGCTCCGAGACACAAAAGATGGGCAAAAAAAAAGCGCAAGCGGGAAAATCAAAAAAACAAAAAAAAAAAATGGAAAACAGATCCAAAAAAACATATATTTACATGTTGTACATATGTATAAACAAAACTCAAAATGCTAGCAACAAGTTCTCCCCCCTCCATGCGTGAGTGTGTGTGTTAGTGCCTCTCAGAAGCCCAGTAAGTGTGTGTGTGTGTGAGTATGAATGAGTGCAAGTGAATGTGCTTGTTGTTATACTTGTGAATTGGAGGGAGAACAAGTTTCGTTTCGTGCTATTGGAGTTTTTGAGCAACGTTGCGCTGTTGACGCTGACAGAGACGTCAGCTGCGACTGTAACTGCGACAGCGACTGCGACTGTGAAAGACGCTCACTAAACGCATGGAACCGGGACCCTGCATTGTTGTTGGGTCAGTTTACGAGATACCGGCGCGTAAGTTGGTTGCGTTTTTCATGTAGAAGTGGCGCGAGCAGAACGCGATCAGCCAGCCGGCAGTGGCCAACGAAACGAAAGATAGATTTGCATCCGTAAGATACTTGCGAGAGAATGAAAGGTTTTGTTTATTGGTGCTGCAACTTAGGATCTTAACAAATAAATTAAATAGTGTAAAGGAAAAAAACAGCAAAGTGATTTAAGTGTTGAGTGCTGTGTTTCTAGCTACAAATCATTGCCATTATAAATGCGCGCATGCTTCGCTTCCCATGAAATGAAATATAAAACCCAAAACCAGCAATAAAAACAACAGCTAAAAACAGCCCAAAACGCGAAAAACTGTTGTAGAACAAACGAAAGTAACAAAAGTAATAAGGTCGAATTTATTATAAAAACAATTTTTGTCAACGTCGCGTCGTCAACTTCGTCAACATGTCAAAAATTTGTGTGTGATAAATGAAATGAAATTCTTTGTAACAGTCACGTTTTAAGCTGTGCGGCCTTTTTTTATTTTCGCGGAGTTTTCCATCATTTATTTGTGCAATTTGTGTATCGTTTTGTGCTGTAAATTTCACTCTACAGTACACATCGGTTTCTGAAAAAAGGCTTAATATACAACACCAAAGTTTTTTTTTCGACTTTTGTTGTTTAATGGTTATTGTTGTGTAAAGAAAATAAATAAATATTTTAGGGAAATTCTGAAAAACAAAATATGCAAAACATTTATGAAATGAATGAAAAAAAAACAATATTCTGAAAATATTTAAATATACTGCTATTTACACAGCAAAGCGATTTGAATTTGTTTAGAAACAAACATAGATAACTTTGATTTTTATGCAAACAAATAGAGGGATTTTTTTTTTTTTGACAATATTGAACAGCATAAATGTGTAAAAGTTGATGACAGGTCGAACTAAATATTATGCAAACATATCATATTAGATGTGCATTAATCTTACTGAAAATTCGAATTTAATGTTGGGATCATCACCGTTGATATCAATTTTAATGACCATGTGCCACTTTGTTTGATAATGAAATTTGCATTGGTCTTATCATTAAACACCAGACCGATAAGCCAGACAAAAGATGAAGAAGCTGCATATGTTCGTGTACATGTAGCCAAGTAAATATTTACTCAATTTGCATCTCACATTACATTCTTGGTACGGTGCCCTTAAGATAAAGAAGAATGTCTTTATTTTGTTGACACCCCTCCAGACTCAAAACTGTGCTTCCTCCGACCACACTGTTTAATATCCCACGCCTGGCTGTCAAATGGCTAAAGGCGAGAGGAGATTCTCAGCGGCAGCCAGCGAAGGTCGTTTATTATTATTTACTTTGCATTTTATTGAATCTTTTACTGCGCAGATTTAGTTGCTTGCTCAAGGAGGGACGCCAAAGAAGTGTGTGAGTACGAAAGTGTGTTTGAGTACTCACTTGAGTACACGCATTCACACAGGACTTCTCTTGTTGTTAATTTGTGAAAAGTTTTCGCTTTATTTGCTTGTTGCCCCGTCACCATCAAAAGATCCCCTGTACTGAGATTGAGAGACGCAGACTTTGTCAGAGTCCATATCTTTCTATCTCTCTCTCTCTCTCTCTCTCTCTATCCATCTGTATTACCTTATACTGGTCGGCATATGTTATGTTGATATGTAAGCTTCATTGGGATTTCAGTTACTCGAATGCCTTGTATTTTGTGTACTTATTTACATGCACTACTTCTCTTTGTATGGGAATGTATCTCAACTGAATTTACATCGTCGCACATCTTTATCTGTATAACTGTGTGGGTGTATGTGCGATTTTTTTATCTTTTACAGTTGTAAGTCATTGTTTTTGATGCTGCTGCTACTGCTGCATTTGGCTTATTTCTTTGTGCACATTCCATCTGTGCCGTGTCTCTGGCTAGGACGAGCACAAGAATGAGTTTGAGAACAAACCCACATGTCTTTGTTGTTTGTCAGTTGGTTATTTAGGACACATATATGTGTTATATGACTCAACCTCTGAAAGATGCATCTGAAATTTATTCAAGGTCTTCAATTTATGAAATACCTTCAACTGCTTACAGATGAGTTTCCTCTAATAAACATGAACAAAAATCTTGATAGCCATTTTGTCCACATAACCCTAATCATTCTTCATACTCCAATATTGGAAGTCTCTTGTGCTCCAATCGATTTCCGTTTTCTCGATAATTCACACCAAAACATTCTATATACATTGATGATGTCAACTTTAATGTGTTTGAAGTTTCTTTCATGTGGGACTAATTTGTGGGCTATTTACAAAACTGCATGTCTGTGAAGTTCGTTAAATGACTTCAAGAATTTCAATTGATGGCAAAAAGTTTGACAGCTGCTCTAAGAAACAGAACATCTGGTTGAACATTTTGCAGGGCAACTAATTTGTGGCAGTTAAAACCTAAATTGTTTGTAAACTTTCATTAATGTATTGTTAATAATATTCTGATAATTTTTTTTTTTTTAAATTTTGCAGACAAGTTCAGTTTCAGTTGTAGCTCAAATTCTTATAACCAACACGCTCAAAGTACGTTTACTCTTTTTATCTTTTTTGTTTTTGTTTCATACTATTTGAATAACCCACTACCACACAAAGCATTAATCTCACACCAAGTGTTGGACGCCCCATCCGTTCTATAATATTCATTTGTTGTACATGCACATAAAACATATAACGATTCATACCGAAACCAAAATGCCAGACATAAATTTGTCACTTCCATCTAACAGTCCCAATGATAACAATTGCGTAATGTTGTGGGGTGTGGTATTTCAATTCTGTTACGATTCTCATCAAGAGAAGCTTCAAGGCGCATTATTAATGCCGGCAAATGCAGCAAATTTTTACATTGAAATCGATAGCTGCCATCAGAGTCTGATGTCGGCTGCCTGCGTTTCTGTTTTGTTTTAAGTTATGCTCTTATTTATTGCTAAACAAGCCGCCCCACAAATTTATGAGTTGTTGTAGGGATTTGAATCCCGTAGCAACTTTGACCCACTTCGACTGGGTAGCTGCGCAGATAAGCGACCAATTAATAGCAATAGCTAACAATTTTTATTGGGCCATAACGACTGCAGAACGCGCTTCTTGTTATAACATCGCACACTCGAAAGATACAATTTGAATTTCTATTTACAACTTAGTTGGAAAAATCCCAATCATTATATTAATTATTCTTAATTGAGCTACTCAAGTAAGGTCACAAATGTTAAATGATATACAAATATTTTGATTTTCTTGTTGAATTTTGTACACATCTAATAAACTACTATTAATAAACTTTGGCAGCGTAATTCAATTGCATTGGCATCTGGTATTTTTTATGTTTTTAAATGTCACATAATTAGAGAATATTATTTTAGAACTTGACAAATTGTCAAATGCATTTGATGCTTTCCTGCGATTATAAAGTTAACAAGATGACCTTCAAACAAGAGGATTATTAGTGTGGAATATAGTAGTATTTTATTGATTGCAGCTGCAGCTGATTAAAGTTATACTATGTAAAAATACATTGAAATATTACAACTAAAAACATTCTCTGTAACTGCACAAAGCTTTGTGCTTTCAATAATACGTTTATTTCTCTTTTGGGGAAAATATTTGTTGTTTTTATATTGTGTACTTTATGTATTTTTGTTGTTGAGCAGAAAGAAATTTATTTATATTTCTTCAATGTACTTATTTACCTGCAATTGCTTTGGCATATTTACTTTTGCATTTCGTACATTCCCAAAACTAAACGGCATTTAAATATCATTCTCATGAATACATACTTGTACGTTCCAGATACGCTTATTTTGACATGCACTTCAGATACATACATACATACATTGCATACATATAAATATATATATACAAATATATATGTTTATTTATGTGCTATACTTATTAAAAATGTAAACAAACACCGGCCATGTGCGGTTGGTCTCTGGACAGGCTAAAATTGTGGTCGAGGGTTCGTTTTCTTTGACTCCTCGCTTCGAATACTTGTGGACAATGAGTTTGAGAGCTTAATTTTTGTTGTGACTGAGGCTTGAATGTGTGGCATATCTGATCGGTTGACTTAAAGCTTCTTTGTTTGCAAATGTTATTTGAAACTTTTGATTCGCTTGAAATCAGCTGCAGCATAAAGTCCTTATTTAAAAATTCAAATTAAATTTGATGACGTGCATACTTACATCATACGACGAATTTACTATAACTTTGAGTTAAGAATCCAGTATAAACTCAGACTGGGTAAAGAACTTAAGAATATCTGCACTAAGATCAATGAATGAAGGCAGGTGGTTGATGTCACCGGCTATACTGGCACCAAATTTGTTGACTCTAGCTCAAAAACGGTGAAAAATTTCTGGATTTCCGATATCAAAAGGTTTGCGTCAGGGGGATGCCACTATCTATCTGCTCACCAAATTTGGTCACTCTTGGCGGAAGGATGTGGGAAATATGTGGAATAGTCAATTTTCAGCTATCGAATTTATCGATTTCCCTTCCCAGCGCAGTATTTGCATAATTTCAATTCTTGAGCTTTACGAGTTTTGATAAAAGTTGCACGAAATCAAAATACTCTTGGCCTTTGGTATCAGAATAAATGATAAGAATATTTTTTTTTTTTTTTTTAGTATATATTTAAAGGCAAGAAAACTTTCTATCTGGGTTTCAACTATACATATAAAAACAATTATAGATGCTTAAGTTCAATTTTACCGACTTGATTAAATCATTAAATTTGCTTTTCTTCTCTTAATATCTTTATGTGCATCAAATATGTTTTTGGTTTATTTTAAAATCCAAATACCTTAAATAAGATATACAAAAAAAAAAGAACTTACTTTGCCAATTAAGTGTCTTCAGATTAAAGCCAACACTTTCTAAGTTAATATTATGGCAAATACTTTAACTTATAATATTCAATAAATCAGAAAATCAAAAACAAACTTGCATTTATTGACCATATTTGGTTACGTAATAATTGTGAAGTATCTCTATTCTAAGCAAGATTAATTCTCGTAGTTGGTTTACCATATTTGCAATGCGTTCCTTGTGGGTTGCATGTGGCATGGTGCACGTGGCATGTGGCAGCTCCAAGCAGTTCCCGCTTTGTAAATTCCCCTCCTTTAATTAAAGCTAAAAGCTGAAAATTGTTTATGCTAATTGCACTTAATTTATGCATGTGTGTAAAATCATTGCATAAGTGTGTGTGTGTGCTTGTTTGTGTGTATATGTGTGTGTTTGTGTGTGTGCACATATGTGTATGGAATGGTGTCTACTTGTGTTGTACGAATGCCAAAAGAAATGCAAAGACAATGCAAAAATTTGTTGTAGTGTGTGTTTCTGTTGTTGTTGTTATTGTTGTTGTTGTTGTGCACATACAATTGATATTTATTAGTAAATACTAAGAGACAGCGTGTGGAATGGAGGGGTGAGAGTCTGGTAAATTTTTGCGTGCCTCAAATGTGCAATTATCGCCACAATTGCCGCCGTTCCTCTCGCACTTCACTCGAGTCTGACATTTGCATAGGAGGATAGACGGAGCAAAGCGTATATCTTTGTGTGTGTGTATGTATTTGATATAGTACATGCGACATGAAGACGCCAAAATGCCATTTAAGGCTTTGCCACATGTGGCAATGCGACGCCTCTTATGGAATTTATACAAATGTCGAGGCAAATGTCGACACATCTACTTCGACTTCGACTTTGTCGTGGCGCTTAATCCTGCTGGTGTTATTATTTTATTTTTTTTGTGTGTGTGGTTTCTATTTCGGCCAATTAATATGCGGTTAATGGTGTTAAGTTTTTGACGTGCTTATTTATAGGCCCAAAGATGCAACTGCAACTCAATAGCGATAGTGCAACATTGAATGCCAAATAAATGGACACACTGTAATAGACGGAAGACTGGTTTAAGGTAGGGAGGGGGGAAATGAACGTTGCTGTTGTGCATTTTGCATGTCAAATGATGGAGCTGCAGAAAATGTATCCGATGGATTGCATAAGCGAGCAAAAACTACTAGCACTTGTATCTTTTGCTCTCGCTGTGTTCCAAAAGCAATAGAAAAACAACTGCAGGCATATGCCAAAGCCCATTTGTTGTCGTTGTTGTTGTTGTTTTTGTTGGGTGTGGTGTGATGTTGTGTGGTGGCAGTGGCAGTGGCAGTGGCACATTTCAAGCATCTGCTGCTGCCTGCAAGCAATGTATCTTTGGGTTAAGAAAGAGAAGAAGAAGAATAAAAACGAATAGAAGTAGACAAATAAGAACATGCATATGCTAGTGTGAATAAGTAACTTATATAAATAAATGGCAGCTGAGCGTGCCAGATAAGTGAATTAAGCTTGCTGAAAAAAGAGTGAAATCTATTGATAGTGAGCGAACATTTGAAAGTAATGGATCCCATGTGGGTGAAACTTTATTTGATTATCGACAAGTTGATTTTAAAAGCTTTCAAAGTGTAAATTGCATCTCAAACACATATGTAAGAGCTAGAGATTAAAAATAAAAAAATTATATGTAAATAAAAAATTATTAAAATAAAGGTTAAATAATATTAAAGTTTCATAATCATAAGCGAAAATGATTTAAAATATGAATTATGTAAAAAAGATTGAGGGAACTGAAAATTCAAAGTCAAGCCAAAAGATAGCTGTCAAATTTCTTTAGATGCCAATTTAACCTAGAAATTGATTCAAAATTATATTGAACGATCGTTCTCCTTGTAAATGTACACAAACTATACCAAACAGCAGAACGCTGCGAGCATTGTCACAGAACGGAGAACATTTTAGCAATCAGGTGTGTGGTTTTCTTCTCACATAGATAGGCTAGCTACATGCTTACGAATGATGGCTAAATGGCTAAACAAAAAGATAAAAATAACAAGTAAGAAGGCTCTAGTAAAGACAGCTCGACTAGGAGATACCCCGAACCCCAGTTTGTTTTTTTCGACCGATTTCTATGAAAATTGTACAGCTTTTCACAGTTTCTTAAGCGCGTTGCACATTTTATAAATTTAAGATTATATCGTTATTGATGTCATGTGTATATCGGATATAAGAAGAGTTATCGACTTTTTCTAGCTCTTTTAGTCTCTGAGATCGTTTGGCTAATTCAGACTCACATATGGACGGACCTTTATACATACATATATACTTTATGGGGCCTGTCACACACTGAACAAAACTAGTATACCCTTTTTCCCATTTGATAGGTTCATGGTATGAGAACGATTTGCAATGCTTGCATGAGCACGTAGCATGGTTAAAGCCTACTTATCGGCGTTTGGGCCAGGTTGGAAAGCACAGCGCAGATAAGCGCGAATAACGTGTCAATAGTTTTGCGCTTAATTCACAGTTTCGCACGCACAACCCCGCAACAAGCGCGATGGCAGCCTCTATATGGCAGTATCAATGGCAGTCAACGATGTCAGCGTTGTTCCAATCAAATAAAAATTGCCGCACTAATTGCTTCATGTTTATCAGGCACACTGGACACTGGACAGCACTCAATCATTTCAATTGAACAATTATGTAGCAAGTACTCTGCTCGTATTTAACAGTTGCACTCAATTAAGTGTGTGCTGCTGGCATATACATATTAATTTTTTTTTTTTCGCTGTTCATCTGAATTGTGATTAGGAGCAAAGAATTGCAGTGAGTACTCACGCCTCCCTATAATGCTGACATGCTTCAATGAACTGTTAAACGAATCAAGCAGGCAAACAAATGAAAAAATTCAAATCAACAACTGTCCGACTGACCGACCGACTGACTGACAGACAGATTCCACGAAGGCCAGGGCCACTCATGCCCAACATACATTAGCTGTGGTGATTGGCAAGAGCAGCTGAACCAAAAAAAAAAAAAAGAATAAATAAATCTCAGCTCACTTGCCAAGTTGCAGCTCAAAGTTTGCAGAGAAGTATTTTATGCAAATCACCCACAAATTGCCTACCACTTAATGTTGCTCTGGGTTGGGCATGAGTTTGAGTTCGCTTCGGTTGGTTGGGGAGGCTGCAGCAGCAGCAATGTATTATTAATGCTAGGCAAAGTCGCCCTAATAAGCGCAAATGTTTGTCAAAATGTTGACAACTTAATTGAGCAGAAAATTTACATGTTGCAAACGGGGGACAAAATCAACAACGAGAACAGCAGCTTTCTGAGCAGATGAACTTTAGAATCAAGTTAGCTACATTTATGCATTGTGAAGTTAGTTAGGTAGTAGACGATAGATAGAACCTTCAAATCGAACCTACTCGCAGTCAAACGGATCGCCATCATTTATCAACGTCAAGTCAGCCCGCATAAGAGGCTAAGACTTAAAATGAACAATTAGCCCTTCAAAGTAGCTGGTGAAGCATGAAGCATTGAACAAACAAAACAAGTAAATCAAACCAAGTTGAACTCTTTTTTCCTACTTAGGTATATCGAAAATCACGGCATCAAAAGGAAAGTAAAAGACATCATTGCAAATGGCTTAGACTGCACACTAAGCCAAGTAACAAGTACAACGAGATCAAATCCCGTTCGTTGGTCACAAGCTTTAATGCGACTTTAATGAGCAACAACTATTTAACTTGGCTCTTCGAATATATTCGAAAGCATGTCAAATTGTTTACAAAAAAAAAAAAAGAGCCGACACATAAGACCCTCAATAAGTAAAATGTAATGAGCAGCTGTCGAAGAATCAACGATTACTACAAGAAGCAGCAAATTTTCTAATAATTCAAAAAGATATTAAGTCATTTTCAATCAAAAAATTGTTCTTTTTATATTGTAACAATCTTACTAATTTCTATCGCGTTTTCATTTTGTTGAGAATTCTGTAACGTCTTTGCACATCTTTGCATTCACTCGTATTTTCCTTCTATTCTACTTTATTTATTTGTTGGAAATTCAAATATTTGCACAGATTTTCACTTGCTTTCTACTTGATATATACATATGTATATAAATAGTAGTTTGCCAGCATCCATAAAATAATATATATTAAATCTTTTTGTCCCCTCAAGGTGAAATGGATGGGTTTGTTTTCTGCTTCAGTAAAATGGGCAGCGAAACTTTTTGGCTAATATAATTCTTAAATAAACATTTTAGATTACAGCCAGGTGCGTTTCGTTGGCATTTCAATGTTTTTTTTTGTGGTTTTCCATTGTATAAACAGCTTTGAGATAATCTATAGATGGAACTTTAATTGTGATTGTAGCTGTCTCATTAAATTGTCAACATTTTGTATACCCTGTAAAAGCATAGGGCAAATCAATTTTAGTCCAATAAATACACAAAAAAAACTTTTTTTTAATAGGTTTCAAACAGCTGTGAGGCCACCAAAAATTGAATACATAAACTACCGAATTACTGATAGCAGAAAAAATAACGAGAATTTTATTCCAGAGGAACTTATTGATCTTTGTTTGTTTGTACTTTGCCCACTGAGAAAAGGCTGAGAACTTTTGTGCACTTTGGATAATTAACATGATTGTTTGGCCTTGAATTTGAATATTTAGTTTAACTTCCTGTTGGTTAAAAGGCCACAAAATAGTCCATAGATAGGCACAACTCAAAAACAAAAACAAAAAAATAGAGCACGAAAAGGAAAAAGATAAAAATGGAGAAATCAATAATGATTTCAAATTCAAATGGGCAAAGCATGAACCGGAAAATGTGCGAGCGTGCTGTTACCAAATCACAAAACTGGCAAATGCAAATTGGCAAAACAGATAATGAAAATCCAAAAAGTGGGGCTTTGCGGCCGCCAAACCTAACGCTAATGAAATTAAAAATTAATGCTTTGGGGCCATTGGCGCGAATATATATGCACACATACTTTGTATGTATGTATCTAGGCGAAAACAAGTACTTCGAGTCAAGCGCAAAAAACAAATGTCATTTAATAAATTGAAAATGTGGGCGACAGGGCGCAAATGTGCTCGACAGAACGTGGATTAGAATAGAAAGAGGGAGTATTGAAGATGTGGAAAGTATGGTGTTTTTGCAAGCCTGATTGATTTTGTGGCGTTGGCGGCGTCTGAGACTGAGGCTGAGACTGTAGCTGACAGGCAGTCCAAATATAAAACAAAAGCCACAAGAAAGACAAACGCCGACAATTTGCCGCCAACAGTTGACGCGTCTTTGTTGAAGTTGCCAAAGCGCCGATCAGATGACGATAGCGACGCCGTTTTGCGGTTCCTAGTTGCTCAATCTTCCTGGTTGTTTAGTTGCTGCAAGCCGTTGACATCAATTAATTTGAAAACAGAAAAAAATGTATTATCAACCAAGCAGTCAAACAACCAAACCCCTACTTATGTAGATGCGAAAATTCGAAACGACTCATTTCATGTGTGGCAAGCGACTCTTACCAATTTTTCAGCTCCAGCTCAGCTTCTAGTGGGCGTTGACGCCAGCTGCAATCGAATTGAGGGGAGCTGCTAGTATTAGCTGGTGCTGCAACATCTTCGCTTCGCTCTATTTGCGCTTCATTAAGCCGCTCAATTTATTTCTCCTTTACACGCCAATTAATCAGATTATGTCAAAATGTGTCACTGGGTTAATGCAAATATATTACTATACTAGTCACCGCGACAGTCGACGACACTTCTATTCCCAATCCCATTTCCATTTGTAGTCGTCTTCTTTAGTCTAGCCACTGCCAGTTGGTTGATTGGACAGTTCGGTGGTTGGATAGTTTTAAAGATTTGCGTCGTTCCGTTGTTTGGACTTGAATGTGTGTATTTGGCGTGAAAAATGCTCTTAGTTTTTACTTAATTAGTGAACTGAAGCCAAAAACAATTTTAAGCTGATTTAGCGATTCAATCGGAATAAAATGTTTGCCACTCAATTCTGTGATTGATGTTCGAATTATTCACGTTTTGTATTATTTATATGTGATTTGCTTTTGATATAACTCTAATTATTCAATATCGTTATTAAAAAACTTTTATTAAGTTATTTAAAGTGAAAAGTTACATTCTGATGACATTAAACTGTAAAAGCTTATGAGTAAAATATAATTTAGTGCTTATTAAAAATTTGCTTTTCTTGCATCTGATATGGAGTATTTCTTTAAGTTTATTAATCTATAGTATACAGATCTGACTTACCTTGACTTCAATACAAAAATGAAAAAAACAGATCATCCCCAATCATAAATTGACACAAATAACTGCCGAATATATTTATGTTTGAAACATGTAATGCTCAATTCTGTTGCTTGCTCTTTACTAGTACATTGAAAATTGAGTCATTAAATGACACACCCGCCAAAACGAAAAATAGATCTTGACAGTTTTATAATTTCTCACAAAAGAAATAACTGATCAACAAAGCCTGGGCTTGGTTCAAAAATCTCTCCCTCTCAGCCAGTCAGTATCGCTCCTCATCTCTCCCTGTCACTGTCTCTTTTTTGGCTCTGTGTTTAATCATCCGCGGCAGCTTCAACTTGTTTTGGGCGCATTCGCTGCGGCTCAATGCAGTCGCTGAGCGGAAGTTGGGTAAACAAATGAACAAACGGAAATTGAGCCATAATATTATGCGATTAATTCATTTTGGCTGCAACGCATTGAAAACTTTCCAAGTTGTCAAGCCTTTGTTTCACTTGCTCAGCTGACTACATATTTTGCCAAGTTTATTTTGCTTGCTGACCCAGGCAACAGTTTTATACACGATCAGTTTGAGTAATTGAAAACAGAAGGTCACTGAAAAGAATTTTTGACAGCATTCGAAAAAGCGCTATTTGGCCAGCCTAATACGGTTTATTCTAAATTCCCAGACTACATAGATACAGATATATATATAATTATATATACTATAGCCACACCAAATTGATTTCCTGTTATTACACAGGTGGCAAACGATTATATGTTATGCTCGAGGTTATGCTTGCACAACCCACCAACCCTAACCACATTCACCAAACTCAGCAAGTTTTCGTTTGCAGCTTCTTTAATTTATTTTGGCAAATTTGACTCCAAATTTGTAGGAAAATTATGCTCTAATTTGATGAAAACTTTCTCAGCTTATTTTGCTTCATGCAGTTTTCAAAGGGGGTAAGGGGGTTTGCAGTCAGTGTAAGTTTGGCACAGGTTTGTCCTTGTTTTATCCTCAATAAACTTGAAAAGTTTGCTTTTGCCATCGTCAACTATACAGACAGGCATCGTCGAGGGTATGCATAAATGATATGCAAAGTGATTTGGTAGGACCAGGAAATTTACCAACTAGCCTGATTTAATTTCCTCAATAACTATTTAAGCTGCTTGCAGCTGCTGGCAAAGAATTTTAAATGACACTAACTGGTTGAAACAACAAGAATTCGTTTCTTATATCAATGCGTGAATTCAATATGTAGTGCTTTTTTCACGTTTATGTCACTCAAGCCAAAAGCTATAATAAATAATTTAATATAACTACTTATATTAAAATATTCTGTTACAATTCAATCGCTTAACTCAACATAAAAATTAAGCTGCATATCTTTTGGAACTACTTGTCGATCTATTAGTTTTTCATATATCACTTTGGGAGCCTGACAAGTTTATCCAGCGATTGCGGTAAACGTTGCAATGTTGCCAACAGCACAAAAGCTTTTGTCAGGCAACGAAGCCGCCATTTTGTTGATGCCCTTGCTGTAAGCTGAAAGCCATTGAAAACACTTTATTAATGGTTTTATGGTTAGCTAGTTGCGCCAAAGGAAAAGTTCCGCTCTCAGATTAACTTTCGGAGCTTTGCCACTATTTTTACTTAACTCACTGACTTTCTTTGCTCTCGCTGTTCTCTCTTCTGTACTGTCTGCCGCACTTGCACTTAGTTTTATCCATTATGCTTCATTTTTGTCATTGTCCAACAAAAATGAAGACTCAATGCCATATACGTGTGTGTAAGAGTGCGTATGCTAAGGAAAGACAACCAACCCGCATGGCATCAATCGAAGGAGTAGAAGACTTAAGTATAGCGTATCCCAGCAACGTAGCACATCTGGGCTCTAGGTGTGTGCCATGAAAAGTTCTGTTAAAAATTGTTATAAAATGATTATGAAATAATTTTGGCAAACAATGGAACATGGAACGTGCGAGTGCTCGCACGTTAACTGGTTTCCATGTTACAAAGGCCAGCAGGATTCTGTGAAAAAAACCAAACAATAGCTACCAAGCTTGTACTTTGCTAATTGGATAGATTAACTAACAAATCTATTTCAGTTTATATATGTGCATAAGGGCAGATTTATTTGTAAAATTCGGACTGTTTGAAACACACTCAGGCAACCCTTAACTGCCTTAAGCTATTGCCACTGCTCCTCTATCATGATGGTTACCTTTTACTTCTGTCATAAATTTTCGTCTTAGTACCATCATAACATATTTCATGCGTCGCACATCTCGAATGCTTATATATAATTCATCAAAATGCGTCGTCGTCTTAAAAAAAAAGAGAAAATTACTTTCAACATTGCACTGCGTTGGGGCTATTTGAATATAATCTTATCATTATATATATGTATACAGTAAATCGTAAGTTTCAGTGGAGAATATATACTAAACCTTTTAAATGTGTTCTTTTTAAAGACTTTATCTTTCGATAAACTTAAAAACTTAAAAGGTTGCAGAGTTCAAAAAACGAACAAACATTTTGATTACTCATAACTGTTTGCTTATTTAAATAATAAATAGAAATACAATTCTTCTTCCGCTTTTATTGAAACAAGTTATGCATTTGATTTCTATGCAAACTTTATTTGTTACAAATAAAATAGCAAGCTTAAATAAAATGAATGCAAAGTATACTTGTATCATTAGATGATTAGGTGCTGTGCCTATTATTTTTATAAGCCTTTTCTTTTCTCATTTCACTTCACAAAATGTCTTCTCATGTTAAGATTTTTCTTATTAAGGTTTCAGTCAAAATATTTTATCTATTAGGTTGAATGAAAATTTAAAATCTTTTTCCCATTTATTATGGGCAATATTATGGCAATTAATAGTTGTAACCATGCCATGCTGACAAACAATGGACAAGCAGAAAGCCAGTTTTCTGGTCAGACCACACACAATGCACTCCAAAGCAACTACTCCACCCACTTTTGACCAAATCGCAACTAGTTGCAGCATTGTTTTGCAGTATTTGTATTCTCGCACGAGTGAGGTAATGTGTATGAGCGGAGAGTGTAATAGCAAGAATAGCGAAATCAAAAGGCTTTTTTGCCATTGACAATGCAATAAACAAGTCTTAAGGCTTTATCTGGACCACTTGGAACAGTTTCTGATCACCCCCCATCCGCACACTCACACACACAATCATAACTACATAGCTTCAATTTGTATTTGTGTGCGTTGCAGCAATTTGTGGCAAATTGCTGTCAGGCGGATACGCAAAGTGTGTACCATCCTGGCAATAAGAGTAGGGGGTGCATGAATTGAGTTGCTTGGCAGCTGATGCAGCTCACATTTGCAACTTTATTTATCGCAACGAAAACATCTTGTAAATTTTCCACCTTATTTTTCGCCCCAAGAAGCTTTGTCTTTCTCTCTGTCTCTCTCTCTCTCTCTCTCTCTCTCGCTCTCTTTTTCTTGAGTGTGGTAAATTCAACAATTGATTCTATTTGCCATTCCACAAGCAAACCACCTCAAAGCGTCAAACCGTCGAAATTGATATGAAAATTCGTTTATCCAAAAGCCTTTTAAACGCTCGATGCGGCGCGAAAAATGTGCCACGCCCTCGCCTCGGGGCCCGTCATCCTTGAATTTAAGTGACCTCTTTCCAATTCCTTCGTATTCTCCCATTCAAATTTCCCATTACCATTTCTAGTTTCGCTCTCAATTGCTCATTCTTCTTTCGGCATTTTAGTTTGTTGCGATCATTTGTTTGTGATAAATTGTGCCAAATCGCTTGCCACTCTTGACTTTTATTGCTGGCCATGGTCAAAGTGAACCCCAAGTCAGTTTGCTAACAGCTTTTTATACGCTGATACCGACGATAAAAGGTAAATTGGTTTTGTGCAATGTCCGTAAGGGTGTATTTCAGTCTGCCTGTTGGTGTGAACGCGTTTTTTTTTTTGGATACCCTTAAAGCTAGAAACTTAATACTTTGCAAATATTTTCGCTTCACCCACTGGGGACTGAAAGTCCGATAACAAGTCGATACACCTCGGCTTACAAATCGATAAAAATACATATATTTTTCACATTTCAACAGCTAGATTCTGCAAATTCCCTCAAAAATCTGCATTAAAAGTTTGAATACCACGAACACAGCTGCCGCCTCCAGCCCCGCTTCTTCAAAAATGGAGTGCGTATATCTTTCATATTTTTTGACCTTGATTTACAAAATTGAGTAGAAGGATAACTGATGACATTTTAAAAAGATGTGCTTACAAAATTGCATGCCACGCCTTTGGAACGGAAATGCTTATAGCTTTTGTGGTAGAGCCACGTGATTTTGTGGAAACATAGCTGACGACATCCCCCAAAGATCATAACCCTATTTGTGAACAAACGAAAACTGGTATTAGAGTATTTCGCAGTCGGTTGCGACAGACTCCAACGTTTTCAATTGGGGTTTTTTCCATTTTGTTGTTTTGCTTTAAAGTAGTACGGCACAGCTAGCTGGCTGCAACAAGAAGTCGCAATTTACATATCATATAATTTTTCGTATGCCAATTTGAGTTGTTCATTTCGGTGACGCCAAATGTGTTTGTGGTTGCCACTTGGTGCATGACGCATGTGTCACACCCCTTTTTTCAGCTATGAGAGACATGGTGCAGTCAACCACAAACGCATAAGATTTCTAAATTCCATATTTCAATCAAAAATTGTGTTATGGGATTGTTTTGTTTGAGTAAATTTTAAACACATCTAAAGTGTATTAACCGATTGAGCTGTGAAAGAGAGATTTCTCAATCGACAGTATATATTCAACGAGTAGTTAAAATGGTAAATTAATTGATATTGCTGCTGGCGTAGTTACAAATAAATATTAGTTTGCTTCTTAGATGATATCTTGGTACAAATGCTTAAAGTTTATTTATGCAAATTGCATTCGTTATCGCTAGATATGACACAAGTTCATTAGTTCTTACGTTCAAACTGTCTGCTTTTCTAAGAGAAAAGATGTGCCATCGTACGTACATATTCGTAGAGATTGCCCTATGGCCTTCTATTCAGAGCTACACGTCCATTTAAAACCGACACAGAGAGAGAGAGAGAGAGAGAGAGAGAGAGGGAGGGAGAGAACAAAGCACATTTGAAACAAAACAAAAACCAAACGCAACGCCCACACATTTTCCGCTTTCCTTTTGTGTGTTTCACTCGGCAAGAAATGCATTTGGAGTTACGATTTACGATTTACTACGCACTACAACAACAACAACAACAACAAAATACAATAGAACGACGCTCACGGCTCAGAGTTGGAAAAAATTATGCATGGCCGGGCACCCAGAACAAGTATTACTATTGGTAATATTCGGGAAAGGTTTAGCTGGCACTTTGAAAAGCAAAATGCAAAACAGAGCGAAACAAGCCGATAACAAAAGCTTTAAATGTTTAATAATGAGATCAAGTAAGAGCTGTTGGAGCACATTGTGCACTTTTGCTTTTATTACTATTTCATTTCCAACGCACCACATGAAATTGAATTAAAACACCAGACAAAAATTTCCGGTTGCAGATTTGCATAACAATTGTGTTTTTTTTTTTTTTCTTTCAATTTTCGGAATTTATTTGTAGAGTTGAATGCACTGTATGCAAAGTCGTTGGCTTAAGGAGTCTTGGCAATAACTCAAGAAATTATCAAAATTTATTACCGCACTGCCACAATGCCATATGCCAAAAGCACTAGCTAAATCAATTTTGAAAAAAAACTTTAATGCTTATTTTGTTTACTAGTGTGATTTAATCAATTAACAACTATCCAAGGCACGTGCCACATTTCTTATATACGGCAACGATTGCTCTGTGGTTTTTGTCTGGGCGGGCTTTAAGTCTTGATTCAGTTCGTGGCTTTGGATTTAAATGCACAATTTTCGTTACAGTTTGATTGTGGTCTATGAATCAGCACTTCTATTGCAATTGCTTTTTTACTTTCCATGCTTGTATTCTTGTCACGGTTGTTGATCTCTAACTCACTCCATCTGCCATTGTGTGTCTGCCCTTTTGCTTAACGCTCGAAAATTTGTCTCTCACATTAAAAAATCGTGTCGAGTTATGGATGTGACCGCAGGCTTTCTATTCGCATTGTCTTCGGCCCAGGGGCAAAAAAAGCTTTGGGCCACTTAATTAGTTTTGGAATTTGTTTTTGATAAACAAAATAACAACAAAAGCAGCAAAAGGAAAAAGATGCTTGATTTTTTGGCGCAGGTAAACGGATCATAAATTCGAATTCGAAAATTGTTGCCTGTGGTTTCACATAAAAAACCAAACTCAGGCGAATAATATCAAATGTGTTTTGTCTATTGTTTTCATGGCACTAAAACGTTTGCGTGTGCTGCGCATTTTGTATTAGTTGAGTTGAAAGTGAAATTGTTAAAATAGTTAACGTACTAAATCTAAATCAAGATAACATATTGTAAATGTGCTGCGAATCACAAAACAGTTTGACAATTCGACATTGAGGCAAACGAAAAATTAGTTTTTATTTTTGGATACATAACATGTCAAAATATTGAGTAGTTCATGCTTACAATTCCTCACAATTTGGTTTGCTCCATACAAAATCAATGCACATGTAAATCCACCCATAAATACTCTGCATACAAGTGCTCTGTAACGTTATTCAATTACACAACCACACACAAATCATTCTATTTTCCATGTTTTGCAGCGATTCGTGAGCGTTTTTTGCTGCAAAATAAAAAAAAAGAAGAGAAAAACATTCCAGTATGCATCCCAGCATTTATTCAAACATCAATGCGGCATTCTGTCATTCTCGCACATGGACTTTGTATGCAAGGCAACTTGCCCCGAGCTGATACCGTATGCATATTTTATTATTTAGAAGACAACTGAATGGCAAGAAAGAAAGAGGAATAGAGAGACAGAGAGAGAGAGAGAGAGAGAGAGAGAGAAGTGAAATTCATTGATATTTTCCTCATGTTCGTCATAGTGCATCAATCAAATGCATTTTGTGTGCAGACTGTATGCATGTAAATAATTTGTAAAGCATTCAAGAATAACAAATTATGCATAAATCAAATAATAGTTGCTAATTTTGCTATACATTTTTTTGCTTTTGCTTCTGCACACGCATCATGCTTGTGCCACAAAAACATGTTGTTGCACATAAATTGCAATCAGGAAACTGTATGTGCGAAAAATGTAAAATGTGTGTGGTAGATTTTCAATTACTTTCCCAATCCCAATGACAATCCCAAATGCATGCGAGACGAAAGAGTCTTTTCAGCTAGGGTTTTTTGTTTTTAATTTTCTGTTGAACTCTGTGGCGAAGACTAAAAGAAAGAACAACTTTAATTTATGCATTTCCCAAACAAACAACAACAGATTGGTACAGAGTTGGGGGGCAGGAGCGGGCAAACATGTTGGCACAACTAATTAGACACTTGTCATTCGTCGTAATGTTGTAATAAATACCGTTACAATGTCATTACCGGCACTACTTGACGGTATTCCGGTATTTTTGTATTTTTATGTCTCCTTTTTGTTCAAGAACTTCTCTTAACTGGTCGCACTCATCGGGTTGAAAAGAGCGGAAGGGGGTCGACGGGCATGTCTGTCAATGGCTTGTTAGCTTTTGCTTGTTTTTAGTAAGCTCGCTTCACCCCCCTCACGTTCTTGACTTTGTTTCAAACTTTGTTTTGCTGTACGGCTTAGAATTTTAATGAGCTTTCGTCTACTGTGCTTTTTGTCACTTCTTTCTGAAATATCATCTTTCCCTCATCACTCTCTGTTCACACTCCACGTTCTTAGAGAAAACATACACATTGCATTTTTATTTTATTTTTTTTGTGGTGTCACTGTTTAGTAATAAGTATTATCACTTCTTCTTGACATTTGTTTCTTACTGCCTTTGAGTTTAGTTTAGTTTCATAAGATGGTTTATGTTTTTTCACTCACTTGCTTAATTCTTACCTTTTAAAAGCAGAAGCTCCTTCTTTGTTCCTGTTTGATTATTGCAATATTAAAACAGCATTAAACATATTGACTTAATTTACCAATCTTGAATGTGTACTAAAATGAATGTTTACCCTCTTTATGATTCCATTTTTCGTTCTCTCGTTTCCAAACTGCGTTTTGTTCCACTAAACTTTCTCACCTTTTCTGTTGGTTTTTCCTTACAAACATCCTCGCAAAGACATTGTACATAAAGGTCGAAAACTGCGACAGCAATAATGTCTCGGCTATGTGCAGAACACCTTAACTTGATGACTGAAACATTGACGAGTTTATCTATAGTCAAATATTGTCCAACATAACTTACACACACGCCCAGCAATTGTGCAAACAAAATGCAACCGACAACCTTTTTTCCCCGTCCCCACAATTAACAACAAGAACAAACAGCTAGAGCAAGAACTACAACAATAACGTGTTTATTAAACATTCCAAGATGTTTGGATAATTAGCGCTAGACAATGTTGACAAGTCGGTTGGGGAGGGTGAGCCTGTGAAATTTCGGCGTAATTGAGTGGCTTATTTGCACTGGAAGATTACGAGTCACATATATATCTACATACATATATATATATACATATATATGTAGATAAAAATTAGATTTAAATGATGAGAAACTCCTTAATGTTGTAGATTTCTAGGAAGCAAGGTTTACTTTAGGTTAATAATTGAATATAATAACATTTCACATACAAATTGCATATTCTGAAAGATTTCGAGGCGAACTTTTTGCTTAGTGAACGTTCTTAGTTGTAGTAGTTGTCTGGCCATTTGCCTTATGCCTGTTTTGCTATATTGGTCCAGCTAAAAAATAATAATAAGAAAAGCGCAAGAAAATATTCCTGTCTAACCGGTCTATAAATAAATAGAAAACATTCCAATACGCAAGAATGTGCCCTAAAACGATGCAGCAAAGTGCCTAAGAATAACAACAACTAAAAAAAAAACTACAACAACAACCACAACAACGAGTGAACCGAAAATCTGCATAATAGTAGGAAGATTAATTAACTTAACATACAAAAACAACTGCAACTATGCGACTATTTGCTGCAACAACGCCGGCAGCGACAATGTCGAACATCTCCAGCTCGAGCGACGAGTCTGGCGAAATTATAGAGAATGCTCATCGCATCGACGCAAGCAGGAAGCAGCTGGATAGGCGAGCTGTGGCAGTGGGAAGAGGCGGCGCGACGATATACAGCAATCATAGCAAGTCAAGGTCATTGGAACGCTATTCGGGTGCACCATCTCAACAACAACAAAAACATCAGCAGCAGCAACAACTACAGCTGCCTCCATATGCCACGCCCACCAACAGCAGCAGCACACGTCGCCGTTTTCTCTCCCCTCTACGCTCCATGAAGCGTCGCAGTCGCAGCAGCAGTAGCAGCGGAGAGTCACAAACCTATAACCATCTGGCAGTGGTGGTGGCAAATACAGCAGCAGCATCAGCAGCGACATCAACTCCAACTACAACTGTTGTAACAGCTACAACTGCTGCCGCCAAGCCGAGTTCTCAGAGCGGGGATAGTGGGACAGGCGGCACAGAGCTGGAGCATGAGCTGGAGCTCGAAATGGAGATTGATCACGATAATGATGGGGAGGAAGAACACGATGAGAGCAGTCAACTGAGTCTCAGCTACTCACAGCTCAGCAGCAGTGGCTGTGATGAGGCAGATGCCGATGATGAGACAGCGGCAGCAGCGGCAGCAGAAGCAGCAGCAACAGCACGGCCCTCTCATTCAATAATGAAAGTTGATGTTGCGCTGCAGCATGTTGCCAATGAACAGCAACGACTCAACATGTTGTCGCTGTACTCATCGTCGTCGGAGGAGCAGCTTCATTGTCGCATTGGCGACATCACTCTCATGGATGACACGTACTCCAATTGCGATCCACAAAACGATGCGGAACGCATGTTTCTACAAATTGTCGACATGTTGCGCGATGAAAATGAGGTTTGTGTACTGGCTAAAATAATATGCTGTGGTACTTTAATGTAAATTCTTTCTGTATAATATAGATAGATTGAATAATTTGCCAAAATAACATATATTTTAAGTCTTATGGATTACAAATTAAAACACCTTTTTAAGTCTCCCACGCTTTCGCTTGGCTTACATTAAGAAATCTTGATTAATTTAAAGCCCGTTAAGGATTGTCTGACGCTCGGATTAATACAAGTGTTTTTCATTGCAGACTGTAAATACGACTTAGGGGCATTTTTTCGTCAAGATAAAATTGCACGATTTAAAGCGGCATGCTTTCAATTACAATCTCAATTATTTAAACTTACTTAAACAAGCCCAAAAGGAAAGCAAGTGAAAGTTATTTTAGCATATCACTTTAGGGAAGACTTTTTAATACACAAAGTATTAAATAAAGATTTTGCTTTACCTGGTGGTATTAATTAATTTATAATTTAAAAAATGTTCGTTACATTAAACAAAGATAAAAGGCTTTTAAAGTGTTTTTGTTTGTGTTATGTATGTGATGTCATTTGACCCACTTACTTAACAGTTGTCAATTGAAGCTTAACGCTTAACTGATTAAATGCCGACGACAAAAAAAGTAAATTTGATATGCCACTACCTTTTGTTTAACTGCTTATCCATTTGAAATGCCAAATGACAGCGAACGCCATAAAATGCACTCTTAGAGTAAATGAAGGCATTTTTAATAAGAATGGCAAGCTCTGGCTAGCTATCACTATGTTCCATGTTGGATGCCCTTATTTGCTAAACTCGGCAACTGGCCAACCTGCTCAGATGCCATAGAAGGTATGCTTTGGCTTTTTTTTTAACTTGCCAAGAAGGAGTCTCATAAGCTGCTGCTGCCACGCAATAACTTTCATCGTGTTGCACTTTTGTACTAGTATACTCAAAGAGAAACCGAGCTTAGCTATGTGGGCAGGTTGTAGGTGGGCTTATTGACTTTGCAAGGATTCACGCATCTATCAGGGCTTTTGCTTTGGGCTTTCTTCCTGTTGATTACAACTGCAAAAAGTTTTTTGCTGACATAACGGGCGCTAAAAGTGCAATGCCCTGCTCTATCGACAGGCGTGTTGTTCTTCTAATGACTTTGATATCAAACGGTTTCATGCCTTTGTTGTGGCAACGCTGCCTTGTTGCCACTAATTAGAGTTGCTGCAAGCCAAGCGGACAGCACGGAGTGGGGAGCGGCGAAATATGGGGCGTGCCACGCTGGATACATTTAATGTAAACATCAAATTATTGATTGAAGCGGCCAACGAACATTGCGGCAACAAATGAAGCCTCAGTATTGTATTTCCTGTCTACTTTGTTACTCTTGCTATTGCTGCAGCTGCCCCTTTTTCGCTGATAAAACAGGTATGCAAAGGGTTGGCTATACTTGTTGTAGCTCATTGAGGCAAAACAATAAAGAACAGAATATTGCAACCTCATTTATGTTAACACTTAAATAGCAAGTGCACAAAACTGAATGGGGGAAAACAGATTGTTTGTAACAAAACATTAATTACAACAAAAAGAATTCCAAAATAGTGTGCGTTAATTATATTTTTATTATATTATATTATATTATATTATCATTAATTCATAGATGATTTTGATGTTTTGTCAATCACCTTTGACTTTAGATTAAGTGTTAATTGAATATTACACTAGGCAGAACAACAACACGAAAATAATTCAATTATAATAAATGTTTACTTATTTACTTAAATCTACTCAGAATTATTGCACTAAAATGTAAATTTTGAGCTCATTTGAAATGCATTTTGCATAGAATATATTTTGTTATTTCTTATTTTCTATACAAGCCTCAAAATAATCAAAACAAAAACATTAAGAGTGCCACACCACCCACAAACATGAACTAAAGTTTGAAGTAAAAGTTTAATGGCAAACAATGCTATTGCAATTGTCCGTTCTGATGTACTCCATTCGACTCCAGAATCGAGGCAGACCAACAGACCAACACAACAGCACACGACACGTACATTGCCCATGTTTGCATTATAGAGCATAAACTTGCCCCTGGGATGCCAGCAGAAAGAAGCTGCAAAAGTTCAAAATCATAAACACAAACTTTAAGAAAACCGAATTACATATATGTTTATGTATGAGAATGTGTATACATAAATAGGAGGCAAAAGATAGTTATGCAATAGCAGCAACAGAAGCAGGAAAATAACTATAACTAAATGCAATAATATAGTAAATGGCGAGGCGGTGCATGGTGCATGGCGCATGGGTATCCTCGCAAACGAGCATCCTGGTGAATGCTTGTTGCACTGCGGCAAAGTTAAAAAGTTGGAGCTGTAAGCAGGTAAATGCATTTTGCTTGTTGCATACATTTTGCATGCAAAATGGCAACAATGAAAGTTTTTGTTGCAAAACTCCGATGGGGACGACAACAACAGCTATTCAGCACCAAATGGTCTGAAAAAGCGAAATTGAAAAGCGAAAATGATGAAAATGTGCAAAATGAAATGTGTGCCATGCTTGCAACAGCTGCATGCTGCCAGCTTCCAGCTTCCACTTACAAAGCGTCCAAATTGGCAACTTCAAACGACGACTTTTACCTGCCTCCACCTAGCGGCAACACACTTTCCTTCATATCTCCTGCTCTCAAAAGTTCAAGCGGACCTTCCGCCCCTTGCCTTTTATTGCTAATGGAGAGACCATCTACAGCAAGCAGCAAATTCACACACAGCGAGAGAGAGAGAGAAAGAGGAATGGTATGTTTAACTTTAAATTTAATTCAGCCACAACAATGTCCGTTCATAAACACATTACATCATTATTCACAGCAACAATGCGAGCAATGTGTCGTATGTGTAATATCTTCATTGCCATTAAAGTTCGTTGATTCGTGGTGAGATAATTAAACAATCCAGCCGAAAAGTAGGCAACAAGCAATGAATAAGGCACGCTGTGAGCGCAAAATGTGTATAAATTTGAAGACCTATTCTTATGCGTATGCGTTTGTGTGTGTGGTGTCTTTGTGTACTTATGTTAATTACTTATACTTGTAGATTTTAGCTAATGTTAGTTTCTCTTACTTAATCAATTTTTTGCATATAAACTTTCTCTGAAAAGAAGAAATGAGTCAAGACTCCAGGCAGTGTAAAAACATGCTATGAGCTTGTCAAATATATGCATATATGAACATGTATTCACAAACTCACACAAATACCAAGGATAAACTTAATTTAAAGGAAGCTTGTCTGGCACAAGAAAAAGTCCCACACATTTAAATGCATGTTAAGAGGATTTTATTTGGTTTATGGCAAACTAAATACTCAAGTGCAAATATTTCCATGCCCAAATTACAAAAATCTCTTAGCAATCGGGTGGATAAACTTAAGCTGTCTCAAATATTGCTTAGTTTGTAAGCTGAATCGAAATCTTAGCTAATCGACTATTTGAAGAAAATATCAAACCAGCGAATAATATACAAATAATGTAGAGCTTGTAAAAATTCTAAACATAATCTTAATGAATTCCTTCACTATCCATAGGTCCCAAGTATTTTGTGTGACACTTATGTTATATTTCAACTAATTATATTCTTAATGAGCTTAAGGTTTATTTTAACAAGAAATATTTATAATTCCAAATACCCAATATGTACAGTCATTACTAAGTGCTGTATTTTAACATTGTTACTTGCAGAAAATGCGTCAATTCCAAAAAGTGCTAGAGGATTTGAGTTCACGTGTCGCTTTGGCTGAGCAAACCAAAAACGCCTGGCAGACGCCTACATCTGTGGGTGAGGCAAATGAACAAATGCAGCAGCTGCAACGACTCCGGGATAAAATGACAACAGCCAGTGCATTGTTAGATGACTGCAACGAGCAGCAATCGTTCTTCACCGCCAATCAGGTGCTGGTGCCGACGCCATGTTTGTCTAAGCTGGAGGATTTGAATACACGGTAGGAGTAAGCTATGAGGTTTGGTTTGAAGCTTCGTTGCCAATTTTTGTGTTGTTTTCTTGTTATAGCATGAAATTGCTGCAAATTGCGATGGATGAGCGTCAGAAGGTTCTGTGCCAGGCTGGTGCAAATCATACACACGAGAACGGCGACGATGGACGCAATACATCGAATAGTGGCACCATTGGGCCATTACCCAATTTGGGGCAAAGTGTTAAGCCTCCGTGGGAACGTGCCACAACCGCAGCCAATGTGCCTTACTACATCGAGTAAGTATCCCAGTACACCTTCCCCTTAAACGACAGCCAATTAAAACTGAACCCAACTCTCGCTTCAAAATGCAGCCACGAACGCGAAACCACACACTGGGACCACCCGGAGATGATTGAACTGATGAAGGGACTGGCTGACCTCAATGAGATTCGCTTCTCAGCCTATCGCACGGCCATGAAGCTAAGAGCCGTCCAAACCCGACTGGGTAAGTATCCGGCTTGAGACACTGGTTCTTAATGCTAGGTGTAATAACATTAATGGGTAATTGCGATTATAGGATGTAATTTTGCGTTAAACTTTGTCATTAAAACTCACAAATCTATTCGATGGAACTTACTCAAACCTCTTAATTTTTTTGTTAATAAGTAATAATACAGTAGACGCGCACAAATTAGAACCTTCGGAAATAAGAATTGTCCAGATATTAGAATCAGTTTTTGCAAGAATTGAAAATCCTAATTTCAGAGCGTAAATTTTTTTTTCCTTCTTTTTTAACAAAGAAACTCTCTCTTATGTATGTTATTCGTTCTATGTTGTTGTTGTTTTTTTTTTTCACTTTTTTTTACTTTATCGGTGGAAAATAAAATTTAAACTCTTAGAAAAGCGTGAAGAAAGCGTACAAGGGAAGCTGCTAGCCGAAAACTTTTATGTGACACCATCTGCATTCACCTATATAAAATCAAAGAGAGAATTAATTTTAAATGCTATGTCTACTGCCTATCACCAGTCAAAAAAAAAATCATCACAAAGTCATTTAGTCCAAGTGATGGATGGTTTACCAACTTTAAAATGCTACATGGTATCCGTTTTTTAAAAATTTGTGGCGAGATTCTCTCTAGTAATGTAGCTTCAATCACGCCATTCATTCATATATTCATGGAATTGCAGTGAACATTTATGTTCCATCTATTTTTGATATAATGTATATGTACATACATATACTTTTAATAAATAAAAATAGCTAATAACTATTTTTTATACCCTTCACACATGTGAAACAGGGTATATTGAGTTTGTCATGAATCTGTATCGCCTTAAAGGAATGATGGGAGACCCCATAAACTATATATCAAAATGATCAGGGCGAGCTCAGGAATTGATTTCCGTCCGTCCGTCCGTCTGTCCGTCTGTCTGTTTCAACACGATTTCCGGCCAAACTGCTGAACCGATCTTGATGAAACTTTCAAAGATTGCTTAGATCATGTCGGGTTTGTTCACTATGAAATTTCATCCCGATCGGAGCATTCTACGGTGGCTACCATACAAATTTACCATATCGTACTATCAATTGTTGTTGCTGTCGTGCACTTTCAAGTACCTACATGCCAAATTGTTGTTGTTGTCGCACACGAACAAGTAAATGACGCTCAAGAGTAAAAATATTAGCGAAAAATTACTAACAACTGCACAGAAACATTAATAAGAGGGGGGAGCATTGATTTGGCTTTGTGAAGGGTATCATAGTCTTGGCATAGCCAAAGTTAACTATGCGCCACTATGTTTTCTAGTTATAATTAATAGAATTATTAAAAAAACAAGTGGAAACGTTGCAGTCGGACGCAACCGACTGCAGCACATTCGATACCAGTATTAAAACAGGTAAAAATAGGCCTGATTGCAAAGGGGTACGGATGGGGCAGGGGTGTACGCTGCCTTAAAGATTCTCCGATGCAGATGGGGGTGCCAACAACTATCTTCCTTCCAAGTTTGGCGACTCTAGCTCAAAGTTTGTAAAAGCTTTGGAAAGAGGGGTTGGGGGCGGTATGGGTGGGTGTGGCATCCAAATATTTACTGCAGATCTTTGTGAAATGTCAATTGCTATATTCATACCAAATTTGGCGACTCTAGCTCGAAGTTTGTAAAAAGTGGGTTAAGGGGGGCTGGGCGGTATAGGTAGGCGTGGCTCTAAAACTTTGATGCAGTGTTTTGGGGGTCGTTACCAGCTATCTTAATACCAAATTTGAAGGCTCTAGCTCCACAACTCTGGAAGATACACGCTTTCCCGTTTTTGGCGAAGCGTTGGGGTGGATGGGGGCGGCTAGTGCAGTATCGGTAGGCGTGGCATCCAAACTTTTGATGCAGTTTTTGGGGGGTCATCATCACCTATCTTGGCACCAATTTGGTGGCTATAGCTCAAAAACTGTGGGAGATATAGACTTTTTTGACTTTGAAATGCTGGGGGGCTGGGGGCGGAATGGGTGGGCGTGGCTCCAAAATTCTTGATGCAGTTTTTTGGAGGTTGATAGTAGCTATCTTCTTACCAAATTTGGTAGTTCTAGCTGTAAGGATGTGCGAAATATGTGGATTCATCGGTTTTGAGATATCGAATTTATCGATTTACCAGCCCCCAGTTATCGTAGGACCCCCATCTTGACACTTTAATTTACTATCCCATAGATAAAGAGAATTGCAAAGTTTCAAGTCTCCAGCTTGAAGGGTGTGGAAAAGTTGCGTTGATACAGACGGACAGGTACCATGACGGACATTGCACAAACTCAATATACTCTTTAACTTCGGTATTAAGTATAAATAGTTTTATCGCAGTTTTTTACACTAAATGTACTCCAATTTTGTACACTTTTGTATGCAAAAATAACGTCCAGAAATTAGAATAATTCAGAAACTAGAATTTGCCCAGGATCAAACTGCTTCTTATTTCCGAGCGTCTACTGTAATAGTAAAATAGTGCAGACAACAAAAAATTTAATCACATTTTTTTTTTACTTTTAAGTATATTATTTCACATCAAAAGACGGCAGTTAGTCCTTTGTACAAAATATTCTGTAAAGAATTATGCGTTACATTAAAAATATAGATAATAAACAAAAATAAAATAAAATATGTATATATTAACCACAATATTTTTTGAAATGCTTACTTTCCTTTATGCTTAACATTCATACATTTAACGCTGTCTTAACTATCAGATTTGAATAATTTCGACGATATAATCAAATAATTTGTTATCTGTCATCTAATAAAATTTTTTCAAACACATGCGCTAATCGTCTCCCTTTATAAATAAAATGTGTGCATCTATTATTCAATTGTAGCGCTTGATCGCATTTCAATGGCCACGGCTTGCGAATCGTTTGATCGTCACGGACTCCGGGCCCAAAACGATAAACTTATCGATATACCAGATATGACAACGGTGCTGCATTCGCTCTATGTGACAATCGATAAAATTGATTTGACGCTAATGCTCGACCTGGCAATCAACTGGATATTGAATGTGTATGACTCGCAGCGTACGGGACAAATACGTGTGCTTAGCTTCAAGGTGGGACTCGTCCTACTCTGCAGGGGTCATCTCGAGGAAAAGTATCGCTATCTATTCCGCCTCGTGGCCGACACGGAGCGACGGGCAGATCAGCGGCGTCTGGGACTGTTGCTGCACGACTGCATTCAGGTAAGAGTATAAAACAATATGCATATTGAATTAAGCTTATTACTGATCTATCAACAACAACAGGTGCCACGTCAACTGGGTGAGGTGGCTGCCTTTGGTGGCTCTAATATTGAGCCATCGGTGCGCTCGTGCCTGGAGCAGGCGGGTATCTCGCAGGAGGCCATTGATGGAAATCAGGAAATTTCAATAGAACTGCAGCATTTCCTAGGTTGGCTGCAGCACGAGCCACAGAGTCTCGTGTGGTTGCCAGTGTTGCATCGTCTGGCTGCCGCAGAAGCTGCTAAACATCAGGCGAAGTGCAACATATGCAAAGAGTATCCAATTGTTGGCTTCCGGTATCGCTGTCTCAAGTGCTTCAATTTCGATATGTGCCAAAAGTGTTTCTTCTTTGGACGCAATGCCAAGAACCACAAGCTGACGCATCCCATGCATGAATACTGTACAACGGTGCGTATGCTTTGTATTCGGATGCTTAAGACAGAAAACACAGTCTTTAACTGCTTCTTATCTTTTTTTTAGACCACATCCACCGAAGATGTACGCGATTTTACGCGCGCGCTCAAAAACAAATTCAAGAGTCGCAAATACTTTAAGAAACACCCACGCGTCGGCTATCTGCCAGTGCAGAGTGTTCTAGAGGGTAAGTACACTGACTTAAAACTTATGAAAAACTTAGGTATTTGAAATACAGTAGTAACATATGCACAAAGCTACTATTTAAGCTAGAAATTTGGTTATTTGTAAGAAGAAACAAATAAACTAGTTTTCTAGAAAAAAAATATCATCCAAATAAATTACCAAGAAACCCTTAAGCCCTCTTAAATACTTGCTTTTGTGCAGGATGGATAAGCTTTAGGCCTTAAAAGGTGCAAAACATATCTCTTATATATTGCTCCTCCAAAAAAATAATTATAAAAGTCAAGCATTGGTTGACCTTTAACTAAGATAAGTATGTTTCTATTTTCGTAGGCGATGCACTTGAGAGTCCAGCGCCCAGTCCGCAGCATACGACGCATCAGCTGCAGAGCGACATGCACTCCCGATTGGAGATGTATGCATCGAGATTGGCGCAGGTGGAGTACGGAGGCACTGGCTCCAACTCGACACCAGACAGCGATGACGAGCATCAGCTGATAGCACAGTATTGCCAGGCGCTTCCTGGAACGAACAATGGCAGCGCACCCAAGTCACCTGTACAGGTGATGGCCGCCATGGACGCTGAGCAGCGCGAGGAGCTGGAAGCGATCATACGCGACCTGGAGGAAGAAAATTCAAATCTGCAGGCTGAGTACCAACAGCTGTGCAGCAAGCAACAAAGTGGCACTCCCGATGACTCTAACGGCATGCAACACTCCAGCTCCAGCATGACGGGTCTGGCCAATCAGGGCGAGCACGGACAGGTTAGTTCCCAAGATATATATTTTGAATAAATCAAAGTACCTTGTGTTGTCTTTTGCCTCTTTAGCAGGACATGATGGCAGAGGCAAAGCTTCTTCGTCAGCATAAGGGTCGATTGGAGGCGCGCATGCAAATACTCGAGGATCACAATCGCCAGCTGGAAGCGCAACTTCAACGTCTTCGCCAGCTACTTGATGAACCAAATGGCGGTGGAGGCGGTGGCAGCAGTGGACTTCCCAGCGCACCAGGATCGGCGCTGAGTTCTAAACCAAACACATTGCAAACGAGATCGGTGACTGCCTCGCAGCTGAACACGGACTCTCCAGCCAAGATGAATCAGCAGAATGGCCACTATGAGCACAGTTCAAGTAAGTGCAATGCATACTTACATATATGTTATATTGAGTACGAACAAGTCAAAAATATTTTTAAGGGGCCCATGTTTAGTAATTATTTTCACAAGAAAAAAAAACACGAACTTAGCATAAAATGTTATTTTGATTTTGACGTTTAGATAAACCAATACCTTTAAGAAAAATCTCCCATCTAAACTTTCTAAAAAATTATACTCTGACAGATAATTTGAGTAAAGGAAATAAGTACACTAAACATAGCGTGAATTCTTTACTAAAGCAAAACTAAATATTTTACAATTTATTTGGTAACTTATCTTATTATTAATTGGAACAAAATCAACTTATGCACAGAATGTGTGAAAAGAGAACATGAGGTTGTTTTAGAAAAATGAACAATTACGGTCCCCGATTTGATTGTTAGTTTATGGGACTTATACGTAGTGTTCATAGCACTGCTTAAGCAAAGTGTTATTTGTTTACTCTGTTTTGATCGACTAATAAACGTATCTGCAAATCCCTTTCATTACTTACCATATGCATATGCAGAGGGCATTATGCTGCCTGGTTTGAATAATGATCTGCAGCAGCATCCACAGCTGGCCAATCTGGGTGCTAAGCATCATCAGAATCAGTTGAGCGGCGCCTTAAACGCCCTACATCAGCAACAGCAGCATGCGCAGAGAGGAATCCTAGCTGGCAACGGTGGCATTGATATGCCAAACATTCCAATGCAAACATCCAATTACTTGGGTGATGATGGACGTCCGCCGCCTCCTCCGCATTCCAGTTTGTTACAACAACACATGAATGGTGCGGGAACATAACTTGACTATGATTTAATTCAATTCAATTTTAAGTAGTTTTCTTTTTTGTGTTCTTCGGTTGGTTGATTTGTTTTTTTTTTGTTGAAATGTACTTAATTATAGTTATATCTGTAACTTTTTTTGCTTTCGATGTTGTTTGTATATTTTTGTTTGTTGGCCAAACTCTGTTCAGAAAAACTAATGTGAAATTTCTCTTGCTTAATTCCTCATTGCAATTACCAACCTAACGACTATAGATCTTGGCTAGAGCGTATGGAATGCTAAGCGGTAATACAAAGATAAATGTTGTTTATAAAATACAAATAAATTAAAAACAATATAACTTCGATACCGTTCTATCAAATTTATTTTGGGTTTATTTGAAAACAGATGACGCCAACAATTTGGTCACTATCATCACAGAACAGGAAATCGAGCTAATCAACGATGACTTGGATGAGACGAGCAGCAGCACGACGACGAATACAACGACGACGACGACCACAAATACGGAGAAAACCTGCGTGGATTTAAGGAAATAATCAAGATTCGATACTTACAGATGCAATAAAAACCCAACTTATGGATAGTTATCCAATCTAATGGCTGGCGTTCAAGCAAATTCTAAACAGTATACAAATACTATTAAAATACATACAAATATACCTATATATATAATTACAACACACAACTAGCATATAAAAACATCGTGGTACATGCATACAGATATTTATACATATTAATATACAAAAGGAACGGAAGCAGAAAGATAAAATGAATGCTGAAAGTTTTTTATTATTATAGTTATGAGATATGTCAATAATAGTAAGTGAATGAATGATACATATTAAAAGCTGAAAATAATGCAGAAATATAAAATAAATATTTATAGTTAAGAGTCTTATAACCAATGTAATAATAAATACATAATCAACAGTGAGCACTTGCAAAATTGTTATAGATATGCACTTTTTTCAGAACAAGGCAACAATAGATTATAAACGTTTTCGAAGTTCCCATGTACTTTATATTTTGTATACGTTTAAAAAAAGAAATGCAAAAGCATATTTTATAAGAATTTAACTGGAACATTATTTATCACTTCAGCCTGAATGAAATGTACTGTATTTCAGTTAGATCTAGTAATATTCCATAAATATGTATTTTGTATTATGAAATATGTGCTAACTAAAAGTGTGCTGCAATGTTTTATATTAAAAATTTTGTCACTATTGAAATTTGTGTTTTTTTTTTATCATTTTTTTAACTTCAGGATTTCAGATTTTTTTATGTAAACTATTTATTTATTTTTTTGTAGATACACTACTAAAATTGGTTTTCCCCGCTATGAAATAATGACGAATACGAACACTAAATGGACCACATTTTCTATTATCTTTACTATCAAACAATAAATACATATGTGTGATTGATAAATCAACTTATTGAGATGTTTACTAGATAAATCAATATAAATCCATTTAATGCTACTAGTCAAATTAAAACGATGCTTACCTACATACATTCGCATAAGTGAAAGCGATATATACAGCTCGAATTGCTTAAAAAAAAAAAAAAACTTATCATTCGTTTTTAGATTTCAAGAATAAACCAAAAAATTGTCTAACCATACATAAATAATCAAGAAAATAAATATCAGATTAGACCAAACGCAAGTTTGAACTTTTAAAATTATCCACAACAATAATATGAAATAAAAAATTCAATAGAAGCAAATTATGCTCTTCATTTCGTCCAACGAACTATTTTCATTTTTTTAACTATTGACAGTATAAAAATCTTGAAATATACGAATACTCTACATTATTTTTGCAATTGAACACAAACTTAAAGAGAAAAATTAACTTTTACATCATTTAGTGCATATAGCAAGAACTGACTATGTATATCCATAGATATATGTATATCAATTTTTTCACAGCTCACAATCAGTATAGAAAAGTAACCCACTATGAATATTTTTCTAAACGAAGCATGAAAAGAAGTCCTACCAATAACCAACAGTTTTAAACCCTCCGTTTCAAGTTAAAAACTAATGAACCAAAAGAGCTAAGAAAAAACGAATGGCTTACACCTAGATAAACGCTACATAAAACTTCATCATGATTAACATATGAAATGATTAGTAAACATATCCATAAAAATGCAACAATATACAATTTGTCTTAAGCTAAAATAACATACATATATTCAAAACGAATTTAAACGCATGCATCTTACTTGACCTACATCAAAGCTAAATGAAAATAGAAATATCGTGTTCCATTAAATTCTATTCGCAAAATATTCGAACTATGCTGTTTATCAGGCAAGTCACAATTTTTCTTTGAAAATACCACAATAATAGCTGCCAGCTTTGGAATATTTTATTTATAATAATACTCATATAAGCAACAAAAAAAAAAAAAAAAAAAAAACGAAAATATAAAGTTTATTAAAGAAAAAAAAGTGAAGCAATTCAAGCATATCCCAAATAGTCTTCAATGCATCAAGTGGTTGTCTATGATAAAAACGGTATTCTTGATACCATAATATCAAATACTAAATGATATAAAGATAGACACAAAGCCAAACAATCAACGAAAATTATACAAAAGATACAAATGTATATACATACATATATTACGTGCTATATTAGCTTCTTATATGATAAATTTGCATTTATACATGAAGACTCAAATACATATATGTATTATACATATTCAAAGTAGTAAGCGCAACTGTATTTCACTTTCATATACATACTTATGAAGCTTATTAATATGAAATTCCTTACTCTTAGTTCAGTTGACAGAATTTTGTCCATTTGCAAAACATCAAAGCACATCTCTTACACAAACCTTTAGCTATTCGCTTACCCATCCACTAAAGAAACCGCTTCTTACAATAAAAAAAAAATTAAAACTGAAACTATTGATGTATGTACATTAAAATATTGATTATCACTCGTATGTTTTCTTAAAACATTTGTAGACTAAACGTAGACAAAGAGATTTACCTAGCTCCAAAATTATTTTAGTGGTAGCTTATGTATCATCATAAGCGAATTCAATTGTACCTATCTTTTGATACCGTTTACTACAAAACTAAGGACTATAATCTTATTAAATTGTATTTTATTTGATGCAGCAAGACCAATGCTAAATATAAAAAAAAAAATAATAATGGATTAAATAAATTTTATTTATCGCAAAAGCTAATGAAATCTAAGTATGATGAAATCCAAAACATTCAAATCTGTTTTACAAATGGTAGAGAATATCATATGCATATATAAATATACATATATATAATAACGCAAACATACATGTACATGTGCGGACATGCAAATCAAAATAATAATTCCAACAAATAATACTTAAACGTTTATATACAAAACAAAAACACATATACATATATTTATACATAATGGAATAATAACACTATATCATAAAATATATATATATATGAGAATTACAAAGAGTTGATACAATAAATATAAAAAACAAAAAAAAAATTAATTGCACTGAAGAAGTGGTTTTCTTTGTTGGGGGCACGATTTATTTCTTTGGAAATGGAGCTATAGGAGATGTATGTACAATATATAATATTGAAATACCTCTAAACATGGTCCCTAAGAACACGTACAAGAGAGCGATGCTAAATCAAATTTTTTCTAAACAATGAAATCTTATTTAAAGAATATATGATCGGATTTAATTAATTAATCACAGATGCTTTTGCAATGTTAAAGTCTTCACAAAACGTCAATAATACTCAAGCGATTATTATACTTGTTACCCAAGGCTTTTTGAAATGTTCGTCTTCTTTACAGGTAGAACTACCAAATTTGGTAAGAAGATAGCTATAAGCAACCCCAAAAAACCGCATCAAAAATTTTGGAACCGTGCCCTCCCATTGCGCCCTCAGCCCCCGCATTTGAAGTCAAAAAAGCCTATTTCTCCCACATTTTTTTAGCTATAGCCACCGAATTTGGTGCCAAGAAAGGTAATGATGACCCCCAAAAAACTGCATCAAAAGTTTGGATACAACGCCCACCCATACCGCCTTAGCCGTCTCAACCGCCTCAACGCTTCGTTTAAAGCGGGAATTCGTGTATCTTTCAGAGTTGTTGAGCTAGAGTCACTGAATTTCGTATTGGTAACGACCCCCAAAGATTTGCATAAAAAATTTGGATACCACGAACACCCATAACGCCCCCCACTCCCTTCCCACGTCTATTACAAACTTTGAGCTAGAGACACCAAATTCGGTATGAAGATAGCAATTGACATTCCACAGAGGTTAGTTTAGATTGGGTTGAACCTGCTGACCCTATAGACCGCTAAAGGGTCCTCAGTGGGGCAGGTTTTTGGAGATGGCTGGTGTGTGGTCCGGCGTAGTGTGTGTGCTTCTACCAAACGCTAGAAGCTTTTTAGGCTCTTGCTCGCTGGCTTCTTCTAGTGAAGCCAGAAAAGGAACTTGGAAGTGGCGCAGTCGTTGAGTTGCTAGTGCGGGGCATCTGCAGAGGAGGTGCTCTTGCGTTTCGTTGACACCTGGAGCATTACATTTCCTGCATTCGTCGTTGTCCGTTATGTCTAGCTTTTTCGCGTTTACTGCAATTAGGCAGTGACCTGTCAGAAGACCCACAAGCCTTTGGCAGTCATGCCTTTATAGCTGTCGCATATATTGCGTTAGTTTGTCGTCGTAGGTTTTGCACATTATTTTAGAGTTTCTGAAGTCAGAGGCATTTTTCCACCTTTGTGCTGCTAAATCCCCTGCCTGTGTTTCCATGATGGAGTGAAGCGATCACAGGCAGATCGAATTTTCCTCAGTATTACTGTTGAGTCCCGTTGCACCTTGCTTAGCCAAAGTGTCTGCTTTCTCGTTGCCCTCGAAGCCCTGATGGCTTGGAATCCAATATAAGCGCAGGACATTCCGAGAGCTTATATTGTGTGCCTGCAATGCTTTAATTGCCACTTGACTGTCCACGAATGTGAATATTTTGTCTAGCGTTGTGTTTGTTTGTAGGACTGCTACTGCTGCTTTCCTTTTGTACACTGCTGCGCAGACTCCCTCACTCCTTTTTGAGCCATCTGAATATATGTTAATGGCCGTTTGCTCTGCTCTTGAATGCCGTTTATGTTTTCCTAGGTATGTGGTATCGGCATCTTATCGTTTATTTTCGGTGGAGTCCAGCGAGGTACCTTGTATCTCTTAGTGAAGAGAATGAGGTCTGTCATGTCCGCGTTGATACTTAGACTGGCGTCCATGGCCCATGCTAGTATCTCTTTAAGTGTGTGTTCCATGACTGAGCTGATTATCGATGGAGACTTGCCCGTGATACTATGCTTATGTCGTCTGCATAGGCGGTTATCTTCGTAGTTTTATGTTTGACTTTCTTCAGAAGGTTGTTTACCACCAAGTTAAACAGTAGGGGTGAGAGCACTCCTCCTTGGGGAGTGCCACACTTTATTTCCCTGGTTGCGGAAGTGATTCCCCATTATTCAGGTATTTTCCTGTTGTAGGTTCTGCTCTGACAGCTCTGAGACTGAGCATTATTGCTTCCGTCAACACATTATTAAATGCTCCCGAGATGTCAAGAAATGCGCCTGGGGCGTACTTTTTGAGGTGTAGTGCTTTCTCTATGGTTGCTTCCACCGATTTGCCTTTCGTATATGGCTGTAGGTTCTGTTCTAGAGTCATTCCTGTATTCTCTTTGATGTGGAGATCTTTAATTTGGTCTGAGAAGGAATTTCTACTAAGGACTCTCTAATCTTTCACCACGGTATTCTTTACCAACGCGAGGGCAATATCTAAGACGTTGGTTGAGAGAGGACCAACATATGTTGGTTCTTCCCCCTCGTTTGCTATCTTAAGATAAGTTCTAAGTATGAAATCAAGCAGTGACTCACCTTTATCGTTGATGATGATGATCGATGATCCTCAGCTCCATGGTTGGCTATGGCATCCACGGATGAGACTGCCACCTATGGCTGTGTCCGCATCCTCGCTGAACTCCAATTCGAGACTTTTCGTAGCGTGGGTGATCTCCGCCAAGTCTCTCTCCAACTCACCCGCCTCCAACATGTTGGTGTTGGTATCTTCTTCCTGGCGGGGTTTTTTTGTGTTGCAGGAAGACACTACCCACGCCGCAGACCAGTATGTCGAATCTTCCGTACAGCAAATCGTCAGCCTGCTTGTTGATCAGGATCACCATTTGCTGACCCTTACACTGAGAAAAAAGCCGTGCTAAAACTAAGTGCGAATGTACTTGAATTGAATATTTCCGATTCTAGAATTTCATTCTTGATTTAAGTATGGAATACTTGAAATGAGTACACAAATACTTAATTTAAATAGGGAACACTTGGAATGAGTACACAATTACCTAAATCAAGTACGAATGTACTTAAAATAAGAATATGTGAACTTGAATCAAATATAATCTAAGGAATACTGAAATCGAGTACGAAATTATTGATTCAAGTACGATTTTCGGGTTCGAATCCCGACGGACATTACAATTTTTTTTTTTTTTTGGTTTTTAAAAACGGGTTATATGTGAATAGTTTACTTTTGTACTTATTTTTAAACATGAACTGCAGTTGTAATGTACCTGGAATTGGCTCAACAGCTAAGGCACACGTCGTAATATCACGAGATCTATGGTTCAAATCCCGGCGCGGTAAGCGGTTATTTCTAATTTCCTTCATATCTAGTTTAAGCCTGAGAATGATAGCCAGCTTTTAAAAAGCTCTAGCTCTAGGAATTAATAAAATCAAAAGAGAACTCAAATAAAAAGCAAACGAACTTAAAAAAAACGTACTTGAATCAAGTACGACATTCTCGGAATCAGTAATTCCGTACTTAGTGAGAAATCAAGTTCGAAATGTGGGGTTTTGCTTACCGAATACTTGATTATTTCTTATTATAGAGCTTCACAACGTGGATCACCTTCATCAAAAGAGATGGGAAACGAACGAGTGCGGCTCGTCTCAGAAGCGCATCGAACAGTAGCGTTTACTGGTACTCTCTGGGTGTGGAGAAGATGGCAGATCTTCGGCCTCCGAAGTAAAAGACCCTCCATGTGATTCGCAATCCGAGTCTCTATTGACTGCGGTATCACGCCACATTTTGGGATTTTATTGTTGTATATCTTTGCAATCATCCTGGCCTGCTCCAACCGGAGGTTTGGTTGCTGGCGACACGCAGAGAGGATTTCTCCCCCCAGCCCGTGCCCACCGGTGGTAACACCCTTTTCCACCGAAATTTGGGTTGACATCCCAGCCCGTGTTTGACCGTCCGTCATCTACAACTGATTTTTATTACACCTCGAACCATGGTTTGCTCCACGTCCTCGAACCATGGTTTGCTCCACGTCCTCACAGTGTCGAAGCCTTTGTGTGGCGTAGAGCTCACCTTAGCTAGGCATTGTACTACCACTCTACAGGCGAGTAGATTCGCTGTACCTTCGTTTGTTTTGGGGCAGGATGACATATGTTGCGAAGCCTTTGACTAGTTCGGAGCCCCCCTCCGTCAGGCAGCAATGCCCTTGCCTTGGTTTACCTTCTACCCTCGCAGTGCCGTGGCCTTTGAGTGATATAGAGCTCACCTTAGCTGGGTAACAATGCCTGTTGCCTCGGCTTGCCCCACACCCTAGTAGTGGCGAAGCCTTTGAGTGCTTTGCAGATCGCTGTGGCCAGACGCCGCCTTGTCCCTCCACACGGCAAATAGCACCAAGTACCTCTCGTTTGTTTCGAGGCAGCACGATGTCCATTGCCCAGCCGGTACCCTCGTTGAAGGTTCTGTTGAGGATATTTGACAACCGACATTCCACAAAGATCTGCATCAAAAATGTGTATGCCACGCTCTTCCATACCGCCCCTAGCCCCTCTTCCCATACCTTTTACAAACTTTGAGCTAGAGTCACCAAATTTGGTATGAAGATAGCAATTGACATTCCACAAAGATCTGCATCAAAAATGTGGATGTCACACTCACCCAAACCGCCTTTAGCCCTCATTCCCCACCTTTAACAGACTTTGAGCTAGAGTTTGGTTTGGAAGGAAAACAGCTGGTGGCATCCCCATCTGAATCGGCCACATCCGTACCCCTTTGCAATCAGGCTTTTTTTACGGGTTTTAATACAGGTAACGAGTATACCGCAGTCGGTTGAGTCAGATTAAACGCCTTAGGACAAAGTTTAAGCTTATATTTGAAAAATATGAGCACTTATACTTTATAGTGGGCAAATTATATGATAAAAAATAATATTTAATTGCACGTATTACCAACATCAAATTTCGAACACACAACAAAGGATAGAGAACAGACTATGCAGTAAGAAGAATGGAGTTAGAAATAGAAATATATAGATAAAGTATATTAGGTGGCTGTACAGTCGTAGCTAAGCAAAGCTTAAAAAAGGCTCGTGAGATAGACCGCCTTCTAGTTGCCGAATGCCGATTGCCGAGCTTAGTGATGATAGTAGGCATGATGAGGATCGGCAGCAGGAGCAGGTGCATAATGAGCGTAGGGACTGTGGGCAAGTGCTGGATAGGCGGCATGGAAATGTGCTGTGGGAGCAACAGGAGCAGGAGCAGGTGCTGGTGCTGGTGCTGGAGCCGGAGCAGGTCCAGGTGCATGATGTAGGGCACTCAAGGCGAATGGATAGGAGAGCTGTGGAAGTTGAGGTTTGGGTACTGCCGGTAATGGAGGTGCTGGTGCCGGTCCTGGCAGCAGTGCATGTGGTGCGGGTCCTGGTGAAGGTCCAGGCGCTGGCGCTGTATGTGGCCTATAGGCCAACGGCTCTTTGCGCACAACTGCATTGAAGCCATGATGTGGGTCGGCTGTGTAGTCAACCGTGCGCTTAGTGCCATCTGGATCTACCAGCGAATAGCTGCCCTTGACCACATCGCCATGTCGTGTCTCGTGCTGGCTCTTTAGATCACCGGTGTAGCCATCCTGGATGTCATAGCCAAAGGAGTACTTGGGATCATGATCATACGGTTCCGGAGCAACTGGCTTGGGTGCGGGAGCTACCAATCAAAAATAATATGAAGTGATTACAATGACAGAAGCTCAAATCTGAATACTCACCAGGTGCCACATATTGCAATGGTCCGTAATGCGGACCATAGCCCACATAGGCATGTAAGGGTCCAGCTGGGCCCCCATAGTAGGGACTGTGTCCAGGTCCGTAACCTCCAGCGTATGTTAAGCCAAGCGCGGCGCTCAGCAGAAGTATCTGCATGCAAAGTTATGTTAGTCAAATATTTTGCACATTAAACATGAATCAGGTTGAGTCTTTTAACAAAGTTATTAAATCTTAAGAGCGAAATAAATCTTTAAAAAAAAAAAAATTATAAAATAACCTTTGTTACATATATTTGATTAAATTTTGGTCTTATAGAATGGGAACAATGCATTTAGTCTTATCATTGTTTGTCATTTGTTAGCTTGATAAATAAATAGATTTTCCTAAAGTTGTTTTATTTTTTTTTTTTTTTTTATAGCATTGTTAAGCTTGCATTAGTAAATTGAGTTCTTTTTCAGAAAGCTTTTTTAATGCAAATAAAGAAATTAATACAAAATTTAAATTAAAAAAATTGATAAGTGATTGATGCAAGATGTATAATTCCATACGGAAGATTTTCTTAACAAAACGTAACAAATTCTTCAAATGTATACAACATTCTGTCCTTTAATGTCGAGAAAATAATAATGAAGTTATATAATAAAGTCGACTTTTTTTACCGTAAATAAATTTATATTCGTTCTTTATGATTTTTTTCACTTTTGAATAATTTTGATGTTCCACACACCTTCAGCATTGGAGAATTAAAATGTCCTTGCGTGTCTCTTCAGTTGTCAACACTTTTGAAGCCTAAAAACCAAACACCACTTGGAATGTGGCCAACAGACTTGAAGATTTTGTAACACAACAACAACGACGACGACAACGACGAATGCGCTAGAGGAGGAAACAACAACTGCAAACGTTTCGATTACGTTCTGGCAATTTATAGTCAAATCTAGCGGCAAATGTCGCCTGCTTCTCACATGGTGCAAAAGACCAAGCGAACAATAAATTAATTGAAGATCAACACAGAGTGAAACTAGCTCTAAAGACAACAGGCCTCCAGACTGATCATGCCACATCGCGCGCAACACAACACAACACAATCAGCCAGACAGTCAGACATCCAGACAGTAACAACAACTAAAAAAGTAACCAGCAAGTTTTCTAAGACAACGACAACAAAAAGTTAGTTTATATACATATTACTGAGAGTGGGCAGCCACCAGGCGTTGAGTCGTGTTGCCTGAGTTCAACATTGATGCTGGCATCGCATTCGACTTAGAAAGGTTATTCTTCCGCTAACGATTTCAAGGGACCCGGTAGGTAGACTTTGCCATTTGCCCTTTCACTTTTGTGCTTTGTGTTTGCTTGTGATTCGCTTATTCGATTTAAGCAATTGTGTGGAAATTTATTTATACTGCGAACACACACACAATTGAAATGTTCATTTACTATCGGCTAGGACTTTTCGAATAAGCTTTTACAACAATTGCAACAACATTAACAAAGTTGTGCATTAACAAAAGGTCAGACAGCCGACAATTAAATTACAAAAAAAAAAAAAAAAAAACTGACTGGCTCCAGCAGCCGCCAGATATAGCAAAAGGTCAGTTTGCCCACTTCGTTGCAAGCAACAACGGCATATTTGTGACCTGCCACAGCCATACACACATAAGTCCATTGACAACATGCATGTGTGCATGCTTGTGAATACCAGTATGGAATTATCACCCATCTTCTCCTCTTATTCGCAAGCAAGAATAAAAAATGTCATTTGCTTATTGTTTACCTAGTGGGATTTATTTATTATCGAAAACTTGTTAGCAGGCCATTGATCAATCTGGAAATTCGTTGACAGTTACCAACCATTGTTTTACTTTTCATTCAGTTTTGGAATTTGACAAATAAAGCAAGAAATCGAGAAAGTTTGCCGTCAATCGGTTCTACATTTGCAACACGAAGATCAACGCAATTAATATAAACAATGTCTCACATGTTTGTATAACAAATGCATATGTTGTAAAATATAATTATTTAGTTAATGTTTGCACACTCAGCTGCTGACCGATAATATGTTTGTCTATTGATTTATAAAACTAATTTTGCAATTTAAATTTTTACCACTATATTGCTTTAGTTATTTTAATCACGCTTAGTGTAATTCATACAAAAATAGTTATTCGCATGTACTTAATAGTATTAAGTTAATACGTCTGATCACTTTGTTATTTTTTTAAAAGTTGTTTTTTGCTCAAATCGAAGAAGGGATTGACTGAAAAAAAAAAAAAAAAAATTTCAAACAAAACACTTCGGTTGCTTTTCTAGTTTAATAACAAAAATTCATTCATTCAAGTTTAAAGCATTCTTAACTTACGAACGTTTTGAGAATCAAAGGTTCTTATTTTGAGATAATCAATTCTTGAATTAAGTTTCAATCTCCTAAGAATTAGAGATCTGACAATCTGCAAAAAAAAAAATTAAAGCCCACTTGATTTAAAACTGACACTTTATAACAAAATAAGTATTCCGTACTTAAACTAAAGCTTTAATCGGGCTTAGCGCAGGACGGGGCTTATTTAAAGTCCAAGAATTTGTTCACTTCATGCAAGTGTGACAACACTTGATCTTTAAATTCCTTAAGTCTAAAGAAAAATACATAACACAGCTAGAGCATTTTTAAATCTTCCAATCATTCTCATGCTTCAGCTAGAAATGCAACTTGTTAGAAAAAACCATTCCACATTTTTATACCCTTAACCCATAAAATAAGTAAAAAGTAAAATGGGTAATGGATTTGTGCAAAAGTATGTAACAGGCAAAAGGAAGCATCTCCGACCCCATAAAGTATATATATTCATGATCAGCATCAACAGCCGAGACGATATAGCCATGTCCGTCTGTCCGGCCGTCTGTCCGTCTGTATGAACGCGTGGATCTCAGAGACTACAAGAGCAAGAGAATTCAGATTTTGAATAAATGTTCTCCTATACCATGAGCAGAACAAGTTTGCTTCAAATTGGTTTCCAATATACACATGTGATCGATAACAAAAAAATATTGAATTTGGAAAATCTGATATTTACTGTTTTATATTGCTCTTGCAGTGATACGTTTTACTTATACTTACCGTCGCCTTACTTTGTTTTGTGCTAGCATATTAGTTGCCAGATAAAACCTTAAATCAATTCGAAAATGTGCTGTAGCACCAATTGCAAAGTGGTTGGAACCACCAACCAAGATTTTATTTTGTGTGGATTGTGCGACAACAATTGCAGATACAGGCCTTAAATGGTACTGCGAGCCCTGCAATTTAGCTGTGAAAGAATCGACCAAGTTCATGAGGCAGACTTATGCTGGCTTTAAAGCTATGCATGTAGCTTTTAATAATCTGCAAGCGTCATTCAACGAGCTTGAGCTTAATTTCAAAAATGGCAAGGTGATTACCGAATCTCCGAAGCGTAAAAAGACTTCGGGTCCTAATCCACTTATTGCCTCACCTGTTCTTCCAACCAAACCCCTTCTAGTGCCTAACAATAATCCTTCAATTGGTTCCAATGCTAACCCACTAATGTTATTTAACTCTCCTGCTAGAAATCCTATCAACAACCTAGCCACTTTATCTTCCGAACCTTTGCATGAGCCCTCTGGTTCAGTAGCTCGTGTGCCTATTAATCCTAATATAGGTACAACTGGGGCTCACAAGCCTCTGGTTGTTGTACCACTCAACCAATTTGTTTTTGTTTCTAGGCTGGCATCCGATACGTCATCGGATGATGTTGCAGCATATGTAAAGAGTCAAATCGATTCCCCTCTTATTGTTGTTGAAAAGTTTAAATTTAAACATGTCAGAAGTATATCTTCTTTCAAGTTGGGTGTACCGCCTGAACTTTTCTCGACAATTTGCTCTGAAAAGTTTTGGCCGCCGCAATTTGTAGTTAAGGAGTATACGAATAGGCGAATTAATAGCAATAATGGTATAAGGATTAATAGTACACCGCCTGCTAGCCAACCTGTTGCCTCCACCTCGGTGACAAAAAACTAACAAAACAACTTAGTTTGGCCTATCAAAACGTTATCATTTGATTCACATATAGTAGCACTCACGGAAACCTGGTTAAAACCTGATATATCTGATTATTCCATTTTTCCTTCTAAACATAACTTGTACAGATGCGATCGCACTTCCCGCAAGGGGGGTGGTGTTCTCATTGCTGTTGACTCCTGTATTTCCTCTGAACAGATTGTTTCTCAGCATCTTCCGGACATAGAGTTTTTATGTGTTAAAATATTACTAAACGGCCGTTCACTTTATGTTACTTGCTCTTATATTCCTCCTCAATCTGATATTAACATTTACTCGTCCCATCTGAGTGCCCTGCAACTTGTTTCGTCATTTTTGACAGATATGGATAACCTGATAGTGGTTGGTGATTTTAATCTGCCACATGTTGTATGGTCTGTGAATGACACATCTTTGGCGGTGTTACCAGTCACTTCTGATGATTTTATCGATGGCCTACTGGAGTTAGGCCTATCGCAAGTTAACAGGGTGCATAACTGTAGTGGTAGAATGTTGGACTTAATATTTGTTTCGGACTCCGATTGCAGTAATGTTAGTAGAATACCCCCTCTAGTGCTTCCGGAAGATTCCTACCATCCAACCTTAGAATAATCCATCGAAATTCTTAACCCTATTTTAGTATCTAAAAATACTTTAAAAACCCGTTGCTTTCGTAAAACTAGCTTTACTAAATTAAATTATCTTCTTCAACATACTAATTGGTCGCGCCTTTATTCTTGTAGTGATATAGAAACTGCTATAGCCATATTTTATGGGACCTTGAATTCGCTTTTGAATATTTGTGTTCCCCTCACTTGTTCTTCAAGTGACAATAAACCACCTTGGTTTACGAGAGAACTATCGAAGTTGAAAAACGCGAAGACAAGATCATATAAAAAATTTAAAAAATCGGGAACTACTTTAGATTTATCTTCGTATTTAGTAGCAAAATCTAGTTTTATTTCCGTTAACACATCTTGCTATAGTAATTATCTTAATCGTTGTAGACTAAACTTTTCACGTGACCCTAAACAGTTTTATAAATTTGTTAACTCTAAACGTAAGACTTCTTGCTTGCCATCCTCAGTATACCTAGATGATACAAAAGCAAGTTCTGATCAGGCAGTATCCGATCTATTTGCTGAGTATTTTCAATCAGTATACTCATCGAATATGTATAGTAGTAGTAATTCCTATCCTTTTCAAGTTCAAACGTCAAATTGCATATATGTCCCAGTAGTTACTGAGTCTATGCTCCTGAGTGAATTTAACTCTATTAAACCTGGCTACTTGCCTGGTCCTGATGGAGTGCCAGGTTGTATTCTTAGATACTGCGCGGATTCTCTTTGTGCGCCATTAAATAAATTATTTAACTTGTCTGTTGATTCAAACGTGTTCCCTGATATATGGAAGGAATCCTTTATAATTCCACTCCATAAAAATTCTTCAAAATCAAACGTTAAAAATTATAGGGGCATATCCAAGTTGTCTGCCATACCAAAAGTCTTTGAAAAAATTATATGTTTTCAACTGCAACACGGATGTAGTTCGATTATATTGCCTTATCAACACGGTTTTGTTTGGCGTAGATCTACTACCACTAACCTTCTTGAATTCACTTCGCTTGTTATCAAAGGGTTTCAGGAAAAAATGCAAACTGACGTTGTTTACACCGATTTTAGTAAGGCATTTGATTCTGTAAGTCATCCTCTGTTGCTTCATAAATTAAATATTATTGGATTTCCATCAAAACTATTATTGTGGCTTTCGGAGTACTTGTGTGGTCGAACACAAAAAGTAGTTTTTAAATCGTCGGTATCTAAACCTATTTTTGTTACCTCTGGTGTACCCCAGGGTAGTCACCTTGCACCTTTGCTTTTTAATTTGTTTATTAACGATCTTCCAGCAGTTATTACTAACTCTTTTGTGTATATGTTTGCTGATGATGTAAAGCTATGTTTCACCTATAATGACGCTTCCCTGTGTAATTTTCTACAGACGGTGTCAGTCTGGTGCCGTACTAACTTACTCAATTTAAATTGTTCTAAATGTAAAGTCATGTCTTTTTGTAGAAGTACCACTCATACTGCTCACTACTTGCTTGATGCTTCACCACTTGACCGCGTGTTTGAAATCAAAGATTTAGGCATTATTCTTGATCCTAAATTAAAGTTTGACGCTCATATTTCGTATATGGTCAATAAGGCCATTAATGTCCTTGGCTTCATCAAGCGGTGGTCGAAAGGGTTAAATGATCCGTACACCACTAAAACGCTTTATACATCCTTAGTACGTCCCGTTCTGGAGTATGTATCTTGTGTGTGGTCCCCACAATACTCGATTCACCAGGACAGAATTGAATCTGTGCAGAAGAAATTTCTTCTATTTGCCCTTAGAAGTTTTAACTGGGTTGCTGGAGTTGACTTACCCCCGTATTCAAGTAGACTCCTTTTGATAAATCTTCCCTCCCTGTTAAACCGTAGAACTATGCATGGAGTATTATTTATTACTAACCTACATAATGGTGAAATCGACTCATCAGTTCTTTTGAGGCGAATTAAATTTAATGTCCCGGTTAGATCTTCACGTAACTTTTTACCCCTTAGCCTTGATCGTTGCTTCAGCAACTATTTAATTCATGAACTATTTCGTGTTATACGTTCTGACTGTAACAAACTTTATTATCTTGTTCTCTTGAAGGCCTCAACTCCAGTACTAAAAAGATCGATCCTTTTTGCATTATGTATTCGTAACCACTAATTACTAATCTAACGCTGGTCTGATTGGGTTTTTCTGGGTTTTTCCCAATCCTCGCAACAAATGTTGGACTACTCAATTTTTTATTCAATTTCCCAGAGCTTTAACTTTAACTTATAATTATTTTTTCAGATTTATATATTATTCTATATTTTACTTAATTTAATTATTTTAATTATTTTTAATTTAAATTAAATTTTGATTCATTTTAATGTCAGCTGCTCTTAGCTGACTATAAATAAATAAATAAATAAATAAATAATCAAAATGTTATCCAACTACTTTTTCTGTTTTTTTTTTTTTATATTTCATTCAAGTTTATTTGGCGTAGGTTCAAAAATTTACTTTTTAAATTACTATTCAACAACGTTAAAAACTGATTGTTACACTTACACTAAAATAACATGTGTTCTCATAATTTCATGTCTGATGCAATCACAAAAACCTTGCCTTGAAAACTCTTACTTGCCAAAGGCATAACTATTAGAATGTTGATGCAAATTACTTTTGGCTTCGTCCAAATAAACTTATAAAGCAGCCACCTATCAAAATTAATTACCAAAAACAGAACGGAATTAGAAATATGTTTAACGACTACAACTGCAATATTTACCATCTGTTGATTGTCGTTGACAGTATCAGCGTTTGACGGTCCCAGTTACTGCAATGCATCAGCTGTTTTCTATATCAAACAAAATGATGTGGCGTTTTAACGTTTAAATGGCAACCATCAGCGCCCTTATTTAGTACACAACACAAGCTTGCTTTAAGAGGTTCAAGCTGTGATGATATGGACTTTACAAATGTGCTTGAGAAATGCGGAAGTTTTGGTCGTTTTCAACATGTGATACTATTATTGTACGGCTACACAAATATACTCAGCTCCCTGCATTATTTTTCGCAAACCTTAATAACATTCACGCCAGAACATTGGTAAGTAGAGAAAGAAACCAGATAAGATCAATAAATCTTAAAGATTAACCGCCTTTGTCAGGTGCTACCATGACGATCTTCAGAATATGAACGCGTCAGAAATTCGGTCAGTATATGCAAATGTGACGCACAAATCCTGTACACTTTTAAATGCAGTTGTCAATGGAACGGGTGTTGTAGCAAAGACTGGTCTGTGCCACGATTGGATATTCAAGCGTGAACAGGGCTATGAAAGCGTCACAACGGAGGTAATTGAGCATTTACTTATATCCACACTAGAGATGGGCATGGGCCTAATTTTTCGCGCCCGACCCGACCCAGCCCATGGGCCACAGCGTCAATCTTTACCCGCACCCGATGGCAAAAAAAATATCATACCCGAACCCAACCCGCCCGCCCGAAAATTTATAACTTTTTTCAAAAACTTTATTTCTTATTTATTTTAAATACATTTCAAAATCAAAGGAATTTTAGTCAAGTTTTAGTTTTTAGTTGATGCGTGTCAAAAAACTCTTGACTCGTGTTTGGCGAAGAGTTTTCAATTTGCGAGTCATTAAGATTGTCTTTTAACATTTCGCAATATTCAATCATCATACATTTCACTGTTTTTAAAACATTATCTTTTCGTTCTTCTGATAAAAAAAACTTAACTCTTTAAACGGAGGGTTTGTACACAAAGTAACAAAAAAAATGAAACTTTTAAGTATGTACCAGAATGTTTACCAATATAATTATTTACTTTATTTCGGGTAAAGCGGGTTGAACGGACTAACCCACACTCGCCCGCACCCAACCCGAAATATGATTTTTTAGACCGTACCCACGGTTACCCGCGGGTACCCACGGGTACCCGATAAAAGCCCGGCCCGTGCCCACCTCTAATCCACACCCTCGGAAACATTTGCAGTATCTCTTGTCGCACTTGCAGCTTAAATGGGTTTGCGACAAGGCGCATCATTCGGCTATAGGGCAATCGTTCTTCTTTGTTGGGTCAGTTGTGGGCACCGTCTTATTTGGAAACCTTTCTGATCGCATTGGTCGACTGCCAGCATTGCTGATGGCAACATTAGCTGGAGCAACGGGAGATTTTCTTACATCGTTTGTTTACACCTTTCCATTATTTGCGATTTCACGGTTTGTTTCCGGACTTTCTACTGATACCATGTACTATTTAATGTACATTTTAGGTGAGTTACAATATGAAAAGCCTTAAAACTACTAATCAGAACTTGTCCTCTTTTTCCATTCCATTTAAAACGTCGAATGGTTCTGTTGCCACAATCATTAGCGTTAATAACATAAACATATTGCCGTAAAAATTTTTATTTATCGTTTTATATGTTTTTAGTGCTTGAGTACCTTAGTCCAAAACAGCGCACCTTTGGCTTGAACATTATTCTCGCAGTTTTCTATTGCTTTGGACTGATGACTTCACCCTGGGTGGCCATCTGGATAGGTAATTGGCGTCATTACTTGTGGCTAGCCTCGCTGCCAGCTCTAGGTGTTCTTGCGTATCCGCTATTTCTGTGTGAGAGCGCTCAGTGGCTTTTGACCAAACAAAGATACGATAGAGCAGTTCAAAGTCTCAAATGGGCTGCCAAGTTGAATGGAAAGCAGGTGGAAGACACTCTGTTCGATGAGTTTGTCAAGCACTATCGCGAGAAGATGATCGAGCAACAGAAATTGACACGTCATGAGGACACATTTATGGGAATGTTCAAAACAAAATATCTGCGTCGCTGCACTATAGCTTTGATTTTTAAATCGTAAGTGATGGTCAATTGTTTGAAAGAGATTATTATCTTTACGGTTGTGCAGGATTATTATAACACTATCCTACGATGTGATCAACCGCAATATGGAGGGTCTCGGCACCTCCCCATTCAAGCTATTCTCCTACACATCGATAAACTATTTACCAGCCGGCCTTACGATTCTCTTGCTGCAAAACAATATCGGTCGCAAGGGAATGGCCTGTGGAGCATTGCTGATAGGTGGTATAATAACTACAGTTACTGGCTTTCTTATTGCATTTGTGGATCCAAAGGAAAATTACCTTCTGCTAGCTGTAATGATTGGCCTGGGCCGTTATGGCGTTACAGTGTCCTATGATGCGGAAATCCAATATGCTGCCGAGATAATTCCAACAAGCGTCAGGGGTCGAGCTCTTTCCAATATTCACGTTGTGGGTCTGGCCTCCAACGCGCTGGTTTTCTATGTGATCTACTTGGCCAAGTTCTATAAGCCATTGCCGACAATTTTCATAAGTTGCTTGATGTTCCTGGGCGCTTGCTTATGTCTAACACTTCCGGAAACTTTAAACAAGTAAGCACAATCTAAATTAGCGTGTTTAATTTGACAATTCCTTTTTTTATATACTCTTTTCTATTAGAAAGCTTCCGGAAAACCTTGCGGAAGCGGAAAGGTTTGCTATGGAGGATAGTGGTTTTTACATTCCATGGCTCAACAAACGTAAGCAACTTTCGAGCAACTTAGTTTGATACCCAACGACAACAAAATCAAAGTAAATTTGCTCTGCAATTCACAATGTACATGTACATGTAGTATGTATTGTTTGCTGGCAGTAATTTACCGAAGCACTGTGAAATCGACCAAAAGCGCGAAATTGAAAAACCTACTGTTGTAAGGCTGTAATTAATTTTTTTTTATAATAATTTTGAATCTTGTGTTAAAAAATTTAACCAGCAACATTTTTTTATATTTATTATCCGAGATATTTCTATATGTTTTAAATCTTATTAAATGGTAACTATTTCGCTTTAGTCAATATTTTAAAGGGTGATTTTCATTAAAAATTTTGAATAAAAGAACATTTCATAATTCTAATAAACAAAGGGTACATTTATTATTGACAGCGAGCAATATTGGCTATCATCGCTAAAAATAACTTTGAAGAATTTAAAACTGCTCGACCCCTTAAACTTGCTTGTATCCACAAATAGGGAATTCCTCTAAAATTGTGATATGAACATATTTCACAAAAATTAAGTCTGAAAAATAATATTTAAGCCAATTGCTGGTCTTATTTATTGAATCTTTTCTAGTGAATTAGAAAACTAACAATAATTATACAAATCTTATTGATAAATCTTAGCTAACAGTTCATTTTATTTTTTGACTGTATTCTGAGTGCGCGTCCCTAAAAATCATCGCTGGGTTGGTAAGTCGTTACGACGAAGACGGGATCGGCTGCGCAGCCTTGTGAGACCTCTCGCGAGATGATTTGTGTGCGATGAGAGCTTACTAAGATATTTTACTTTTTGTTCCGCTATATCCTCCTTGACTGTTGAGATGTTTAAGTCTTTATGAATGTTTTCGTTTCGAACATACCACGGTGCCCCGGTAATGGTTCTCAATATTTTTGACTGGGCTCTCTGGACAATGTCAATGCTGCTGTTGCTAGCGTTCCCCCATAACTGGGAACCATAGGTCCAGATTGGTTTTAGAACAGAGTTGTAAAGCAGGACCTTGTAGTCCAAATTAATGGAAGAGCGAGCATTGATGAGCCAATGGAGGCTATTGGCTTTCAGTTTGAGATGTGTTTTTTTAGCTTCAATGTGTCGCCGCCATGTTAGTCTTCTGTCTAAATGTACGCCCAGATACGTTACATCGTTTGCTTTTGGAAGTGTGGTGTTGTTTAACGTGAGCGGTGGACAATCTTGCCTGTTAAGGGTGGAAGTTACTTGCTTACATTTTTCCACGTTGACCAGATGAAGGGCTAGTTGTGCTGTTGCTTGTATTGGGCATCTGGAGTGGCTGAGAATAGCCGTATCATCAGCAAAGGTAGATGTTGTCAATCGGCTGCTTATTGGGATATCTGCTGTGAAAAGCACGTACAGTTTTGGTCCAAGTACGCTTCCCTGTGGAACACCAGCTTCGATACTGTGTTCGTCAGACAGTGCAGTGTTACATCTTACTGCGAACTTCCTGTCGTATAGGTACGACTTAAGCAGCTTATGTGTTTTGTTTGGGAGCATTGTTTTGATCTTATGCATTAGACCTTCCAACCAAACTTTGTCGAATGCCTGAGAAACATCCAGAAATATTGCAGTGCAGTATTCTCTATTTTCGAACGCGGTTCGTATCTCTGATGTTATTCTGTTAACCTGCTCAATTGTTCCGTGCTTTTCACGAAAACCAAATTGGTGTGACGGGATTATGTTATAAAGATTCAGGAATGGATTTATCCGGGACAGCAAACATTTTTCAAAAAGTTTTGATAGACACGGTAATAAGCTTATAGGTCTATACGACTTGGGAACTGTGTGATCTTTTCCAGGCTTTGGTATCATAATGATAATTGACTTTTGCCATCTGTCTGGATAGTGGCCAAGTTTGGTGATAGCATTGAAGAGCTGGGCAATTATGCAGATTGCACAGTAAGGAAGCTCAATAATCATCAATAATCGGGCGAAACTTGATTGGATCATGTTGAAGCTGAGAGCCGATTGAAGCAGTCGGTAGTGCAAACGTATTTGTTGCAGGGTTAGGTTGGAACACTTTTTGGAGATGAGAAGCAAATGTGTTAGCTCTTTCTTCAAACTTATTATTAAAATTTTTAGATGTTTATACAGCTGAAAATTTGATATAGCACCACGAAACTATTTTTTCTTACAGGCCAAAAAACAAAAATCACGTTTTGCTGTTTTTTGTTTTTTGTGTCCGCAACGTTTTTCGATACCCTTGAAGGTTGAAACATAGACAGATAAAGCGTCAAAATTGGGCTTTTACGCCTATTGTGATGACTGAAAACCGATAAGTCCACACATTTCATACATCCTTCCAGCTAGAGTTACTAAATTTGGAAACAGATAGCTACTGACGTCCCCCAAAAAGTTGAATCAAAAATTAGTAAGTCACGCTTAAATCTGAAACGCCTTTATCTTCCACACTTTGAAATAGAGCTTTTAAGCTAGGTTCACCAAATTTGTTAGGAAGATAGCTGGTAATGACCCCCATGGATCTGCATCAAAACGTTGGATTACTCACCTATTCATACCGTATACTTATAGAAGGTTGCCACACCCACAACACATTCACCCACATAGTTCTTTCACTATGCTTACCCCAACTAACTTCCACATTCAGATCACTCGAAAGACGTTAATTTCAACCAAAATTTCATGGACAACAAATATTCAGAAAAACTAGCAACCTACATAACTAGTCCGAGAGCAAAAAAAAAAGAATCAGACATAAAACAGATAGAACAACAATTTCCAATACCCTCCCTTAAAGGAAGAACTCCTGGCCTAAACACGAACCCTTAAATTAAATACAAATTTTAATTTTCGACAGCTTCATCCCGCAATCTTAAAAAATCTTAGTCATCCCTATACTTAAACTCAATTCAAACTAAACGCTAATAACCAATTATAGACTAATCTGCTTTAACTACTGCCTTTCCATAACACTATAAAAACTTATAGCCAAACGTCTTTAATGGTTTGTCACAAAAAAACAAAACCTTTGTTCATCTCAATCAAATGGCAAGTGGGTCTCAGACGGTCTGCTTCTTGCAGACATATTTGGTGAATACCCAAAAGCGCAAAGCCTTCTACAGTGTCGGAGTGCACACCATAATCGACCAGGTTATCAGCTGGAAAGTTGGCCTAAAAATCAAAAAGTTGATTAAAAATTTTATTTCCAGCAAGAAAGTTAAAACAAAAACCAAAAATGAAATAAGTGGCTCATACCCGCCCTGCAACGGAATTCCCAAGAAATTACAAATATCAATCATTATCTTCATAAGTGCCTACAACAGACTCTCAAACATAATCAGCCAACAAAAGGAAACACAATTTATAGCCTAAGCCGACGAATTTTAACTAATAACTCCCCTCAGTAGACAAAAAACCAAATATAAAACCTAGACACCCTATTCTCCAAAATTCATGCACCCTGATCATATGCAGCATCATCACAATCCCTAGAAAAATGGCAACACCTTCACACTTGTCGAACGCAAAGCCGCACCTGCAACATATCATGAAACAATACCCCGATTCCCTCAATCCCAAGTCTATAAATCTTAGGATTAACAATAAATAGCAAATACAAATGGGACTCACACATAAAATACATTTAATCAACCTTAAACAACCAATTAAATGTCATAAAATACCTTGCAACAAATAATCACAATCTCATGCAATTTAAATAGCATTCCCTACCCCCCATTTCCAAACAAAACGGCCACCCCACAAAGTTTATTTCCTCCGTTCCTTATCAACACCACACAACAAAAGTTTGGGAAAACCAATAAACCACCAAGCAAATAGAGACGAAATTCCTTGAACTCAAGAACAAATACAACAATCACACAATCATATACACAGATAGTCGCTAAACAAATTAATTGGTTTTTGCTATTGCTACCGAAAACGAAATCCTAAAAATATGCATTCTTACCATTACTTCAATCCCCATTTTTACATTTTCCAAATTCGATATTTTTTGCTATAGCTTCCATGTGTTTATAGGAAACCAGAATAGTTATTAATAATTTGAAGCAAACTTGTTCTGCTCATGATATAGGAGAACTTTTATTCAAAATCTGAAGTCTCTAGCTCTTGTAGAGTCTGAGATCCACGCGTTTATACAGACGGACAGACGGACGGACATGGCTATATCGACTCGGTTGTTGATGCTGATCAAGAATATATACATACTTTTGCACAAAACCATTATACCCTTTTTACCCATTTTATGGGTTCAGGGTATAAAAACGAAACTTCATCATTTGCTCCGACTCTCACGCATCTATAATATCCATGCGCAGTATTGACAACAATAACTTATATCCCATAACTATTGCAGTTCTCCTAACCAATAATGCACCTAAAATTAAACTCCTTTGGATACCTAGCTACTGTGGCATTGCCGTTTTAAGCCATATCAAAAATCAATGCCTCCACGTTACACTCCCAACCATAACACTACAGACATAAACCAATTCTTCACGAACAGATTAGCCCAAAAACTCGAACACAACATACATAGAACTCTGCAGCAGATAGTACCAACAACATTACAAAAACCCTGACAAATGTTAATGTAAATATATAAATACATAAATATAATAAGTATGTAAGTTTACTACCAGAACCTCTATATTACACTTCCAAACCGAAGGCCTTAGCAGCCAGCGCTTAAGTCATATGTTAGTGTTAATTTGAGTCATATCTAACTTAAAAAAAAAAAAAATTAAATCATTTAAATTGTCGGTTCAATGACCGACTTAACAATCATGTCAATCCTTGGGCTAACCACTCAGGTTCAAACACAACGGGCAGAAGGTTGAAGCGTCTCAACCTCATACTTCTCTCACAACTGACCCATGGACTACTATCGTTAAATTTAATGACAAACCACATCTTTTAATGTTTATTTAATTTTGTTATTGTAGCAATTTGTTATTGTTATTTTTCAATCGTCATTCCATATAACAAGCTTCGAGGGGCCAAAAAAAACATCGTTATATAAAAAATTCGCATTATAGAATGGATTCTTCATTGAAAAAAATCGCAGTGTTCTGGAAATTAATTCGCACTATAGAAAATTTCAGTATACGGAAGTTCGTTTTATAGAAATGTCGACTGTCATAAAATTTGCCATATATTTTGTGATTCAATTCGCTCGTTTGATGGAATTCCCGTCTTTAATTTATTTTGTTTAGCTATTTTAGCATTAAAATTTGGATAATGATGTTCATCATCATTGAGATTAAAAACAAAACAAAAAAATTAGTATAACAATTAAGTTCCAAAAGTTTAAACTCATTGTTTCACTGTTGGACTTCAGGAAAGTTTTTAGCATTTGGCACCTACAAAAGGCCTAAGATAGTATTTTTAATAAATACGAACAAATTGCATGAAGTTTGCTATGGGCGTACGAATGCAAAGTCACTAAATTGTCGACTCGACGCCCAGGTACACGCACGCTCAAATAATCACAGCTACGTCACACAGACCCAAAACACGGTATAATAACTGTAAATAAATGGCATCGCATGCAAAATCATTTCAAGCACGGCAATCGCATCGCTCAAAATCTATATTTATCTTCCAGAAACGACGCAAGCAAATCGGCTACATATTGCACATACAGTATATATTGCATTTGTTTTCGTTGTTGACAGTAACAATGCGCGAATTCTGGCGACATTTCTAGCTTGATTTCGGAGTGAGGCGGTTTACATCATTAGTGCTCTGCTCTAGTCGCATTATAAGATTATCACAGTCACAGCTGTTGGTTTCTGACCCGTTTGTCAAAAAATCTGTTTCTTATCATAATACTATTTTGTGCGCGCACTTGACACATGGCTCATTAAAAAAAAAGTAAGCAAACGAAAACAGTAGAAAGCAATTTGTATTTTTATCTGAATGCAATAAGTTGTCGATGTCATTATGTGTTATTTGTAACTGTTAACAAGAACAACAACCTATATAAATTATTCAAATTCAATTAGTGACAAACAAAATAATAATAATAACTAATGTTCAGATGTTCCAATAAGTTAACTTATGTGCTTAATCTTTTTTTGTAAAATCAATTTATGGTTTCCAATATTCGTTAACTTTCACATCTTTGTATTCTTTATGATTGCGGAAGTAAAATTTAAGTTTCCTTTCAAGCTAACATAACTAAATGTTATATAATAGATATCCTTATTAAAAAGATGAGCCGTTAAGGTGCTGAGCACTAAAATTAGATTATTTTTTTTACCAGCTCGTGCCGCATTTAGATAAATTCTACGCCACAATACAAAGTTATCACAGATTTGCATGTGCAACTGACATTTCTAGCCACAAAAAAATATTAAGTACATTAACGTGCCGATCGTCACAATTGTCGACCTCAGATACTATAAATTGATTTTCCCTCCACATATATGCATATATACACAATAAAATTCATGTAATACTTAGGACACAAGTAGTTTACTTCCGCAAAGAATCTCTTATTTTTTTAAAAATCAAAAGGTAAGAAATTTTAAATTTAATTGAACAGAATCCTCGCAAAACATTCTATTACGCACACACACACATGATACTCAGTAATTTTAAACATTAATTATAACATCGTTTTTCATTAAGCTTTGTCGTGTCTGGAATCCAAAAGCTAATTGGCTTTGGTAATTAAGTAAATTCAGCGCGAAGCGTAAAATAAAAAGCAGATTTAATGAAATGAGCTGCGATGCAAGTGCCACGAGTGCAGCGTTGCGGCTAACAACGGACTAGATCGGACGAAGCCCAAGTCTCATACGGAAGACAGTGATCTGAGGGATTATACTTATGTGAATGTTTATTCTTATGTGAAATCAGTTTGTGCGGAAACAAAAATACGTAATGCTGGAAGTGGATAAAATTTTAGAGAAATGCGGCGATTTCAGTCGACTGCAGTTGCTAATGCTGCTTTTATTCAGTCTGATTAATCTGCTCTCAGCGATGCATTACTATTCCCAAACGATTATCAGTTTTGTGCCAAAGTATTGGTAAATATCACTATTTGGATCTCTGCTACATGACGTATACATAATTTATACCAATCACTCATACGCTCAGGTGCGCTGATAATTGGGATGCTAATACGGGACCACCACATACTTCTAGCTGCTTACCTTTGGGTAATAATACAACTTTAAAAACATGCAACAGCTACAACTATGAGCTGTACATGGGCTACAATAGTTTTACCAGCGAAATGAATTGGATATGCTATGAGGCATGGAAACTGACTCTGGGCCAGTCCATGTTCTTTGTGGGGTCCGTTGTCGGAACTCTGGTGTTGGGCTATATGGCTGACGTTGTGGGTCGTCTACCCATCCTTATTTTGGCCAATGTCATTGCAATGTTCGGCAACATTCTGACAATATTCGGCACGAATCTAACACTTTTTTGTATATATCGACTAATTGCTGGATTTGCCACAGACAGCAACTTCCTAATGATGTACATATTGGGTGAGTAAACAAAATAAACTAAACTTATACTAAACAAATTTGTCAAAAAATTTATTGACTTTTTGGAAATATTGATTCCTTGAAAACCGCTCGTATTCACTTTGATTCCGAATAAACCGCTCGGAATCATTTCGATTTCGTAAGCTTTACGTTTAACAATTCGATTTAGATAACAAGCAAATCAAAAAAAAATTTTGAAGACATGCTTTTATACGCTTTCTTGCATACATATGTAATCGATAGTTTAAAAAGGTTTATATAATAAAAAATAACATAAAAAAAAGTATGTCTCGGTCGGAGATCGAACCCATGACCTTCGGCCTGTGAAGCGGCAGTTTTCTCTCTATGCCACCAAAGCTCGTCAATTATGTAAGTCAATTTAGTAATTTAAGCAAAAGGGAAAACTGATTTTCGTGGTTTTTACATGATATTACTTATTTTATCGTGCCAAAAACTTTAAACATGTATTGTCATCTGAAACACATCTTTGGTGAAAAATTCAGAGCTCTAGCTAGTCGGGAACTTGGTGAAAATTTGCTTACAAGATTCCGGTACAAACATACAGACAGACAGACAGACAGACAGACAGACAGACAAGTCAAGTTAAATAAAAACATGTAAAAAAAAAAATGGGTTGCTTTGAATGCGAGTGCAAATTAAAACTACTTATGTGTGTTTTTATAACTTTTTAACTATTTTTCATTAAAGTTACATTCTACAAATGATCATTTTAAGATTTCATTCGCGCTCTTTAATGATTTATGCGATTTCATTCGGGCGAAACTTGATTGGTTCATGTTGAAGCTGAGAGCCGTTTGATGCAGTCGTTAGTGCAAACGTATTTGCAGGATAAGGTTGGAACACTTTTTCAAGTTGAGCAGAAAATGTGATAGCTCTTTCTTCATCGCTGCGTGCCCAGCCGCCTGTAAGATTTCTTATAGGCAGCATGGCAGCATTACTGTTTCTATCGGTGAACTAAGAGTTGAGTGAGCTCTATGCAGTGTAAGAAGTATAATTTAAATTGTTGAAGATCAAACCCACGGGCCTACTTTTGTATACTCAGTTGCCGACAACGAATTTCGTGTGCAGTATGTTTAAATGTAAAACAAAAATGCTTCAAGGCGGAAGAGAGATGGCCGCTTTTGAATTTAACCCTAAAACCGTAAATTGGGCACTCAGTGCCCTGAGCGGTTTTCAAGGCCGAATATCTCGTAGTGCAGGTGTCGAAACCATTCCTTTGGTATTGATAGCCTGTACTCTTGCCTACGTATATTCCAAAATTTCATAAAAATCCGCCCATATTTGGCAAAGTTATGAACGAAAACATGAAATATGCCCCTAAACCGTAAATACGGGCACTCAGTGCCCATACTTTTTTTCAGGTAGTTTGTATGAAAAATTTGTTTTTCAAACCCTAAATGATGCTTGTATAGGGTTTTTTTTGCTTGACACGTGTTACTTCTTCTTACTTCTTCTACCTGGACCTTTTTTTTTATACTCACAAGGGTAAAATGCTGTTTTATTTCAAAGTTTTGGTCAGTTTGATTTCAATTGTGGCAGCAGCAAGATAAAATTTTTAGTTTGTGGTAGTGAAAAAAATCAAAATGAATCAAGACGCGGAAAATCTAAACTAATATTTATACAACAAGGACAATTTGACTGAGGAAGAAGAAAGGCAGTTGGAAGAGTATTTGGGCCAGGACAACAATGGAATTGGTGGACGTAATTACAATTTATTATCAACGAATGAATCAAGTAGCGAAGAAAATATTATCCCAAGTGATGAAAGTGACAATGAGCCGCTTTCCAACATACGCTTTGGAGAGTACTTGGAACAAAACACTGAACTTTTGGAAGACACTGAATTAGAGGAACAACCTATACCAGTTGAGCCAAATCGTGGACATAAATATTCTAGCCAAGGTAGAAACAATAATACAGTTTGGTGGCAGCATACAGGCTGTTTGAAATATGCCATCCAGCTTGGATTACAAGAACAGCAGAAAAAAGGAAGACATTTATCAAAGAACTGCCAATGGATTTGGCTCTCAATCATCTGCGTTCAAAAACTAAAGTAAATTTTACAACAAAACTGGCAATGGACCTAATAGGATTAAAATATGACACCACTGTCCAACGGCGGCTCCCAACTATACAGGTAGTTTGCATATAAAATATAAAATATTTCGTTTTATTTATATATTTGTTTGTTTTTTTTTTTCAGACAAACCTACAAAAAAAGCGCTCCGTTTCATGCCAAAAAGAAAAAAAGGACAATAAAACAACTGCCCAGCGTGACCTTTGTTATTTGCCAATGTGTACCAAGCACTACATTAGGAGTTGTCAACCCTGCTATATTCGCAAATTCAATTATGAGTCGGATTCAGACAGCGACAGTAATAATAACCAGCCAACAACATCGACAGCAGCAAATAGCAGAAAACGCCGTAGAAATTCGCCACTAAATTTATAATTTTTAAGTTTTATTTTAAATAAATATTTTATAACATATATATTATGCATGATTTTTTTGTTCATTAGGCTTAGTTTTAACAATAAATAAAAAAAATAACATTTTATCTCAAACCACCGAAATAATAGTGTTTTTATTGAAAAAATGCATGCAAAAAGACGTTTTCCCATAAGAAAAGCATTGTGGGCACTCAGTGGCCATATTTACGGTTATGTGTTGTAAAACCTATTTACGGTTTGAAGGTTAAATAACTTTTTAATACTATGAGGAATAATACAGTTCAGTAAGGTTGTATTGATCCAAAAACTAAGTAAATTTAGTATTAATATATTTAATATTCTACAAGTTAAAACCAAAATTGTAAAGTTTTCATTGAATAATTCCTTATAATTTGTTCAAACTAAATTGACGCAACCAACTGCAGGGTTCTCTTATACCTTAATAAAAAGGGAAACGCCCAGGGGTTGGATGCATATCTTGTCAACAAATTTGGTGACTATCTAAAAAACTGTGGAAGATATGGAGATATACTGATTTTGAAAGGCTGGCGTTATGGGTGACGCTCTAGTTGTGAGAAGACTTACATTTATCGATTTTATCAATTTCCCAACCCAATTTTGGCAAAAAAAAAATATATATCTGCTAAGTTTCAAGTCTCTTGCTTTACGGGTGTCGAAAAAATATGCTTTCAGACAGACAGACAGACAAGCATAATGACAAGCAGACACCATGCCGGACATTGCACACAACTAAATTACTCTTAACCTTCGGTATCACAGTATAAAACAAGTGGAAACGTTGCAGTTGGACGCAACCGACTGCGGCATACTCGTTACCATTATTAAAACCTTTCAAAAAGAAGCCTGATTGCAAAGGGGTACGGATGCGGCAGGGGTGTACGCTGCCTTAAAGATTTTCCGATGCAGATGGGGATGCCACCAGCTATCTTCCTTCCAAATTTGGCGACTTTAGCTCAAAGTTTGTAAAAGGTTGGGAAAGGAGGGCTGGGGTGGTATGGGTCGGCGTGGCATCCAAATTTTTGCGCAGATCTATGTGGAATGTCAATTGCTATCTTCATACCAAATTTTGAGACTCTAGGTCAGATCTTGTAAAAGGTGTGGAAAGGGGGGCTGGGGGTGGTATGGGTGGGCGTGGCATTCAATTTTTGATGGAGAACCATGTGGGATGTCAATTGCTACCATCATACCAAATTTGGTGACTCTAGCTCAAAGTTTGTATAAGGTGTGGAAAGGGGGGCGGAAGGGTTGGGCTTGGCTCCAAAACTTGTATGCAGATTTTTGGGGGTCGTTGCCAGCTATCTTCCCACCAAATTTGGTGGCTCTAGCTCCTCTACTCTGGAAGATACACGCATTCCCACTTTTGACGAAGCGTTGGGGCGGATGGGGGCGGCTAGGGCAGTATTGGTGGGCGTGGTATCCAAACTTTTGATGCAGTTTTTGAAGGGTCATCAACACCTATCTTGGCACCAAATTTGATGGCTATGGCTCAAAAACTGTGGGAGATATAGGCTTTTTATACCTTAAATTGCAAGGGGCTGGGGACGGAATGGGTGGGCGTGGCTTCAAAATTTTTGATGTAGTTTTGGGGGTTGCTTGTAGCTATCTTCCCACCAAATTTGGTAGTTCTAGCTGTAAGGATGTGAGAAATATGTGGATTTATCGGTTTTGAGCTATCGAATTTATCGATTTGTCAGCCCCCCAGTTATCGTAGGACCCCATCTTGACACTTTAATTTACTATCCCATAGATAAAGAGAATTGGAAAGTTTCAAGTCTCTAGCTTGAAGGGTGTGGAAAAAACTTGCACACATACAGACGGACGGACGGACGTACACCATGACGGACATTGCACAAACTCAATATACTCTTTACTTTAATCTCAAACGTTTTGTACTTACTTTTAGGAAAACCAAAGAATTAAAAATGGTTGATTAACATTATTATTTAAAGTGGGCACATTGTCAAATTGAAAATAAAAAGTAGTTATTATTGATATCGTTTTCAATCGATATTTTGTTACGGTTACAACAACAAAATTTCCGACCCCCCCTGATAAAATTTCGAAAGATTTTCCTGTTCTCCCTCCCTCCCTCTCCCAATCTCTTTTTTTATATGTGTTTTTGGCTGTAAAATCTATTGGAATTAAAAAATATAAAAAAAAAACAATTGGTTCTCTCACTTCTAACAAAGACTATCAAAGACTAGTATACAATTGTAATTTGAGAATATTGCTTAATTTAACTTTACTTTCACAAAATTTACATGGTTTTCTATCGAAAAAAAATTACATGACATTTGTTAAACGTAATTTTTGGACCACCCCTTATTATAATCTAATGATTCTTGCGTCTAGCTTCTAAAAGATTTGTATTTCGATCGGAATCGGATCGGATCAAGGCGTTTTATAAATCATCATATAAAACGTAATCCAGAAAATTTCTTAGGATAAACTAATTTTTTTAATTAAACAATGCCTGTACAATATAACTAGCGTCAAGGGAAGGAAAGCGTCTTACAGTTATTGGATACAAGGGCTTCCTTTATGCAGCAAAACTATCTCTCATTTACGTAAGTCACAAATACAGAAACTTTTGCGCAAAGCGCTTATGTGTATAAGTGAGCTATGAATGCAAGCCGTCACACACACACACACATTCTCACAAATCGAAACCGAAATCGCTTTGGTTTATTGGTTTATTTGTTTGTTTAAGCTTTGCACGAATTGTGCTCAGCTCCTCCATCTTTAATCGACAAACATTTGAACAAATGTTGCATAGTGTAGCCGCTACACATTTTTTTATAAACTTAAATTTCTTCCTTAATGGGAAACGAGAAATTTTTTTAAAATTTAAGAAGGCAGCTCAGAAAAGTAATTTTACATAACATAATAATAACTTAATTTGCATAATCGTTTCGGAATCGAAAGGAGTCCTATCGGTTTACTCGGAATCGAAAAGTAGAACAGGCCTTATTTAAATATATGTATATAATTGTTTTGCTTTGCAGTTATGGAATACTTGCGACCCACGCTGCGAACTATTGGCCTGAGTATTTGTATTGGCATATTTTACTGCTTGGGCTCGATGGGGGCACCTTGGATAGCTGTGTTTATGGGTAGCTGGCGTGGCTTTCTGCTCGTCACATCACTGCCATTTGTTTTGGTACCGTTGTTTTATTTCATTGTGCCGGAGAGCGTGCAATGGCTAACCTCTAAACAGAAATATGATCGTGCTGTGGAAAATTTACGGCTTGTGGCTAAGATCAATGGGCGCCATATTGATGAGGATGTCTATGCCCAATTCGTTGAGGAATGCAAAGTAAGTCAGCAGAATACGAAGGCAACACCAAATCTGCTGGATCTCTTTAACACGCCTCGCCTACGTCGCAATACTCTCATATTGTTTTTTAAATCGTGAGTAGGCAGACAAAATAGTCTGAATGCTTAACTTAACCTTCCACCCACACCCACAGAATGGTCATTACCCTCTGCTATGATGCTGTCTCGCGCAATGTGCAGGGCCTTGGCCTTTCGCCATTCGTTATGTTTTCGCTAAGCGCAACCACAATTCTGCCCGCCTGCCTGCTACTCATTGCTCTACAAGATCGTATCGGACGCAAGGCAATGGCATCCATGTCATTGCTGCTCAGTGGCATTTTTATTTCAGTGACGGGCGTTGTGCTTTATGCCGCTGCTTCAGACACTGCTCGAAGTAAGTTAAAGCCAAATGTGTAAATGCTTTTAATGCAAAATTTAAATAAATCAAATATTAATAGTACTTACTTATTTAACTGTTCTAGCACAAATTGATCTAACCTGCTATAAACAGCTCTAAGAAAAGACTCATATTAGTTGAACACAATCATTTTGAGTTCGGAATAAAATAGAAAAACCCAACGTCATTTCATAACTTTATATCAAAGCGCTTATAGCAATGTCCGAATACTTTAAATTTTATTCTAACATAGTGATTTTGTGTAAATGTAGTAATAATAATAATAAATTGAGGTATTCTTGCTACAAAGAGGAAGGCACTGCAACCAATTGGTTGCTCCGCTTCCCTTATGAAAGTGAACAGATCCATTGTCGAGGCATGCCTGATTGCAGTTGTGAGAAGCTCGTTATGCAGGTGCCACTTTTTTGGCTGGACGTTCACATAGAATGTGCTTTGTTCTCTCGTCATCTTCTTTACAAAACCTGCACTCTACGTTTAAAGACAGGCACATTATTTAAAAGTGGTATTTCACAGCTTGGTGATAAATTTGATGGGCGACCAGTAGTTCTAAGTCCGTCCTATAGCATCCAACAGTTTTCATGTCTAAAGATGGATGAATCAGATCTAATAATTGAAGTTGCCAACCTACCAACCAATTTAAATAAAATATAATTAAAATAATTAAATTAAAACAAGTGCCGCATAGTTAATTTTGGCTATGCCAAGACTATGATAGCCTTCACACTTTTGAAGCAAATGAGCTATATGTAGGTACTTGAAAGTGCACGACAGCAACAACAATTGATTGATGTGGTTAATTTGTATGGTGGCTATGTTGTCGAATAATGCTCCGATCGGGATGAAATTTCATAGTGAACAAACCCGACATGATCTAAGCAATCTGTGAAAGTTTCATCAAGATCGGTTCAGCAGTTTGGCCGGAAATCGTGTTGAAACAGACAGACGGACAGACGGACACGCGGATATCACTTCCTGAGCTCGTCCTGATCATTTTGATATATAGTTTATGGGGTCTCCCATTATTCCTTTAAGGCGTTACAGAGTCATGACAAACTCAATAAACCCTGTTTTACATGTGTGAAGAGTACTATTAAATTATAAAATTATAAAGGTAAAACCAAATTAAAAAGTTAACACAAATGTCTAGGAAATTCAACAAGAAAATAAGTTTGTTGCGTGGATTGTGAAAAACCCAGATAACCCAGATAAAATGCAGACACAGGCCTTAAATGGTTTTGTGAGAGCTGCAATGTAGTGGAGAAGGAAACTTCCCAATGCATTAGGCAGACTCATGAAGGTTTCAAGTCTATGCATATTGCCTTCAACAATCTGCATACGGCATTTAAAGAGCTTGAGAATAATTTTAAAAATGGCAAGACGATCACTGAATCTCCGAAGCGTAAAAAGACTTCAGGTCCTTACCCGCCTTGTGTTCCATAAGGGGGATGGTGTTCTTATTGCTGTTGACTCTTGTTTTTCCTCTGAACAGAATTATTCCCATGATCTTCCGGATAGAGAGTTTTTGTGTGTTAAAATATTACTTACGGCCGTTCACTTTATGTTAATTGTTCTTATATTCCTCCTCATTCTGATGTTAACATTTCCTCATCCCATCAGAGTGCCCTACAACTTGTTTCGTCATTGACAGATATGGAAAATCTGATAGTGGTTGGTGATTTTGCTTCTTCGGCGGCATTACCAGTCACTTCTGATGATTTTATCGATGCTCTACTAGAGTTGGGTCTTTCGCAAGTTAGCAGAGTGCATAATTGTTGTGGTAGAATGTTGGATTTAATATTTTTGTCGGATACTGATTGCAGTAATGTTTGTAGAGTACCCCTTCTGGTGCTTCCGGAAGATACCTACCATCCAACCTTAGAATTATCCTTTGAAATTCTTAGCCCTAGTTCATTATCTAATAATACTTTAAAAACCCGTTGTTTTCGTTAAAACTAACTTTACTAAATTAAATTATCTTCTTCAACATAATAATTGGTCTCACCTTTATTCTTATAGTGATATAGAAACTGCCATTGACAAATTTAGTAGGACCTTGAATTCGCTTTTGGATATCTGTTTGGTTTACGGGGGAGCTAAAGAAATTGAAAAACGTGAAGACAAGATCTTATAAAAATTTGAAAACTCGGACACTACTATAGATTTATCTTCGTATATTATATGCAAAGTCTTATTTTATTTCTGTTAACACATCTTTTTTTATTATTAATTATATTAATCGTTGTAGATTAAACTTTTCCCGTGATCCTAAGCAGTTTTATTAATTTGTTAACTCAAACGTAAGTCTTCAGGCTTAGCTTCTTCAGTATACCTCGGTAATACGAAAACAAGTTCTGATCAGGCAGTGGCCGATGTATTTGCTGAGTATTTTCAATCGGTATACTCATCGAGTTTATATATCTCCAGTAATTCCTATCCTTTTCAAGTTTAAACGTCAAATTAAATTAATGTCCCAGTTATAACTGAGTGTTCGCTCCTAATTGACCTTAACTCTATTAAGCCCCGCTACTTGCCTGGTCCTGATAGAATTCCAGGTTGTATACTTAGATACTCTGCGGACAAACAACACAAAATGCGGGGGGCTCGGGGCGAAATGGGTGGACGTGGCTCCAAAATTTTTGATGCAGTTTTTTGGGGATTGCTAGAAGGTATATTCTCACAAAATTTGCTTGTTCTAGCTGTAAGGATGTGCGAAATATGTGGATTTATCGGTTTTGAGCTAACGAATTTATCGATTTGAAACCCCCCAGTTATCGTAGAACCCCAATCTTGACACTTTGATTTACTATTTCATAGATAAAGATAATTTGAAAGTTTCAAGTCTCTAGCTTGAAGGGTGTGGAAAAATATTCCACACATACGGACGGACAGCCACGCCCACCCATTCCGCCCCAAGCCCTCCCCGCATTTTGAAATCAGAAAATCCTATATCTCCAACGGTTTTGGAGTTACAGCCACCAAATTTGGTGTAAAGATTGGTGATGAAGTGTACGTAACGAAAAACTGCATCAAAACTTTGGATGCTACGCCCACCCAAACTGTCCTAGGCCTCCTCAGTTGCCGCAAGGATTCGTTAAAAACGGGAATGCGTGTATCTTTCATAGTGTTTGAGCTAGGGTCAACTATGTTTGTAGGCAGATATCTGGTAACAACCCCCCAAAAATCTGCATCAAAAATTTGGATGCCACGACATCCATACCACCCCCAGACCCCTTTCCCATCACCTTTTACAAACTTTGAGATAGAGTCACAAAATTTGGAAGGAATATATATCTTTATCTGCATCAGACAATTTGAAACAGCCTACACCCCTACCGCATCCGTACCCCTTTGCATTTAGTCCTCTTTTTACCGGTTTAAATACAGGTATCGAGTCGGTTGCGTCCGACTGCAACGTTTCCACTTGTTTATAGTTAAATTTACTCGGTTTCGTTGTTCAAACCCGCATAGTATAACAAAATATTTTCATAGTTGATTTTCGGGGGTTTTTTTTTCTGTGTGTAGTAATTTCTTATATAATATTTTTTATTTTGTCAAATCGATCCTCCCATGCATTTTTTTTTATTAATTTTTTTTATAAATTTTAACAACACAAATCAAAATTTAAATTACAAGCATTAGACATTTGTAAAATTTAAGTGAGCTGTTCTCCCAGACCTTCAGACCTGCGTAGTACTTGAAACATATACTATGTGGATGGCGCTGACTTGAAGCTTTGAAACCATCTTTGGCAATCAAAACAAAAACATTTTTCACAAATATTACAAGTTATAGAGATAGAGACCCACTATTTAAGGCATTGTTTATTTGAAAATCCCAAAAATACTATTATATCAACAATGTATCCATAACATTAGCTAACCTTTTAGTAAACATTTGTTTCATCCACAGCAACAACATTACTAGTGACGCTTTCTGTAATTGGTCGCTTCGGAGTCACGGTAGCATACAATTCGAGTGCTCAGTACGCAACGGAGCTGATTCCCACCTGTGTGCGTGGTCAGGGAGTTGCCGCTGTTCATGTAATGGGCTATGCATTCACATTCTTCAGCCCTTACATTTTGTACACACGAACGATTTTTTCACCCCTGCCGGAACTCATTTTGGGCGTGCTTTCCCTGCTGGGTGCGTGTCTGTGCCTACTGCTGCCGGAGACGCTGCAACGCACGCTGCCCGCTTCATTAGAGGATGGCGAGACCTTTGGCATGAACGAGCACTGGTACAACTTTAGCTTCATGGAGAAACGCACGCAGTCGACAACGAGGTTGGCTTCGGGACGCAATCAGTCACTTTCCACTTTGAATGATTCCTCCGTGTATTTTTAGGACCGGGCAACATACACTCTTTCTGCATAATGGTTATTGCAAGTGTCTAAATGTTAGCATACTTTTAAGCTCTAAACTAAATTTAATTTAATCAGTTAACTGATTTCCTTATTTTTTTTTTCCTTTTAATTTTTTTGTTATTAAAATTTTAAGCAACTTAAAATAATATAACTGCTTAGCATTTCCCAAAAATTTCAGGTCATTTAAGCATTTTATAACAGCATTATATAACAAATCCACCAATAATGCGTGCAAAGCAGGATATTCGTAATAAAAGCATATATAATATGTTGATGTTACAGTATTTATTTGAACAAGTTTTGTTAAAAAAAAAAAAAACAATTGCATTTTATTAAAACTCTTTTCCTACCCAACAAATATTTTATTTAAGTGTTACTTGGCAAATCAGGTCAAATTTAAACATTTTAATAAATTAGTGAACATGTTGCAATCGGAAGCTGCTGATTGAGGTATTCTCTGATGCCTGTATCAAAACGGTGGTTAGAAGTCTGCTTTCAAAGATAGTTTTATGCACATTTTAGAGGACATTGCTAGCTAACTCGCTACGAAAATTTATAATGGGTGGGTGTCGAAAAAAGTTGCGTTCATATTGACGGACAGACACGTTAAATATATGCCAATCATGATAAGAAAATATTTTTAGAAGTCTATAGTCTCTGGCTTCAATTGTGTCAGTTCAGTCAAACAGACAGACTGTCAAAAGACAGCTTCTACCTGTATCAGAGTATATAAATTATTGACTAAACCAGTTGAACTAAACCAGTTAGCTTCTATTTAACTGTTATTGAATTCCCGTTTTTTTTTTTTTTTTAATTAATTTGATTGATAAACTAAATAAAATATTCGACTAACATATACCCTATCATTGTGAATAAAGGTTATTGAGAGCACCCTTAAATACATATTTTTATCTCAGTGTATCTATACACCTCAACGTGTCTTATCCATTCACTTATATACATAATACAAACATGCCGAGTGATAAAAAGTTTAGCTTCTATCAATTAAACCAGATTTTTGTTGTGCTGCTGTTGTACAAAATACTTCTTAGCTTTCAAAATAAAAGATGATCATGAAGCGTGTGATACATAAGACAACATGTATTCATATTAATTTGTGTGAGTTTTAGTGTTATGTAGACATATATGAATATTTGCAGCCGTTCATTTTTTGGCAAACGCTTGGCGACCTACGAGCTATGTATACGTTGGGGACCACAAAAGTACAAGCTACCGATAATAAAAGACAATCCGAGAATTTTTTCGCAAAATGGACTTCGAAAGTGTGTTGGAGAAATGTGGCAGCTTTGGGCGATATCAGTTCGTATTGCTGGCGCTCTATAGCTATACGAACATATTGTCGTCGTTTCACTACTTTTCGCAGACCATCATAAGTTTCACGCCGCCGCATTCGTAACATCCTTAATCCATTTACAGTTACAACAATTGAAACATTTCTGTCTTTTTATAGATGCATGGCCGATGTTCCAGAATATGTTGAAGCGAACTTAAACATCTCATCCTATGGTCGCTGCAGCTATATAGAATGGGATCCGGTGCTTTTAAGAGATCAAAACACCAAATGTCAGTCTTGGCAATTTGAACGGGAAAGTGGCTACGAGAGCATTACAACTGAGGTAAGCAAAGCCCTTAAAGTAAAGGCAACATATTACAAACTTACACTCGCCTCCCCAAATATTGTGAACAGCTCGAATGGGTCTGCGATGATGCCTACAAATTGGCCGTGGGTCAATCATTTTTCTTCGTGGGCTCGGTTTTGGGCACCATATTCTTTGGGTATCTGGCAGATCGTATTGGCCGTCTCAAAGCCTGCATGCTGACCACATTAACAGGTGCTTGTGGCGATTTTATAACCTCCTTTGTGCACTCGTTGCCATTTTTCTCTGCGGGCCGTTTTATAGCGGGTCTATCCACAGATACGCAGTACTTTTTAATGTACATTTTGGGTAAGTCGGATTTAAGTTTACATTCTCATACAATAATAGAATTTATTTTTGCTACTTACTGTTTGTATTGCTGTGCAGTTTTTGAGTACCTCAGTCCCAAACGTCGCACATTGGGTCTCAACATAGTATGGGGCGTATTCTTTTGCTTTGGATTGACGGTGTCACCTTGGATAGCCATTTGGGTGGGCAGCTGGCGCCATTATTTGTGGGCTGCCTCATTGCCAGCACTAGGCGTACTCTGCTATCCTTGCCTGCTTTTTGAGAGCGCCGAGTGGCTTTTAACCAAACGACAGTTTGAAAGGGCGGCCGAATGTTTGCGTCGCATTGCCAAGTTCAATGGACGCCAGGTTGATAAGTATGTTTTCGATGAGTTTATCAAGTACTACAACGAGAAGATGAACGAGCAGCAAAAAGAAACATCCGATACATTTATGGGCATGCTGAGGACTCCACGATTGCGCAAATTTACAATCATAATGTTCATAAAATCGTAAGTTTCACAGTATATGTACTTTCTATATAGTAACTTGAAAAATCAAGGTATAACTAATTGCCTTGCTTTTTATCCAGAATGATTATCACATTGGCCTTTGATACACTCAGTCGGAATATGGAAGGATTGGGCACCTCACCCTTCATGCTCTTCTCTTATACGAGCTTAGCTACCTTGCCTGCCGGCCTTACCATTATCGTCTTCCAGAACTACATTGGTCGCAAGGGCATGGCCTGTGCATCCCTATTTCTTGGTGCGGTCATTACAGCCGTATCTGGTTACTTGGTAGCGAGTTTGGATCCAACAAAGCATTCACTCATCTTGGCCCTAATGGTGGGTCTGGGAAGATATGGTGGCATTGTCGCCTATGATGCAGAGGCTCAATATGCTGCCGAAATAATACCCACAAGTGTGCGTGGCAGGGGCATGTGCAATATACATGTTGCAGGCTATGCATTCGGGTTCTTCAGCTCATATATTATATTTCTGGGAACCTACTACAAGCCGCTGCCGTCACTTTTCATTAGCTTTCTTATGTTTATTGGTGCGGCATTGTGTCTGACGTTGCCGGAAACGGTGAAAAAGTGAGTTTCAAAACGCTGTTAATTATTACAAATTTCTTATTTGGTTTTGCAACTTTTAGGAAGCTGCCCCAAACATTGGCGGATGGTGAGGTTTTCGGTTTGGGCGAAAAGTGGTATTACTTCCCGTGTTTTAGCCAAAAGAGGAAACTGACCGAGGAGAATGTTATGACTGTTGCGTCCATAGAGAATAATTTTCAAGCAATTGTAGCTGAAAAGCTTTACAAATAAAGTTATTTAATTAATTGTACTATTTACATGACAATATCAATTCTCATTCAACAACTTTTAGGCCCACTTCTTTTCCTAGTCTAGCTTTTGATGGCTTTATACTGCTTTTATGGCATAATTACCGCCATTCAAGTTTTATAGGCAATAAATGCATAAATCTTAACGATTATAATCCAAAGAACATAAGCAAACCTTAAATACAAATAATCGGAGAGTAGCAAAATTATTTATTATTATCACGGCGATGGTTCCGGATCTTTTATAATCGTTCTTAACAAATGTCTGACAACAAAAAGGGTATGAGGAGAGAACAAGTTTGTGTGTGAGCTTTATAATTAAACGTTATTTCGCAAATGTCAATACAGTTGTAATCTACACCTAACACACGAATGCACATACTTGCATGCATTTGTTTATATGTAAGTATTAACGCTTCGAATCACTACCACAAAGGTGCCAGACCTGGCGGTAATTCGTATGAAATGTTTGCTGTGTAGGTGTGACTTAAAGTAACTGCCGCGACTAACTCCGGTAAATAAAATAAAAGTTTAGGCTAGTAGCTACAAGAACAAGTCTGTCGCTTGATCGGCCGAGTTAAATGCCTGATAAACGAAACCCTCGAAATTACGCATTATAAAACGATCCCCGCTGAAATTGCTTATGCACACCAAACATAGTGCAAATGATTGCAAATACTTTTGAAATGCTTATTTAATTACGTTTAAATTGCATAAAAAGTAATTAAAATCAAACCGGGTCTAGGGGCACATGGGATGTGTCTGGCATAATGGTTGATGCAGTTTTTCGAGGAACGCCAGTTGCAATATTTTTACAAAACTCTAACTCCAGCTGTGAGGATGAAAAAAACAAATAGTTTTATCGACTTTCAGTTATCGAGCTTATCAATTTCGCAGCCCTCAGTGGGCATTGCACCCTAAGCTTGAAACTCTGTCGAACGAACACGTGAATCTCTAGTCCGAAGGGTGTCAAAAATAAGTTGCGTATAGCACATAACAAATATACTCTTTAACTTCGGAATTAGATTACAAAAATTAATTACAAAGTTTCAAAATGTTGAGTATTTATACTCGATACCGAAGGTAACTAGTATATTGGTTTTGTGCAATGTCCGTCATGGTGTCTGTCCGTCTGTCCGTCTGTCCGTCTGTCCGTCCGTATGTATGCAAGTTTTTTCCACACCCTTCAAGCTAGAGACTTGAAACTTTCCAATTCTCTTTATCTATGGGATAGTAAATTAAAGTGTCAACATGGGGGTTCTACGATAACTGGGGGGCTGGCAAATCGATAAATTCGATAACTCAAAACCGATAAATCCACATATTTCGCACATCCTTACAGCTAGAACTACCAAATTTGGTAAGAAGATAGCTACTAGCAACCCCCAAAAAACTGCATCAATAATTTTGGAGCCACGCCCCCCCATTCCGCCCCCAGCCCCCCCGAATTTTAAAGTCAAAAAAGCATATATCTCCCTCAGTTTTTGAGCTATAGCCACCAAATTTGGTGCCAAGATAGGTGATGATGACCCCCTAAAAACTGCATCAAAAGTTTGGATGCCACGCCCACCGACACTGCCCTAGCTACCCCCATCCACCCCAACGCTTCGTCAAAAACGGGAATGCGTGTATCTTCCAGAGTTGTGGAGCTAGAGCTTCCAAATTTGGTGGGAAGATAGCTAGTAGCGATCCCCAAAAAACTGCATCAAAGTTTTGGAGCCGCGCCCACCCATTCCGCCCCCAGCCCCCCCGCATTTTGAAATCAGAAATGGCTATATCTCCCAAAGTTTTTGAGCTAGAGCCACCAAATTTGGTGCCAAGATAGGTGATGATGACCCCCTAAAAACTGCATCAAAAGTTTGGATGCCACGCCCACCGATCCTACCCTAGCCGCCCCCATCCACCCCAACGCTTCGTCAAAAACGGGAATGCGTGTATCTTCCAGAGTTGTGGAGCTAGAGCCACCAAATTTGGTGGGAAGATAGCTAGTAGCGATCCCCAAAAATCTGCATCAAAGTTTTGGAGCCAAGCCCACCCATTCCGCCCCCCTTTCCCCACCATTTACAAACTTTCAGCTAGAGTCACCAAATTTGGTATGAAGATAGCAATTGACATTCCACAAAGATCTGCATCAAAAATTTGGATGCCATGCCTACCCATAACGCCCCCAGCCCCCCCCCCCTTTTCTCACTTTTTACAAACTTCGAGCTAGAGTCACCAAATTTGGTATGAAGGTAGCATTTGACATCCCACATGGATCGGAAGCAAAAATTTGAATGCCACGCCCACCCATACCGCCCCAAGCCCCATAGCCCCCTTCACCACCTTTTACATGCTTCGAACTAGAGTCACCAAATTTGGTATGAAGGTAGCAATTGACATTCCACAAGGATCTGCACCAAAAATTTGAATGCCACGCCCAACCATACCGCCCCCAGTCCCCCTTTCCTCACTTTTACAAACTTTGAGCTAGAGTCACCAAATTTGGTATGAAGATAGCAATTGACATCCCACATGGATGGGCATCAAAATTTTTAATACTGGTATCGAGTATACCGCAGTCGGTTGCGTCCGACTGCAACGTTTCCACTTGTTTTATATTATCTCTTGTTTTCAAAATATGTACAGGTGTTTTTTGAATGTATTTTTCTATTTGTTGAACAAATTCGCACAAAATGCAATCAACTTTTATAAGGATATAACATAGACAAACTTTTTTGACTTACGTATTTCTACTTACTTTCATGTTTTTGGCATTTCAATCCGATACCTTAAAGCTGAAATTTGAAAAAAGAAGTGCAATCTAAACATGTTTTGTACAGTTTAAAGTACAGCTATGCATATTTTTTGTGTTTATATCGAACCCTTCCACTTTTTTACTAAAAATGTGGCTAACGTGCAAATTAAGAAAGATCAAAAATATCTAACAAATCAACATATGGTTTGAATTCAATAAATTTCTTTATTGATAAATGAAACGTGTGCGAACATGACATTCAAGCAAAAAGTAGTAGCTTGTAGGAGCAGTCATTAGCTAGACATAAATTAAACAATTTTAAAGTAGCACAAGCACAAAAAAAAATCTTGCCATACCACTACGTATGAATAGTGGTTTCGGGCTCGTAAAGTTTCCATTTAAAATTCAAACACTGTGTTTGCGTAAAGTCTCAAAGTATTAGAACACAAACCAGAGATAGCCAAAACTCAAACTTTGCCACTGATTTCTCACCTTAATCTCTGGGAGACGCCTTACGACAATTACAGTGTATATGGCGGCTGTACCCAAATCCTAGCGTCTGCATACATACATACAAAGCCCATAGACCGCCGCAACAACACGTGGCATTCAGCTTTAGTCATGAGTATGTTTTAGACTTCTGCAAGCGTACATTCATTTGACGCATCAAAGTAATGTGCACTTATATTTTGGTGTGGTGTGCGTGGAATGAAATGAAATGCATAAGAAACACATTAAAATGTATACCGAAAAGGAATAAGTGGAGCAACATTTTATCAGCTCCGGCAAAGCGCGGCATCTGAAAGGGGATTTTCAGTCGCGAAAAATTTAAATTGTATCAGAAAAACGCTATAAAAGTGAACAACAAGATGATATGGTAAATAAAATCATGTTTTTGCATTTGAATATAGGTAATATTGACGTTAATTTGTTAGAAGCTTAGATGTTAAGTTATTATTAATGAAAATATATGCACAAACATTATGTATTATGTTTTTTAGGTATTATAAAATAAGGACAATAATTAAAAAAAAACTATTAAGATAGTTACATTGGAAGACATTTAATGAAATGAATACATACAAATAACACAACAGGTGTCATTAAGTTTTAATAAAGAAATTTTATGCCAACTCTTGATTTGTTTTTAACTAAAAGCTAACTACAGTTAGCCGGCGCACCCAATCGGGCTGAATCGAAAGAAACCAAGGACACAAAGAAGTTCCTGGCTTACCCCGTATACCTTAATTAAAAATATACAACTAAATAAAAAATAAAATAAATTTCTTTTATTTTCATGCAACTTATGTAATTTGAAAAATTGTTTTTATTTTTTATTATTTTCAAATAATTTACTTTTTTAATGAAAAATTAGATATTTAAACGAACAAAATTATTTTTAATTTTTGCCATTTGAATATTATTACATTGGGTTTTTATTAGACCTCAGCAGCAAGCAACAGTGAATAAAAACATTGAATACCATAGTACATATAGAACGTCTGTGTGTTTAGGGTAACGCTGTACCTGCTTTGCACACTGTTAATACACAAGAAAATTTTAAGATACAGCGTTTGCACAGCGACGCTTTGCAAAGCATACGTTGGAGTAGGAACATTGCTGTTTCAATATCAATGATTGCATAAAAGTTGGCATTCACTTTACCACTACACTAAAAAACGTGCATATTGTTTCAGCACAAATGTTTCATTTGCCGGTTTGATTCCATTCATGCATGTATGAATGTACATATGTATTGTTGACCATCAATGTAATATAGTGCATATTTTTTCACACTCACAAACACACAATTCTAATTTTTATATATGTATATATTTATGTACATTTGGTGTACTTGTAGTTACTTACCTTTTAACTTTATTTATACATATTTATATCAAAATTTGACGTTCACTTCACTTAAACAACATTCACCTTAATACAGATGTAAATGTTTGTCTTTCATTGGCGGCGGTTGTGTTTTTAAGTGCGCTTATTAATTTATTATTTTTTTACATGCTTTTATTTAACTTGACTTGTCTGTCTGTCTGTCTGTTTGTTTGTACTGGATTCTTGTAATCAAATTTTCACCAAGTTCCCGACTAGCTAGAGCTCTGAAATTTTCACCAATATGTGTTTCAGATGACAATAGATGTTTTTAAAGTTTTTGGCACGATAAAATATTTAACACCATGCCAAAACCACGAAAACCTGTTTTCCCTTTTGTCGACGAGGTTTGGTGGTATAGAGAGAAGACTGCCGCTTCATAGGCCAAAGATCATGGGTTCGATATCCGACCGAAATTTTCCTTTTTTTATGTTTTTTTTTTTTTTACAAACTTTATTAAACTAACGGTTACATATGTATGCAAGAAAGCGTATAAAAGCATGTCTTCAAAATTTTTTTTGATTACCTTGTTTGTGTTTGTGAACGGAGTTTTACTTAGTTTTTTTGATAAACAATACTAACAATGATCGCAGTATACGTTGTATAAATTCACGTGTACGGATTAAAATTTAGCTGAAAATTATTGATTATACCCTTCACAGGGTATATTGACTTTGTCATGAATCTGTAACGCCTTAAAGGAATGATGGGAGACCCAATAAACTATGCATCAAAATGATCAGGACGAGCTCAGGAATTGATTTCCGTCTGTCCGTCCGTCTGTCCGTCTGTCCTTCTGTCCGTCTGTCTGTTTCAACACGATTTCCGACCAAACTGCTGAACCGATCTTAATGAAACTTTCACAGATTGCTTAGATCATGTCGGGTTTGTTCACTATGAAATTTCATTTCGATCGGAGCATTCTACGACATAGCCACCATATAAATTTACCATATCGTACTATCAATTGTTGTCTCTGTCGTGCGCTTTCAAGTACCTACATGTCAATATGTTGTTTTTGTCGAAAACGAACAAGTAAATGACGCTCAAGAGTGAAAATATTAGCGAAAAATTACCAACAACTGCACAGAAACATAAGAGGGGGGAGTATTGATTTGGCTCTGTGAAGGGTATCATAGTCTTGGCATAGCCAAAATTAACTATGCGCCACTATGTTTTTAAGTTGAAGTTGAACTGACGCAGCAATGCTTAAAAATATAGAAAAAGACATACATACATACACATGTACTTATATTTGCTCTCACTCTTTTGTCCGCTCTCTACCGACGTAATTGCAGTTGTATCTGCTCACGCTCTCTCGCTTACGCGCTCTCTTTATTTTCATCGTGCTCATTGCATTGAAACATTAATACATACATTCTTGCACTCTACATTATTTTTTTCAGCATTTAAATTTGCTTATTACATTGTTTACATTTTCAAAATGTTTGTCTGCTGCAGCAAGAACCAACCAAGGCTTTACCTAATGTAGATTGTGTGACAACGCGATCCATATGAAATGTGCTGGCTTTACTGCCAAAATAAGGGACTGCTTAGTTGCAGACTCTGTCCTAAAATGGTATTGTGAGTCCTGCAATCAGGTAGAGAAGGAAACTTCTCAATTCATAAGGCAGATTCACCTAAGTTCTGTAAACAAAGCTTTTAGTAATTTGTATACATCTTTCAAAGAGCTTGAGGCAATTCTTAAAAACGGCAAGATTATGACTGAATCTCCGAAGCGCAATAAGACTTGGGGTCCTTTTTCGCCTAGAGTCCCAACGGTCTTGCCAACTAAACCACTTCTGGTGCCTAGCAATAATCAAACAATTGGTCCTATTGCTGGCCCATTAATGGTATTTAACTCGCCGGCTAGAAATCCTAGTAATAAATTAACCACCGTTCACTCTCTACCAGCTAACAATCCTTTACTTGAGCCCTCCGATTCGACAGCTTGTGTGCCTAGAAATCCTACTGTAGGTACAGCCGGGCTCCCAAGCCTCTGTTGTTGTGCCTCTCAATAAATTTATATTTGTGTCTAGGCTAGCATCCGAAACTTCGTCGGATGATGTTATTTTATGTTAAAAGTAAAATCTTATTATTATTGAGAAGTTTAATTTTAAAGACGCCCGAAGCGGGGTCGCGACATATCTCCGACGACTTATCTCCGCCGTTTTACAAACGACAAATCTCCGAGCGGAGATACGTCGTTTCTTAGCGTCATATCTCCGCACGGAGATATGTCGCTACAAAACGCAAAAGCTTTGGCCGCCGCAGGTTGTTGTGAAGGAGTATGTGAATAGGCGATTTAATAATAATAATGGTATTAGGATTAGTAGTGCACCGCCTGTTAGCCACCCTGTTACCTCCACCTCGGTGACAAAAAACTAACAAAACAACTTAGTTTGGCCTATCAGAATGTAAGAGACCTTAACTTTAAACTTGCTTAATTATTTTTTGATTCACATATAGTTGCACTACCGGAAACCTGGTTAAAACCCGTGATTTCGGATTATTCCGTTTTTCCCATTAAGTATAACTTGTACAGATGCGATCGCGAAGGGGTGGTATTCTCATTGCTGTTGACTCTTGTATTCCCTCTGAACAGATTAATTTTCAAGATGCTCAAGATTTTTCAGACAAAGAGTTTATATGTATTAAATTATTACTTAACGGCCATTCACTGTATATAACTTGCTCCATATTTCTCCTCTTTCTGATAATAGCATATACTCGTCCCATCTGAATGCCCTGCAACTTGTTTCGTCTTTATTGACAGATATGGATCATCTTATATAGTGGCTTGTGATTTTAATCTGCCACATGTTGTATGGCCTGTGAATGACACATCTTCGGCGGCATTACCAGTCACTTCTGATGATTTTTATCGATGGTATACAACGCGGCACTCCATCGGGACCAGGCAGGTAGCCGGGCTTGACCGGCCCCAAATTTCTAATCATGAAAAGAACAAACTCAAATGACATTCTCAATGGAATCTCACCATTCCTAATCAAAAAAGTTATTGATTCCGTTTGTGATGGAACAATAGAATCATGCTCTAAACTAAGCAACGGAACTACACTCATAAAAACAAAAAACCTTACCCAAGCAATGAAACTTATACAAATAACATCACTAGACAACACAATAGAAGTCGAAGTCTGCGAACACAACAGCCTAAACTATACCAAAGGCGTAATCTACTGCAATGACTTAAGAGACATTCCCGAAGCCGAATTAAAAACACAAAATGTTGTAGAAGTCTTCAAAATCATGAAAAAAGTGCAAAACACTCGAACGGAAACAGGATTAATAACATTAAAATTTGCATCCCTGGAACTACCAACACACATTTATATAGGATACCAAAGAACCCCGATCAGACCATTTGTTCCCCTGCCTCGCCGGTGCTTTAATTGCGGTCGCCTAGGCCATGCAACAAAGTACTGTAAAGCACAAAAGCTATGCCTAACATGTTCACGCCCAAGTCACATCATCCCCGAATCTGACGAACAATGCAAAAACATCAACACTTGCATTAATTGTAAAGAAGACAACAACACATCATACTTTCACAGCATTTTCGACCGACAATGCCCAACATACATCAAGCAGAAAGAAATACAAGCCATTCGAGTCACTGAAAAAACCGACATGAAACTAGCAAACATGATCTACAACCAAAGATACAGCAAAAAACAAACCTACTCCAATGCGTGCAGCACACCCCCAACAAAAAGAAGCACTATCTCATACACCGACCTACCTCCAGCCAAACCTATATCAACAGAATTCGATAGCCAGCCATCAACCTCAACCCGGAATACCTACGAACCCCTACCAATACTATCCGAAAAAATCTCTGAAAATTTAAAAACACATATAAAAGCACACCTTACAACCAAAGATAAAAACAAATTAACAAAAAACATAATTTCCAAAAATAAAAATGAAAACATATCAAACAAAAAAGCAAAACTTAATGATGATACTAACATAGAAACCGTAGACGAAGAAATGATATCCGATTAGAAAATTATAAACAGCTATGAGGCCACGATCTATTGAGGACTGAGCTTTCGACAAATCCACAGCGCAGAATCCATTGGCAGGATGGACTCTGCCTTTTTTTGGGTCTGGAAGAGACATCCCCAATACACCGGACCAAACATCAAATATTAAGTAACGTATGGCCGTCACTTCCTGCCAAGTTTTTACCATTCGCTACAAAGAAACATTCACTGTTTTAGCTCACACATTTATAACAGACAAAATCTACTCCTCAAATATTACATATAAAAATGTCTCTTAAAATCATCCAATGGAACATACGCGGCTATACAACCAACTACAGTGAACTACAATTATTAATTAAAAAACACAAACCACACATAATTGCCCTACAGGAAACACACATTAAAAATCCAAACAACATACCTTCCCCAGTTAACATCTCACTACTCTCACATAACTACTCTAACTCTTTCGGAGGCACCGCCCTTCTTATCCATAAATATATTCAATCAAAAGAAATACCCCTATCCAAGGAATTTAATGCTTCCTGTGCCGAAATCGAATCCATTAAAAAATTTAAAATCATCTCAGCCTATATTCCCCCTACAAAAAAATTCTCATCTACCGACTTACACAACGTTTTAAACCAACACCCCTTAAAACTAATCTTAGGCGACTTTTACAGCTGGGGCACCAATTGGGGCTCACCAGCAAACAATAGTAGAGGAATTACAGTTCAATCATTCTTAAAGAACACAAACTTAATACTACTCAACGACAAATCACCCACACACTTCTCTACGCATAACACATACACACACATTGATCTGTCCTTTGGCTCACCCGAATTGACAATCAATGCCAAATGGAATACAATTGACCAACTCCATGGAAGCGACCATTTTCCTATACTACTTACCCTTTTTCATACTAACTGCAACCAAAACAATCACTACAAACCAATATTTAAACTTCATCTCGCCGACTGGAACAGATACAACGAACACATACACCAGACCAACAACTCGATACCAACTTCTGAAAACATAAACAAAGAAGCTGCCCACCTCAAAAAAATAATTCTTAAAAGTGCGCACCTCTCTGTTCCTCAAACCCACCCACACAACCTAACCAAAACAGCCCATGGTGGAATAAAACAATCGAAAAGCTAAGAAAAAACAAGATGCAAACCTGGCAAAAACTAAAAAGATCAATAACCACAGAAAACATTATAAAATACAGAAAGGCAAATGCCCTCTTTAGAAAAGAATTAAAAACCGCCAAACGAGATTCCATTGCTACATTTACAACCGAAATTCAACCCAGCACCACAACTAATAAAATATGGACAATCATTAGACGCCTCTGTGGCCTAAACAACTTAAAACATATTCACACAATAATTAATCCAGAAAATAGCCTGCCAGTAACTGACCAACTCCTAATAGCCACCTCCTTTGCAAAACACTGGAGTAATCAAGCTGACAACAATAACTTTGACCAAAACTTCATCCAATCGAAAAATTCCCTATCTTTCAACATATCAACCCCATCCATATCAGCCAAACAAATAGAACAAGTGGAAACGTTGCAGTCGGACGCAACCGACTGCGGCATACTCGATACCAGTATTAAAACATGTAAAAAGAGGCCTGATTGCAAAGGGGTACGGATGGGGCAGGGGTGTACGCTGCCTTAAAGATTCTCCGATGCAGATGGGGATGCCACCAACTATCTTCCTACCAAATTTGGTGACTCTAGCTGAAACTTAGTAAGAGCTGTTGAAAGGGGGGCTGGGGGCAGTATGGCTGGGCGTGGCATCCAAAGTATTCATGCAGATCTTTGTGGAATGTCAATTGCTATCTTCATACCAAATTTGGTGACTCTAGCTCGAAAATTGTTTGAAGTGGGGAAAGGGGGGCTGGGGGCGGTATGGGTGGGCGTGGAATCCAAAGTTTTGATGCAGATCTGTGTGGAATGTCAATTGCTATCTTCATACCAAATTTGGTGACTCTAGCTCGAAAATTGTAAAAAGTGGGGAAAGGGGGGCTAGGAGCGGTATGGGTGGGCGTGGCATCCAAATTTTGCTGCAGATCTTTGTGAAATGTCAATTGCTATCTTCCTTCCAAATTTGGTGACTCTAGCTCAAAGTTTGTAAAAAGTGGGGAAAGGGGGGCTGGGGGCGTAATGGGTGGGCGTGGCATCCAAAGTTTTGCTGCAGTTCCTTGTGGAATGTCAATTGCTACCTTCCTTCCAAATTTGGTGACTCTAGCTCAAAGTTTGTAAAAAGTGGGGAAAGGGGGGCTGGGGGGGGTATCGGTGGGCGTAGCATCCAAAATTTTGCTGCAGATCTATGTGGAATGTCAATTGCTATCTTCATACCAAATTTGGTGACTCTAGCTCGAAGTTTGTAAAATGTGGGGAATGGGGGGCTGGGGGTGGTATGGGTGGGCGTGGCATCCAAATTTTTGCTGCAGATCCATAAGGAATGTCAATTGCTACCTTCATACTAAATTTGGTGACTCAAGCTAAAAGTTTGTAAAATGTGGGGAAAGGGGGGCGGAATGGTTTGGCGTGGCTCCAATGATGCTTTGATGCAGTTTTTTGGGGGTCGTTGCCAGCTACCTTCCTGCCAAATTTGGTGGCTCTAGCTCCACAACTCTGGAAGATACACGCAATCCCGTTTTTGACGAAGCGTTGGGGCGGATGGGGGCGGCTAGGGCAGTATCGGTAGGTGTGGCATCCAAACTTTTGATGCAGTTTTTGGGGGGTCATCATCGCCTATCTTGGCACCAAATTTGATGGCTATGGCTCAAAAACTGTGGGAGATATAAGCTTTTCTGATTTTAAAATGCGGGGGGGCTGGGGGCGGAATGGGTGGGCGTGACTCCAAAACTTTGATGCAGTTTTTTGGGGGTTGCTAGTAGCTATCTTCTTACCAAATTTGGTAGTTCTAGCTGTAAGGATGTGCGAAATATGTGGATTAATCGGTTTTGAGTTATCGAATTTATCGATTTGCCAGCCCCCCAGTTATCGTAGAACCCCCATCTTGACACTTTAATTTACTATCCCATAGATAAAGAGAATTGGAAAGTTTCAAGTCTCTAGCTTGAAGGGTGTTGAAAAAAGTTGCGAACATACAGACGGACGGACGGACGGACGGACGGACGGACACCATGACGGACATTGCACAAACCCAATATACTCTTTACCTTCGGTATCGAGTATAAAAAGAAATCAGCATTATCGAGCTCCAATCAGCCCTTAGGACGCTGAAAGGCCAAACTCCTGGAATAGATAGAATATCATACCCTATGATTCAAAAATCCCCACCTCCATTCCAAAATAGAATTCTCAAACACTACAACCAAATTTTCAACTCATACATCCCACAGACTTACAAAACTAGCCTCACTATTCCAATCTTGAAACCAAATACAAACAAAACCGATATAAATTCCTACCGCCCAATAGCTCTTAACCTCTGTGTCAGTAAAGTCCTCGAAAAAATCATAGCCAAACGTCTGTGGTGGTTCGTCAACATAAAAAAATTTATCCACACCAACCAAACAGGCTTCAAAAAAGGTAAATCGGTTACAGACAATCTAATATACTTAGATCACCTGATAACTGATTCACTTACCCATAAAAAACACATCTCCATATTATCACTCGACTTTTCTAAAGCATTCGACCGTATTGGCATTCACACAATAATCAAACAATTACAAGAATGGAAGATAGGCCCAAAATAAAATTCCACAAATACCAAAAAAACACGCAACTTAACTTGGATCTACTTTTCTCCCAAATAAATGACTGGTGCTCCTTCTCGGGAGCTTCCCTGTCTACCAATAAATGTAAACATCTACATATTGTGAGGTAGCAGAAAACTACCGCACATTTATGTCTTCCGTCCGTGACGTCATATATGTTACCTTGTGTTGTGCGTACCATGCATGTTCCGCGCACATTTGCGCAAGCGCGACGCGAAAGTGAGCGCTGGTTCACTATCGGAACCAGCAGAGAAACGACGTGTGGGGACCCAGAAAAGAGAAGAAGAAGACGGCGAGCAAATGATTTGCATATTTGCGATTTGCGAGTCTTGATTTTGATGTTAAACGTGACAGTAAAAAGTTCTCGCGACGGTAGTGACAGCAACAACAACAACAACAGGAGTAGCAACCACAGCAGCCACCGCAACAACAACCACAGTCTGCAATAGCAGCGCACCACAGCAGCCACTGCAACAACAACAGCCACAGCCGGCAACAACAGCGCGCCACCGCAACGGCTATCACAACAACAACCACAGGGTGCGACCACCACCAGAACGGCAAACGCAACAACGGCCACGATCGGTGGCATCACCCGGCAGCAACGACAGCAGCGGAGGCAACAACAAAGGCAACGGCTAGCGAGGACTTGCAAAGAGTGGCAGCAAAAGTGCAGTAAAAACCGCGCACACCCACCGGCACACTCGCACCCCCAGGCACACACGCACACCCAGGCTTACGCACACACCCACAGGCACACTCGCACACCCAGGCACACTCGCACACCCAGGCACACACGCACACCCAGGCTTACGCACACAGACACAGGCACCCACGCACACCCAGTCACACACGCACACCCAGGCTTACGCACACACACACAGGCACACACGCACACCCAGTCACACACGCACACCCAGGCTTACGCACACACACACAGGCACCCTCGCACACCCAGGCTTACGCACACACACACAGGCACACACGCACACCCAGGCTTACGCACACACCCACAGGCACACTCGCACACCCAGGCACACTCGCACACCCAGGCACACACGCACACCCAGGCTTACGCACACACACACAGGCACACACGCACACCCAGTCACACACGCACACCCAGGCTTACGCACACACACACAGGCACACACGCACACCCAGTCACACACGCACACCAAGGCTTACGCACACACACACACACAGGCACCCTCGCACACCCAGGCTTACGCACACACACACAGGCACACACGCACACCCAGGCTTACGCACACACCCACGCACATCCAGGCTTACGCACACCCAGTCACACACGCACACCCAGGCTTACACACACACAGGCACACACGCATACCCAGGCATCGACACCCGCACACACACACAGGCACATACACACACACACCGGCACACACACTCAAGCACACCCGCACAGGCATCCACATACACCCACAGGCACACCCAGGCTTACGCACACACACACAGGCACACACGCATACCCACGCACACCCAGGCTTACGTACACCCAGGCATCGACACCCGCACACACACACAGGCACATACACTCAAGCACACCCGCACAGGCATCCACACACACCCACAGGCACACCCAGGCTTACACCCACCCCCAGGCTAATACACACACACACCCGGCATCGACACACAGGCTTATACATCCACACATACAAGCACACACACCGTTCGTACATTTACACACAGATTGGGGTAAGTGTCAGCCATCTGCGATGGGCCGAAAAAACGGTTGCTTAGGCAGCTACATGTAGATTTGGTGCGGTCTAGGGCCATGTGTAGTGATAATTGTTAAATAAAAATAAATAAATATTTAAACGTAGAAGTGTTTGTGTATTCTATTTATTCCCCTCTACCCCTTTTCAGCTAGTGAGCACCTCATCCTATGGCTCCCGTGGGGCTGACCTGAGGAGTACGCAAGCGAATCCTCCGAGTTTTACTCTAGATTCTGCGACGCCTGCTTCTTGGGTGGGTCCCATGGGTAGCGACGGGTGGAGAAATGGTGGTTAGGTGCGCCTCACCAAATGGCCCACGTGGGGCAGACTTGAGGGGTATGTTAGCGAATCTTCCGAGTCTTACTCTAGATTCTGCGACGCCTGCCTCTTGAGTATGTTCCACGTGTAGCGACAAGTGGGTAATACCCAGGCGTTGCCGTTGTGGGAGATCGAGTGGGGGGGGCGAGTACGCATTCCGAGTCTTACTCTGTGCGCGACGAATCCTCTCACTCGCATCTCTCATACGCGTCCGAGAGATTCTCAAGGACGCGGCCGGTGACAGGCGCGGGTGGATGGGATTAGGCAGTTGGTGCACGGGCTTCCGGGTCTTACCCTCAGCCTGACCAGCTAGCTGTTTAACTCTCACCCTCCCGTGCCCACAGAACCACACTCGACGCCCTGGTCGGCGACGAAGAGCCATTCGGGGAACGGTTGGTTAGTTCTCCGAGTAATACTCTGGACTAACCAGCCTACTCCTTCGAGTGACTCCCAAATCGTCGCCAGCGCGTAAGGCATGCTCACGACTCCCTTCTCTCTTCACCTACGTCCTCCTCTATTGACCCTACCCCTGGGTATGCCCCGGTACAGCTCCTCCAGTGTCCCAGCAACTTATAAATATTCTGTAAGCGACCCTGGCGCGACTGAGACGCCGACCCCAGCCCCAGATTTACGTCGTTACAGATGGCGCCCGAGCAGGGACACTGGAAACACTTTTTGTGAGCACAACATCATTGTGGCTTAAAGACCCACCACCGCATAGTACCTGGGGAGTCCTGGGTCGCCCTCCTTGTGTATTTCTGTGATATTTGTGTCCTTGTTTTCTGTCCTTTTGTTGTCAAAACCCTCAAAATGTATATATATAGTCTCTTCACCCCCTGGCAAGTCCCTTGAAAACCCCTCAGCGCCCGACCCCCCTTTGCCGCAGCAGTCTACGTTTTGTTGCCTCCGCAGCCGTGGGCGACGGAGGCTGCCGACGCCCAATAAGCGCAGCGCTGCTGACGACTAATAAGGGCAGCGCTGCCAAGCTTGATAAGGACTGCGCTGCCGACAACCAACAGAGCTGAGCCGCTATATAAGGCGGACCGCGAGCCCAGAGTAGGTAGTCAAGACCTGGTCACCGAAGTGAACACATCACAGTGCGACGCAACGATCCTCTCGAAGGATAATAATAAATAAAGCCTACAGATCCTCTCGAAGGATAATAATAATCTACAGATCCTCTCGAAGGATAAAAATAAATAAAAATCTACAGATCCTCTCAAAGGATAATAATCAATAAAAATCTACAGATCCTCTCGAAGGATAAAAATAAATAAAGCCTACAGATCCTCTCGAAGGATAACAATAATCTACAGATCCTCTCAAAGGATAATAATAATCTACAGATCCTCTCGAAGGATAACAATAAATAAATTTTTTTTTTAAATCCTGCCGAAGGATAATAATAAATAAAATTTAACGAAATAAAAAAAAAAAAAAAAAAAAAAAAAATTAAATATAAGTTTTTCCACAGTAGATAACATCATGGTAAATGTCAGCTGGATTTACTACCGCAGGAAGGACGAACTCATGTCCATGGCCAGCGAGTTCGGGCTCGACGCCGAGGGCACGGTGACTGAGCTACGCAGTCGCGTAGCGGGCTTCGTATCTCTGAGCGAAAACCCAGACACCTTGCTAGCACGCTTCTCAGAGCTAGAGGCGAAATACCGAGACAGCTCACCAGCCGTTCCGGAAAGGAAACAACGCTCAAGGAGTCCTTCACTTTCCGATACCAACCCGGTAGCCCCAGCCCAACCCCAGATAGTGGTGACTAATACCGATGGAGCTGTCTCCAGACCCGACCCGACACGATTAGCAGGACGATCACCTCCGCGACCCCGGCACAGCTCGCCGCAAGTCATCACAGGCACCAGACCAGAAGCCCCATATGGAATGCTGGCGGAGAAGGTTCACCGCTGGGGCATAACTTTCGACGGGACCACGGACCCGCTTAGCTTCATTGAGCGTGTAGAGGAAAGGGCGGCAGCACATCAAATCGAGCTGAATCGCTTACCTCTGGCCATTTCGGAGCTCTTGACTGGGGAAGCCGAGAGTTGGTTCAGGGTCAGTCATATGTATGGGGAAACCTGGACCAGGTTCAAAAAGGAGTTCTTGGATTTCTACCTGCCACCACGGTACTTCGAGAGGCTGGAAGATCAGATCCGCACCCACCTGCAGCGAAACGGAGAAACATTCAAGCGCTATATGGTACAGCTGCGGCTTATGATGCAGCGTGCCGGGTATACGGGCGACAGGGAGCTTGACCGAATCTACGAGAATTTATTACCGGAATACCAGCTGTACATCCGACGTCATGAGGTGAGTTGCCTGAGTCAACTTACCCAGTTGGCCACACATTATGAGATGGTCCGTGAGAGAGAAGGGCAGATGAAGGCACCTACGAGACCCCACTCGGTGCATAAACCAGCCACAGCAAATCCAGAAGTTCCCACCCCGACACCTCGACATCGCAACCCGTTTCGCGACAGTGCCCCCGGAGTCAGCAACGGACCCCGACCGGACACACTGATAGACGTCCAGACCGCATGTCGACGCTGTGGGCAACCAGGACATCTCAACCGGGATTGCAGAAACCCACAAGTGCTCCACTGTTGGCAGTGTGGACGACGAGGCGTGAGGACGATTGAGTGTTGCACCCAGCCGTCGGGAAACGGAATGCCTCCCTCCTCGAATCCGGACCAGGGGGGAGCGATGAACAGCCAGCCACAGAAATAAACGGAGCCATACGACTAGAGAACGCGCGGATAGTAGCCAGAGTGAGAATGGAAGGGAAACCCTTTCTGGCTACTATCGACACCGGAGCGACGCGAAGTTTCATCAGTGAGGCAGTCGCACAAAGGTTGACAGCAACGGGACATTCAAGTGGGAGTAAGCCTAGCAGACGGGTCTCGTACCACCGTCACTAAGGCCTGTACGACGACTGTACAGTTCGGGGAGCAGCATGTCCACCTGCCGCTGCTGGTGCTACCTACGATCATTGATGAGCTCATCCTGGGGATCGACTTCCTGTGCGCGGTGGAAGCCACCCTGTCTTTCGGAGCCATGGAACTGCAGCTGACGCCCGGGATGCTTCAGAGCCCGACTGGCCGACGGAGGGTACGAACAACCGACCACCACCCGGAGCCACCCACACCAGCCCCGAGAGCGCAAATAGCAAAACACCACCAGGAACCACCCACACCAGCCCCGAGATCCGACCAATTAAAGGAAGACCCGAGCACCCGTGAGCCACCAGCTGTCTACAGTCGTGAGGTGACCTTTAGGGCGTCAACGGAGCTGCCTCAGGATAAGGAGATAAGACCGGTCGACGAGGAAGAGCAGCAAAGGATTGTACGACAGGAAGGCGATATTTCACGAGGGCCACTTGAGGGTGGCGTACCACCCCAACGTCCTCGTTCCCCTTCGGGGAAAAGAAGCGAACATTTCGCAGTCGCCCAAGATTTACCAGGCCCAGGCAAGATGGAAGACGACCATGAAGTGGAAACAGACCCTCGGGTACGGGAGTTTCTGGAACGTGAGCTAGCGCTGTTTGATGGTTTGAAGGGCGTGTCACACATCGCGGAGCACGTGATCACCATGCGCGATGAGAGACCAATCAAACAGAGATATTATCCGAAGAACCCAGCGATGCAGAAGGTCATCTACGACCAGGTAGATGAACTTCTGAAAAATGACTGCATCGAGCCTTCGAAGAGTCCCCACAGTGCGCCTATTGTGTTAGTAGGAAAGAAGACGGGAGACATCCGGATGTGCATTGACTACCGGCAGCTAAATGCACGCTCTGTTCCGGATGCGTACCCGCTGCCGAGGATTCATCACATCTTGGAGAGACTTCGTAACGCGAAATACATTACCACATTGGATCTGAAGAGTGGGTACTGGCAGATCCCCATGGCACGCAACAGCCGTCAATACACGGCGTTCACGGTGCCGGGACGAGGCCTTTTCCACTGGAAGGTCATGCCTTTTGGCTTACACTCCGCACCAGCCACGTTCCAAAGAGCACTCGATGGAGTCATAGGCCCCGACATGGAACCACATGCCTTCGCGTATCTCGACGACATCATCATCACGGGCTCGGATTTAGACGACCACCTCCGGAACCTTCAGGAAGTTCTTCGCCGTCTACGCGAAGCAAATCTGCGCCTGAACAAAGCCAAGTGCAAGTTCTTCCGCAAAAGCATTGCTTATCTAGGCCACGTCGTCAGCGAACAAGGGATACACACCGACCCCGAGAAGATCGCAGCCGTCCGAAAACTAACTCCCCCAACCAACGTTCGGGAATTGCGCCGCTGCCTGGGGATAGCATCGTGGTACCGGAGGTTCGTGTCAAACTTCGCGGAGGTAGTGCAACCGATGTCGATACTGCTCCGGAAGAGCAAACGATGGGAGTGGGGTGAACCACAACAGGCCGCGTTCGACGAGCTGAAACTACGCCTTACCAAAGCTCCGATCCTTGCTTGCCCAGATTTCTCGGCCAAGTTTGTGCTACAAACGGACGCCAGTGACTTTGGGTTGGGAGCAGTGTTGACACAAGAAATAGACGGGGCAAAGCGCGTGATAGCGTACGTCAGCCGACGGTTGTCGAAGCCCGAAGAAAACTACTCAGCGACGGAGAAGGAATGTTTAGCGATTGTTTGGGCCATCCGCAAGCTGAAATGTTTCCTCGAGGGCTACCGCTTCGATGTGATCACAGACCACTTAGCCCTTAAGTGGCTTAATAGCATTGACAACCCGACTGGCCGAATTGCGAGGTGGGCCCTGGAATTGCAGCAATACCAATTCGACATCCACTACCGTCGGGGGAAGTTAAATGTCGTGGCTGATGCGCTGTCGAGGCAACCCCTGGAAGAAGTACTACAGACGGTACTAACCGAAACCATCACGTGCCCATGGCTCCTCAAATTGACAAAGCGCATCGAGGAGTACCCCAAGAATCACCCGGACTATACGCTGGAGAACGGTCACGTGTACCGACACCTAGGTCATCGCCCCACGGAAGAGGACTACGTCCCCTGGAAGCTATGCGTAGCATCGGACCAGCGCTCCCGCGTCCTGAAGGAGTGTCACGACAACCCCACCGCTGGTCACCTGGGAATACGGAAGACAGCGAGTCGAGTAACGCAACGGTATTACTGGCCCGGCTTGTTTCGAGACGTAACCCGATACGTACGACGATGTACCAAATGCCAGGCGTACAAGGTGAGCCAGATGAAGCCTGCGGGGAAGATGTTGACCAGACAAGTAGCGGAACCCTTCGGGACTGTCTGCTCGGATTTCATTGGTCCCCTGCCACGCTCGAAACACGGAAACACCATGCTCCTGGTGTTCTTCGACTTATTCTCTAAATGGGCGGAGTTAGTCCCGCTGCGCAAAGCTACGACTGCCCACTTGGAACGAGCCTTCCGAGAACGGATCCTTTGTCGCTTCGGGACACCGCGGTGTTTCGTTTGTGACAACGGGACCCAGTTTACGAGCAGATCTTTTCACCGATTCTGCGAGAAACTCGGGATGGAGCTACAACACACCGCCCCCTACAGCCCCCAACAGAACCCGACGGAGAGAGCAAATCGGACGATAAAGACCATGCTGGCCCAGTACATCGAGGGACACCAGAGCTCGTGGGATGAATTGCTCCCGGAGATAATGTTGGCCATAAATACCAGCGCTTCAGACACGACCGGATTCAGCCCAGCGTTCCTAGTCCAAGGACGCGAACCCCGTCTGCCGAACGCACTATACGACCAGGTTACCCCGGGACGTGGAAGAATACAGACAACTCCCGAGACACGCGCCACCGAGCTACGAAAGGTTTTCGAGGCAGTGCAACAGAATGTACAAAGGGCGTCCCAAGACCAGGCAAGACAATACAACCTACGCCACCGAGACTGGCGACCAACCGTGGGCACTCAGGTATTGGCCAAACATCACGTCTTGTCTAACGCCGCCGAAGGATTTGCAGCAAAGTTGGCGCCAAAGTTCGACGGACCCTACGTCGTGAAGAAATTCGTCTCCCCGAATGTGGTACGCCTCCAACATATGGAGACAAATCGGCGTCGGATGGCTAGCCTAGCAGATCTGAAGCCGTTCGTCACGGACCCCGACGAGGGCCACCCAGACACCACTCTTGCCCTAGAACCAAGTCCACCTTCCCCCATCACTGTGTCAAGTCCTTCAGACCCCCCCCACAAGCCGCACTGTATGTAGGGCGATGCAGATAATACTAACACCCCCATCTTATTATAGCGAGAAGATGTCCGAAGCAGAAGGCCGCATCCTGTTCGATCCTGAGGGGCACAGCCGTCAATACCTGTATCCTGACGGATACCACTCCGATGATAGTAGGAACACCGACATCTACGAACCACCTGAGGACACCCCCGACTCTAGTGGAAGCGTACCCCTACCAGCCATGGACCCCTGGAGAGACCTAAGTATGGACCCGGGATGGCTGTCAGACGACGCCGTTGAGGAGGTGCTAAACACACTCACCCTCGAAGACGCTAGAATCAACGAGCTGCCGCTTTTCACCATTGACTGGGTGATGGCCCCGGAGAGCTGGCGGGTAGAGGGAACGGGGGGACTGCTACCCCAAGACGTCCTGGACAGCGTCGAGGTGGCGGTGCGGCGCAACACCATTCACGGGACCAAGTACCTGATGGAGGTGGAAGGCCATGCTTGCCAGGTCAAGGTGACCCAAGCCGGGAAAGTTACTGTCCGTCATCGCCAACCGAAGTAAGGAGAGGGTGTGAGGTAGCAGAAAACTACCGCACATTTATGTCTTCCGTCCGTGACGTCATATATGTTACCTTGTGTTGTGCGTACCATGCATGTTCCGCGCACATTTGCGCAAGCGCGACGCGAAAGTGAGCGCTGGTTCACTATCGGAACCAGCAGAGAAACGACGTGTGGGGACCCAGAAAAGAGAAGAAGAAGACGGCGAGCAAATGATTTGCATATTTGCGATTTGCGAGTCTTGATTTTGATGTTAAACGTGACAGTAAAAAGTTCTCGCGACGGTAGTGACAGCAACAACAACAACAACAGGAGTAGCAACCACAGCAGCCACCGCAACAACAACCACAGTCTGCAATAGCAGCGCACCACAGCAGCCACTGCAACAACAACAGCCACAGCCGGCAACAACAGCGCGCCACCGCAACGGCTATCACAACAACAACCACAGGGTGCGACCATCACCAGAACGGCAAACGCAACAACGGCCACGATCGGTGGCATCACCCGGCAGCAACGACAGCAGCGGAGGCAACAACAAAGGCAACGGCTAGCGAGGACTTGCAAAGAGTGGCAGCAAAAGTGCAGTAAAAACCGCGCACACCCACCGGCACACTCGCACCCCCAGGCACACACGCACACCCAGGCTTACGCACACACCCACAGGCACACTCGCACACCCAGGCACACTCGCACACCCAGGCACACACGCACACCCAGGCTTACGCACACACACACAGGCACCCACGCACACCCAGTCACACACGCACACCCAGGCTTACGCACACACACACAGGCACACACGCAGAGAGACGGTTTTTTCTCAAGTCGGTCGCGTTTCGAATTGCTCCGTTCAGCTGTTGTTTTTCGGCGTCACATCTGTGTGGAAAAATACAAAACAGCTTGAATCGTGTTGGTGAAAGTGCCGGGTGTCTTACCTGTGCGTCCGTTTGCTGCCGTCACTCGCGTTCCTGGGCAGTTCTCGTGTTGTCTACTGAAGCCTTCCCAAGCGGCGGACCGCCCGCGCTCATTTCTGGTCACCTTCGGTAGTGTGCGTTACTAAAATACACACAGTGCCACACCATTTCTCTGTGGTGTGCTGTTTGTGTTTTTTAGACTGACCGCACTGCCAGCTGATCGCGTCGCATTCCAGGGCTGGCTGCCTGCATAGCAGTGCCAACCGAGCAAACAGCGCTCACCGGGTTCCCCTGTGAAGCAACAGGTGGCGCTTTTTGTCTCCGCTGTGCAGGGTTCGTGCATTGGGAAACCGAATTTTCTTAGCATACGCAAAAGGGCTGCGCTAAGTGTAGTATAGCACTCAGGCGCGCTACTTTTTTGTCGAACAAGTAGGAGTTTCCAAGCAGCTAATAGCAAAAAGCCACGGAACCGGCTACTACCAACCCCCTCCGTCGCGGCGGTGCTCCGTGGGGCTCTGGTGACCGACTCGGGGCGGTATAACCTCCAGCGGTTACACACCATAGGGAAACCTGTGGTCAACGTGGGACTGCTTGGAGCTCTACTTAAGCTCCTGTCCTTATATACGCCATGGATGAAATTGTGCGTCGTTCGGCACTGCCGAGATCCCCTCCACGGGTGGTTGTGCCATCCCGGTGAATAGCGAGGCTTCTCCCACGTCGCAACGAACCCCTCTGGCGGCGCACTTGCCGCAACCGGTCGTCTGGCCCTTGCCGATCACGCCGAGGCCACCAGCAACGTTGCAGAGTTCGCTGGAGAAATTGGGCGAGGCTCTTTCAGGTCTGACAGTGCTTTTTAGTGGTCAACGCCATATTAACGCTTTAATGCGCGACGAATTGGCCAAAATCGTAAAGCTGCATGCGTCAGCTCTGAGGCTTAGCAAGCCCCAAACGGCAGTGGGTGTTACCGAGACGTCACCAGTGATCTTGGAGCGTCCTATTGACAGGGTCATGGAGCAACCAGCTCATCATACTGGCGTCGCCAGTCGTGCAGGCAACAGGGCACTGCCGAAGCGCCCAAGGGAGCTGCCAGAGTTGCGTAGCTCACCGCCCAAAAAATCAAAACAAGGCTCCGCTAAGCCCCTTCAGGCGGCGAAGCAGGTAGCACCAGAGACGGCACCTAAGACGGCACCAGAAGCTGCTCCACAGGCGGCACCACAGCCGACCTGGTCAAAGGTGAAGCCAAGGAATCCGTCGCGCAAGCGAAACAGAGCGGATGCTATTGCAATCACTGGGGCTGACGGCTGCAGCTACGCTGACGTGCTCCGTGTGGTAAAAACTGACCCGTCCCTACGCCAATATTGTGAGGATGTGCAGAATGTCAGGCGTGCAGCAAACGGAGATCTGCTTTTGCGCCTGAACAAGAAACCATCGCACAGCTCGGAAGAGCTGCAATCAGCTATGGTGAAAGTCTTAGGCAACAGGGCAACGGTAAAGACGCTAGTTGACGTCCAGCGGGTCGAAATCCGCGGCATGGACGAACTGACTACTAAGGAGGAGCTGATCGAGTCGATCCAGGAAGCCTTAGACGCCCCCAGTCTGTCTGTCGAAGCAGTCCGCTCACTTCGAGCCCTACGTAGCGGCACATCGTCGGCGACGTTGGTGCTTCCAACCCCGTTAGCCAGCCGGTTACTTGAGCTGGCCAAAGTTCGAGTGGGCTGGGCTGTTTGCCACATACGGCCCATTGTACAGCCACTGCGTTGCTACAAATGCCTGGCGTTTGGGCACATTGCTGCAAAATGCACCAGCACGGATGATCGCAGGGGTGCGTGTTACAGATGCGGCGAGGCTGGCCACGAGGCTAAATCCTGTAGCAAGCCACCAAAGTGCTGGCTGTGCTCCAAACAGGGGCCAGGAAAACGTGGATCACACCACGGGCAGCTTTAACTGCCCCGCCTACAAAGCAGCTGTCGGCCGGACGAGATGATAAGGGTACTCCAGCTTAACCTTAATCATTGCATGGCTGCTCAGTCGCTTCTGGAGCAGTCAACCAAGGAGCATAGGATCGATGTATGCATATTGAGCGAACCTCATCGTGTGCCGATTGCGCCATCGGGCATCTGGGCGTCGGACAACAGCAAGAAGGCTGCGTTGTGGGTGTGCGGTGCAACTCAGCAGCTTACTGAGGTGCAAGAGTTCCATGGATTTGTGAGGGCAAAATTGGGCAGTTTGTGCATATATAGCTGCTATCTCGCGCCCAGCTTGCCTATCGCCGCCTTCTCCTCTGTCTTGGAACAGCTTGTAGATGACGCCAGGGGACGCAGTAGAGTCATACTCGCAGGCGACTTCAATGCATGGGCTCTGGAGTGGGGCAGTGTTTTAACGAACACTAGAGGCAGGGTGCTCTTGGAGTCACTGGCTCCACTGGATCTGGCGCTACTGAATAGCGGCAACAGGTACACATTTTCCAGAGCAGGGGGCGGCTCGGTAATTGACCTTACGTTCGTCAGCCCTTCCCTATTTAACGCAGCACAGTGGACGATTAGTGACATGTACACAGCAAGCGATCACAACGCCATCGTATGTTCAGTGGGTGGCCTGCGAGAGCGTAGTGAGCATAGCGCGCCAAACGCTAAACACTACAGACAAGACACCTTTGACGCTTGGGCGTTTTCTAGATCAATTGAGCAGCTCACCACATCAGGATCTGCCGACTCCCGGGCAGCTCAAATGGCAGCGCAAGTCTCCTCGGCATGCGACAGCAGCATGGCACTACGCCGCCCCTACGCGCGACACCATGAACCCACGTATTGGTGGAACGCCGATATAGATATGGCGCGCCGAGCCTGCATAAGAGCGAGAAGGCTCTGCCAACGAGCAGCTAATAGGCCACACTTCGCATTAAGGCACGAAGAATATAGACGGGCGAGAGGTAAACTCAAGAAGGCCATCAAGGCGAGCAAGAGGGAATGCTATCTGCAACTGTGCGACTCTGCAGAGCACGACCCGTGGGGCAGAGCCTACAAAACCGTGGTTAAACGCATCTATGCTGGATACCAACACAACCCCTCTATGGAGCCAGGCAGGATGCGGGCCGTCGTGGAATGCCTGTTCCCGAACGGTAGGCTGCAGTCCCTGCCCGCAGCAACAACACAGCATCAGGACTACATCGAACCAGTAGTTATCACGCCGGAGGAGGTACTCGCTGTTGCCAGGAGCATCGTGGCGTCCAAATCCCCAGGCCCGGACGGCATCCCTAATCGAGCGCTGAAGCTGGCAATGACGTTGAAAGCCCAACAATTCACTGACCTTTTCAATACGTGCCTACGCGAGAGGACTTTTCCGCTTAGCTGGAAAGAGCAGAATCTGTTGTTACTGCCGAAGCCTGATAAGCCGCCGGGGGAACCTTCCTCGTACAGACCAATCTGCCTGCTGAACAACATTGGCAAAGTCTTCGAGAAGCTGCTATCTGTGAGGCTCAGCCAAGCGATAGACAGAGCAGGCGGGCTATCCCCAAACCAGTTTGGATTCCGGACAGCGAGGTCAACCTTCGACGCCCTGAGCATGGTGGTCGACATTGCATCCAGTGCCATCCAAGGCTCCAGATGGGCAGGAGGTACCAAAAAATACTGTCTCATTGCCACGCTTGATATAAAAAATGCGTTTAACACAGCCAGTTGGGATGTTATCCTAGACGCTCTGGAGGTTCTGCAGGTCCCCTCATATCTGCGGGACACAATAAGGAGCTATTTTGACGGTCGAGTGCTGCACTACCGGACCACAGAAGGCACCAAATCTCACGCAGTTTCTGCAGGAGTCCCTCAGGGATCCGTTCTCGGGCCACTCCTGTGGAATGTTATGTATGACGGAGTCCTTAGGCTTCAACTCCCTGACGATGCATATATCGTTGGCTTCGCCGATGACGTAGCCATCGTGGTCGTACGGAAGGAGCTGAGATGCGTGGAAGCTGCATGCAATACGTGCATTGCCCGCGTGCAGGACTGGCTTCAACATGCGGGTCTGGAGCTGGCTGCGCACAAGTCAGAGGCGGTTCTAGTCAGCAGTCGCAAGTCGGTGGAGACGGCTAGAATAGTTGTGGGCAACGCCACGATTCTGTCGAAAAGGGCAATAAAATATCTCGGGGTCATGCTGGACACGAGATTGACATTTAAGGAGCATCTGGAGTATACTGCATCTAAAGCAGCGGGAGCAAGCCGAGCACTGTCGCGGATAATGCTTAATACACGAGGGCCTAAACAGGAGCGGCGAAAGCTACTAATGAGTGTAGTCCGTGCCACCGTCTTGTATGGTGCGCCGATCTGGTGGAGAGCCGCGCAGGTGCCCAGCTACTGCCGCGGATTATGCGCTACCTACCGTCTGTGCGCCATCCGGGTTTGCTGCGCATTCAGGACAATCTCAGACGAGGCTGCCCTGGTTATTGCTGGCATGTTACCGATCGAGGAACTGGCTATCGAGTCGGGCGAGCTGCAAATGCACACAGCTGGTGACTTAGAGCGCATGCCTCGAGCAGCAGTGAGAGCCAGAACAATAGAACGATGGCAAGCACGCTGGAACTCGTCGGTGAAGGGGCGTTGGACTTTTGCCTTGATCCCGCAGCTGCTACCTTGGCTAAACCGCAAACACGGCGAAGTCAACTTCTATTTGACGCAGCTCCTATCTGGACATGGGTGCTTTCGGAGCTACCTTAAGCGGTTCGGCCACGAGCAAAGCGAGGAGTGCCTATGGTGCGGTGATGGTTCGCCAGAGGACGCACACCACGTGTTGGTTACCTGCGGGCGGTTCGCAACTCAGAGGAGTGCACTGGAGCGCACTATGGGCTGCCCCATCACCGTGGATAACTTAGTCCCAGGCATGATGGAATCATCGTCGAAGTGGGAAGCGGCCTGCACATTTGCGGCAATGGTGATGAAGGAGCAGAGGCGAGTGGAGCGGCTTAGGAGGTCAACTTCAAGCTAGGCTTGTTCCAGTGTAGGATGCGACAGTGGTTTGCGAAGCAATTCTTAACGGACGTACCGCAAATTATTGTCGCTCCTGTATATTATCATGTATTATTATGTATTTTCTAGTTATTATTTAGTTTAAATAAAGAATATAAAAAAAAAAAAAAAAAAAAAAAAAACACACGCACACCCAGTCACACACGCACACCCAGGCTTACGCACACACACACCCAGGCACCCTCGCACACCCAGGCTTACGCACACACACACAGGCACACACGCACACCCAGGCTTACGCACACACCCACGCACATCCAGGCTTACGCACACCCAGTCACACACGCACACCCAGGCTTACACACACACAGGCACACACGCATACCCAGGCATCGACACCCGCACACACACACAGGCACATACACACACACACCGGCACACACACTCAAGCACACCCGCACAGGCATCCACATACACCCACAGGCACACCCAGGCTTACGCACACACACACAGGCACACACGCATACCCACGCACACCCAGGCTTACGTACACCCAGGCATCGACACCCGCACACACACACAGGCACATACACTCAAGCACACCCGCACAGGCATCCACACACACCCACAGGCACACCCAGGCTTACACCCACCCCCAGGCTAATACACACACACCACCCGGCATCGACACACAGGCTTATACATCCACACATACAAGCACACACACCGTTCGTACATTTACACACAGATTGGGGTAAGTGTCAGCCATCTGCGATGGGCCGAAAAACGGTTGCTTAGGCAGCTACATGTAGATTTGGTGCGGTCTAGGGCCATGTGTAGTGATAATTGTTAAATAAAATAAATAAATATTTAAACGTAGAAGTGTTTGTGTATTCTATTTATTCCCCTCTACCCCTTTTCAGCTAGTGAGCACCTCATCCTATGGCTCCCGTGGGGCTGACCTGAGGAGTACGCAAGCGAATCCTCCGAGTTTTACTCTAGATTCTGCGACGCCTGCTTCTTGGGTGGGTCCCATGGGTAGCGACGGGTGGAGAAATGGTGGTTAGGTGCGCCTCACCAAATGGCCCACGTGGGGCAGACTTGAGGGGTATGTTAGCGAATCTTCCGAGTCTTACTCTAGATTCTGCGACGCCTGCCTCTTGAGTATGTTCCACGTGTAGCGACAAGTGGGTAATACCCAGGCGTTGCCGTTGTGGGAGATCGAGTGGGGGGGCGAGTACGCATTCCGAGTCTTACTCTGTGCGCGACGAATCCTCTCACTCGCATCTCTCATACGCGTCCGAGAGATTCTCAAGGACGCGGCCGGTGACAGGCGCGGTGGATGGGATTAGGCAGTTGGTGCACGGGCTTCCGGGTCTTACCCTCAGCCTGACCAGCTAGCTGTTTAACTCTCACCCTCCCGTGCCCACAGAACCACACTCGACGCCCTGGTCGGCGACGAAGAGCCATTCGGGGAACGGTTGGTTAGTTCTCCGGGTAATACTCTGGACTAACCAGCCTACTCCTTCGAGTGACTCCCAAATCGTCGCCAGCGCGTAAGGCATGCTCACGACTCCCTTCTCTCTTCACCTACGTCCTCCTCTATTGACCCTACCCCTGGGTATGCCCCGGTACAGCTCCTCCAGTGTCCCAGCAACTTATAAATATTCTGTAAGCGACCCTGGCGCGACTGAGACGCC